>CM071938.1:1267500-1852500 GCA_036784905.1 Acrossocheilus fasciatus | reverse complement strand
TTAAAATGTTTATATATATATATATATATATATATATATATATATATATATATATATATATATATATATATATATATATATATATATATATATATATATATATATTTATTTTAAGTTTTATTTTGCAATTCTAACTTTTTTCTGGCATTTTTGAGGGGAAAATAACAGAAGAGTGAGATGTTTTGCAAGATATATATTTGCAACAAATTTGCAATTCTGAAAAGAAATTTTATTCAGTGGCAGAAACAAACAAACAAAAAACTGTGAGATGTCAACTCAGAATTTCAAGAAATGCAAGAATCAGATTTTAATTTTTTCTCAAAATTCAAAATTTATTTCTTGCAATTCAAAGTCAGAGCTGTGAGAAAAAAGAACTGCGAGATATAAAGTCAGAACTGCAAGATGATAACTCATTTGCAAAATATAAACTTGCAGTTCTGAGGAAAATTCTTAAGAAAAACAATTAAGAATTGCAAGATAAAAAAATAAAAAAATAAATTAAAAAAATAATTGCATTTATCTATTTTTTTCCGCAGCAAAAAAATACAATTGTGGTGTGTAAACTCAGAGCTCAGATAAAAAATAAAAAAAACAGAATTGCAAGAAAATTATGTTATCTTATATCTTGAGAAAAAGTGAGATTAAAAAAATTGCAATTACCTTTTTTCTTCATATATTTTTCATACATATGCTTGTTATAGATTTATGTATCAGCTTTACTGCACTTATTAAAACTAAAACAGTCAAATGTCAAAAGTTTCGACAAAAAGATGTAGTCAAAATGTATCATTAAATATGCAATCTGCAAATGAGTGGGAAAATATGCTCAAATACTCAATGCTCTTTACTTTGTACAAAATAAGCTTTTTCATTAAATCTGTTTGGATGCAGTGAAACACTCAGATTCAGCAGAATACATTCATCTAATGTTTGCATGCTCTTCTGTCACTGGCCGTAATTCTGACACTGAATTCAGGATGAAAACAGGAACGATGAGTTTGTGATGTTTTTCCTATCAAGTGATAATCATGCATCATATTTAGTGAGAAAGTGTGACATGCTCAAACTAAACAGACACTATTTCTGAATTCAGCTCCT
This sequence comes from Acrossocheilus fasciatus, assembly GCA_036784905.1. NCBI lineage: Eukaryota > Metazoa > Chordata > Actinopteri > Cypriniformes > Cyprinidae > Acrossocheilus > Acrossocheilus fasciatus. The sequence goes on along the minus strand of CM071938.1, from coordinate 1,851,402 downwards.
GAAAATGAGCAGTTTGGATTTCATTCAGCAAATATAATGCAGGGCGATATGATAGTATTTATTTTTTTTTTAAACTTATGAACACATTCTGCTTTGTTTAATGCATCCTCCTCAAAAAGTTGGGTTTGGATCAGCATGAGGGTGAAAATTCATTTTTGGACTAAACTCTTCCTTTAAGCCGTTTTTTAAGCACAGGAGCAAGAACCATAGAGGAAGATGGATTAAATAAAGCAGACGGCCTTCAGGGGTTTATGGGGTTTGTTCTAAGATCTTCAATTATAGTTGACTTGATAAGTTGGCACTGAAGCTCCTGCGCTGTTATTAATCACGTACGGATGTCAAAAACTAGACCGAGTTAAGGGAAAGGGCGACTGAACGGGGATGGATGGGTTAAAGTTTTGATTTTTCTGCATGAGTTCAAGTGATTGCAGGTCAATAGCAATCACTCAAAGTCAAGAAAAATCAATAAAGATCAATAGAGGAAGTGGAGGTGAAGAGTAAATGTTATGGATACGGGTTCTCCAACAGTATAATGTGAGTTTGGGCCGAGTGCTTGGGAAGGGGTCAGACGGTTTCCGTTTTAACCCAGCGTTGGTCTTTGTTAATCAGCCGTTATTCAGAGAGTGGTCTTTGGTTCAAGCCTCATGAACGCAGCTCTTCAGATGTCAAGTGGCTTCCGCTGGGACGTCTTTTCATTAGCGCTATTGGCGATACATTGAACGTCATGTGGTGCGTTCACTTCATTCTGAATGCAAACTGATTGGATTGAGGAGCCTGGAGGATTCAAGACTCAATCGGAAAAGACATACAGAGACGCTGAGCAGACTCTAATCAACTCGAATAATCTCAAAATGTATTTAAAGACAGAAAAGTTTGCAAGATCTGAAGAGCAAAGTGATTTCATGTAAAAACATTTTATGTGCACAAATGTATTTATAATATATTTATAACATAAAAAATTGAAATAATAGCATCTGTGCATAAACCAATATATATATATATATATATATATATATATATATATATATATATATATAATGTATGCATACACACACACATAAAAAATTCTCTCTGTGTGTAGATATGTATATTTTATATATATATTATATATTTAATTTTTAATGAATACTATTTTTTTTACATTGATTTAAATAAGTCAATACGTTTATTTAGCAAGGATGCATTACATTTATCAAAAATGACAGTAATGTATAATGTTTCAAATAAATGCTGTTCTTTTGAACTTTCTATTCATCTGTGAATCCTGAAAAATAAAATATATCACAGTTTCCACAAAAATATCGAGCAGCACAACTGTTTTCAACATTGATAATAATCAGAAATGTTTCTCGAGCAGCATATTAGCATGATTTCTGAAGGATCATGTGACTCTGAAGACTGCAGTAATTCAGCTGCGCATCACAGAAATAAATTACATCTTAACAGATATTCACATAGAAAACAGCTGTTTCAAACAGTAAAATATTTCACAATTTTCCCCATATTTTTGATCAAATAAATGCAGCCTTGGTGAGCAGAAGAGACTTTTGAACAGTGGTGTCTATATTCCAGAAATATTAAATGTGGCAATTACTTTGGTGCAAATTGATCAATTTTTAAGGTATTTTTGCTTTTGTCATTCCCTCACAGTGAAACTGAGGGCCGCTGGCTTCAATCTGCAGTTATCTGATACAATAAACACATTTAAACGGCCTCTAGAGAGACCTCCTTCATGCACTGACAACAAGCAGACCGAGTGATGTTCTGGACTCTTCTGCACAACACAATCTGTGTGTTATCAGGTGTTTCCCACACAATTTCTCACCTCCGCATGTTTACATCTGCACTCCGAAAGGACTAAAGGCGTCTCGCTTTGAGAAAGCGTCCCATATGTACAGTGTATCGCCTCCGATTCCAAAAGAATCCAATAACTGGGAAAAAGATCCCAGTCTTGCTTCCTCTTTGCTAATTCTACAAGCGTTGTTCATCCAATATCAGCAACCCCGAGCGTAGGTCTCGGCGGAGGAATAGAAATGCAATCTAAATCCATTTTGTGTTTACTCAGGCCCTCAGACACACAAAGTGAAGGTAATAACCTTCAGCCTTTGCTTATCTCTCTGTTTCCAAAGCCAGTTAGTGAATAAATAAAAAAAATTAAATAAAGAACTCTTAGATTCTCTTTTTATCCTTCCGCAGACTCATGTGATGTTGACCTGAACTTTCCGACTAAAGCAAAGGCTAAAAAAACGAAAACGTGGCAGGAGAAAGTGGGTACGTGTCTCTTATCTGTCTTAAAAGGACGAGGAAGAGCTTCAGGGAGGAATTTCAGAGCAAGTTTCCCAGAAATGATAATCTCTAAATTGGAAAACTTCAAGTGCGTTTGGTACTTGAGTTACACCGTCGTGTTTGGACTTTGACGGTGAAGCTTAGAGTCTGAACATCTTCAAGCTCTCCAGAGACGTCGTGGCCTTTTCTTTTGCATGTCTCTATGGCGATTTCCATTATTTTGCTTCTGTTTCCCGCTGCGTGACCGGCATCTGTATCCCCGGCTTTATTTTGTGCACTTAATTTGAACAGCTCCACTCACAACAGATTGGAAAAAAAAAAATACTCTTAAGCATTGTGTTTGTTTATTGGGTTTGTTTACTCTCGTCGAAACTGAACTCGTCATTAAAACTCTCGCTAAGTAGCTGCATCCAGCAGGTCTCGACCTTCTCCACTGTACTTTCACAAAATCTGCTGAAATGATACTCATTGCACTAATCATTTCTAATTATTAACCCACTTTAATTATCAAAACCATAATATTTAGCAACCCTGACACAACTGTTTCACTGCGTTATTTTCCTTCTTTACAAAAATGCATACTTCCAAATTGTGACATTTTCCACAGCTTAATGTGATACAATGTTATTCCATTTTCTCATTTTACTGCAAGATACCGCAACAAAAAAAGTCGAATAAATATTTTATGAAAATTATTTATAAATGTATTATTAAAAAAATGAGTGTGTTTGTGTATAATTCATAGATAATAATTAGAAATAAATTTATAGAAGATAATTAAAAATACATTATGTATATATACACTTCTAAATTATATAAACATAAATGCACACATTATATATTTGATTTAATAAATACAATTAAATACAAATTTAATACAAATTATATAAAATACAATGCTAATAATTTATTATTATAGAATTATTTAGATAATAAATATTGTGTGTGTGTGTGTGTATATATATATTAACAATGTACACTGAAATAAAAAGAAAACAAATATACACACACACACTCTAAAAATGCTGGGTTAAAATATAACACAACCTTAACCCAGCCGCTGGGTAACTATTGGACAGAACACACGCTGGGTTGTTTATTTGACCCAAACATTGGGTTATTTGTTGTCTCATTGCCTTGCTATCTTTATATTTACCAATAATAATAAATAACAATCACAAGGGAATGTAAAATTATTATTTTTCTGTAATACAATTACACAACACAAAAAAATGCAACTGTAAATATCAATTTAATGAATTTTCACATTTCTTTTTAAAACAATTGGGGTGCTACTGTTACTCATTACATCCAACCGCTACAGACACAACTTTGTAAACTAGGTACTGTAGATTCCTATTCTTTGTCAACATTGCAGCATCATAACACTATGAAATTGATTGCCACATGAGAATCAGTCCAAACATTGTGCCATTAAAACTAAGCCAAACAAAGAGACCTAAAACAGACAATACATGTGACAAAAAATTAAAACGTTACAAGTGGCCAGAAAAAACTGTTGCCCTCAAATACCTCACACATGAAGACTCATGTCCATCAATATGATATACGGCATGCTGGAGAAATTCCCAGGAAGGAAGATGTTAGTGTAGCTAACATCAAGCACAAAAAAGGACTTGAAAAAGATAAACAGCCTCAAGCAACAAGTCCATTTCAACGGCGTAGCCCGAAACAATGGCGAAGGTGTGGGAGGTCGGTGTCTCGTTGCCAAGGCACAGAATGTACAGGAATGCATCACCGTGTTGGTCCCCACCTGTTAATTACACAACACTCAGTCTTGCAACATAACTTACATTTTTACAAGTAAGTTGACAAATAAATAACGTTTAAGTGTATTTTATGGAAATCAGCCACATCAGGGTTTTCCTGTGAACTGGGTCTGGTAAAGGTTGCTCAAACTAAATATTTATTGTGTTACTGATTTAGGTTTCTTTCTGCTTACTGGCACTTCTTGGTTGTCTACCTAAATTTCATCCAAGCAACATGGCATAAATTATGGGATATTTAAAGCCCCAATATATATACACAGTACTGTGCAAAAGTTTTAGGCCACTAGTATTTTCACCAGTTAAAAAAAAATGGTTTTAAGTCAGTTATTTCTATCTTTTGCTGGAGTGTGTCAGTAGGAAATATCAGTTTACATTTCCAAACATTCATTTAGCCATTAATTGTAATAATCCACTGAGATGATTGAGATGTGATCTGATCATCATCAGTCAACCCCACTAACAATTTAACCATTTCAAATTTCTGTAAACGAAACCATAAAATCAAAATGATTTCAAGTTTTCCTAGAAGCCTGGGGAACTCCTTCAAGATTTCTGGGATGCTTGTAAACCCATTGCTGCGAATCCACCATCTCTCAACTTTTTTTTGGGAGGCAAAGCAGATTCTGTAAAATAAGGATGAAAACTGGGTTAAAAGCTAGTAAAAGCATACAGTATGCCAGCCTGGAAACCCAGTGATCTGCCTATTATTCATCAATCTCAAATACTAATGATTATTTCTAACAGTAGTATATAAAGAACACTTTACATGGCCTATATAACTACCTGTTAACCTGAATAAACCTCTTGTGTCCTGATTAAAGCAACACAAGCATTCACTAAAACAGAGGAAGAGTAAAAGGACCTCACACACCACGAGAGATTTAGTCTAACTGTACATACTGTAGCTAAGACGACATTACATTTAAGTAACAATATTTAAGAATAATATTACATACCATTTAAGAATATATAACCTTTATTTAACGATAAAGCGTTTGTTAAGGCCTTTTTTGTCAACAAAAAAAAAATGATTAAGCGGCTACTTAATCATTCACAGAATAACACTAACCCCGCACAGCGACAGATCAAACATCACATTAACCGTGAAATCAGTGCTCCTACCACAGCTTATTAAAAATAGAGGTAAATTTCATATCTTCATATTAATTTACCTTATAATCCGGCTCCGGCTCCGGCTCCGGCTCCGGCTCCGGCTCCGGCTCCGGCTCCGGCCAGACTTTGACTTGTTTTTCTCACTCGTAACATTTCCACTCTTTGACTCTTCTCTGACCTGGCAGCGGCCTAGATTAAATGACTCGTTAGGGAGCTCGTTTAGCTTTTAAGCGCTCCTGTAATTGAGAACATCAATATTGATTTCCTATTGAGAGTCAGACTCGGGCCTCGGCGCTGGAGGGCTCTTGATTCACACCCTGTTCTCATGAGGATCTCGCTCATCTCATTGGTTCATTACGTCCTGCGCTACATTAGCTGACATATTGATATTCTGAAACCATATTGACATTGATATCAGTCCCAAACCAGAAACCACAAGCAAAACAATCTATAGTAAAGTTTACTTAACAGCTTAATGACAGCATGATTGACACGCAGGTAATATACATCCCTACTTCATTTACTCACTGTGAAACACATCAGATCGTGTCCTGAAAAATATCTCAGACAGACTTTTCCATTTTCCTCATACTGTGATCTCTTCAGAAGGAGTCAAAGTGAACTCCGTGAGGAATATGTCTGCCAAAATGAAAAGATCTCGATGGGTCTTCATGGTTTATAGATGGAGACAGACTCTGATGCTGCTTCCGACACAATTATCTGCACTGATAGACAGATAAATTTTTAAATTTTCTTTTGGGAAAACATATTCTAATGGGCAGTAAAGAATAATTATGGGTGGTAAATGTTTTAAAATCACCCAACATTTGCAAAAGTACTGAAATAATAATAAATATTTTAACTAGTTTGCCAAGCCAAGGATGTAACGATATCAAAATCTCACGATACAATAATATTGCGTTTTGAAGTCGATATGATTGCGATATTAAAAAAAAAAAAAAAAAGGCAAGTGAAAAAAAGTGATTTATTTTATTTTACAGTGAAATTGTTTTACAATATATGGCTATTACTGTCATTGTTCTTAATAATAATAATAATAATAATAAACAACAATATATTCTAATTTGTTTGGCTTCCTAAAACAGACAATATATAGGGTTGAGTCCCCTTTAAAGCTCAGGTACAAATCAGTTAGACTTAAGTTAAGAACATGGGTTGGAGCTCTTAATTTTGACTCTCAAAGTGCATTAGATATAATTTAACTTTTTAATTTAAAAAAAAAAATTATTTTAATTGATTAATTTAACTAAAATGTTCAAAATGTTCGTTTTTTTTCACTTGCCTTTTTTCTTTTCTTTTAATATCGCAATAAATATTGTATTATGGACATCTCAATTAAATAACACTGATTGCAAAATGCAATTAATCACTTCAAAGCATCAACAGTGAAAAGCAGGTTAAAAATAAAATGAACACATTCTGAAATAACACAAATGTGAAGACTGCAAATTTCAGGTGAGAAAAATGGATTGCATTAATAATAGAAAAATCCATTATTCTTTGTTTTTATTAATGTTTTTTCGGTGTGTTTTTTTTTAGACATTTAGTTAATGAAAATTATAAATATAATATATATAAAAACCATTTAAAAAAAAAATGTATTATATTGTTTAAAATGTTTACAAAATGAAAATCGAGAGCCAAAGTGTGTAAAATGCAAGAACATCATACATTTTAATCTACATTGATTTGTTGATTTATCATTTATGAGGTACAATATGAGGGATAAAGCCTTTTTGGACCAGATCCTCACACTGCGTATGATCTCATAGGTGCTCATCACCTTCACATTGATTTTATGTCTTGTTCAGAAAACACTCTTTAGTGTGAGATCTTCACTTTATATTACTATTGTTGTGTCAGAATCCCAGTCGCCATGTTTCCTGCTGTTACGACCGCCAGCTTAATTCATGAACACACAGACTGAGATATGAACATCGGTTTTCTGGATTATTATATTGATAGAGACCTGACCTGCTGTTATTAAAGCCAAACGCCTCGCTCTGTGCAAATATCAGCAGATACAGGAGCTGTTTGTGAGGGTTAAACGCGTTACAGAGACAGATGAACTCATCTCATGAACTCCTGATGGTGAAACACATCTCTCTGGGCTTCAGATCTGATCACAGCATCAGCGTGGAAATCGTCGCCAGACTCGCTGACTGAAATGACAGAATGAGAGCTCAGTATAGCACACACCACTGAAAGGTCAAACTCATCACCTCACGTCTCATTGGTCCAGATATCACTTCCTTTTGCTCTCGTTGACTCAAGCGCATATGACAAGATTGTTTCATACACCGGAGGGATATTGAAATGAATGATGCCATATTAACATGCAATCTAAAGTCACAAATATATTTCCCAGCCCTCAGAGTTTCCCTGGAAGCAAATCAAATTTCTATTCATTGTATACTTATATGTGCGTATCATTTATGTAGAAAAAGGAGACTACGTTTTCCACAGAGTTTATTGCCAGATACATGAAAGAGTTCGGAAAGAGATTCACCGTTCAGATCGTGAGCATATTTGGCTCTATTTTAGAACAAAATTAAAAAAAAAAAAAAACAGAACACTTTGAAATTCAAACTGTAATGGAATGTTTGCATTTGAATGGGTTTATTTATAATGAATGATAAACAGTCTGCCATCCACAAATTACCATTTGATTTGATTGCCATGTGCAGAAATATCCAATAAAATGAAATAAATACATAAAGAAACGTTTTTAAGAAAATTATTAGTATTACAAATAAGAGATTGACCGTTCTGATTGTGAGTACTTTTGACTCGGTTTTAGAACAATTTAGAAAATAGAACACTTTTAAATTCAAACTGTCATAGAATGTTTAAATGTAACATTATACACAAACATCTGCCTGCTACAAGTAGCAATGCCCAATAATACTTTAACACAACATTTCACTTTTAATATTTTATACTTTTAACACTTTATTTGATTGCTATTAATGTCCAATAAAAAATAAATAAAATAAAACATAAAAACACTGCCATCAGTAATGTTTTGATACTGCCATCAGTAATGTGTGTATATTATATATATGAAACACTTCTAATAATTTTAGCTTATTTTAGATTACTTTATAACGACATTTGCAAAAAAAAGAAAAAAAAAAGGAAACATGACATGCACTGTACTTGCCTTGACTGATCTTCGCACATGGATTTGAATCGAAAACATCCTCATTTGACCCACTCAACAGACTTCACGTTTTACCTAAGAAACACTTTTAAGACATTAAAATGTCCATTTGACTGAGTCTCTGTGCCCCGAGTCAAACCCACTTTTCAACAATTACTTACTGTCCCTTCAACCTGAATCCCGCAGCCATCATAAATTAAGAGCTCATTCCTCAAACAAGAGTCAAAGCAATTATGACAGGGTGATTCATTTACAAAGCGCTCGAAGCTCTACACCAGCAAAGGCAGATCCGCCGCGCCAGTCATTATTCATTGTTAGAAATAACCCATGGAAGTTTGGAGGGGAAAAACATAATTCAAGGCCCCCCCGAGTGAAGAAAAACCTCAGATGTCCCCAGTATTTTAACTCATTTTACAAAAGAATGGGAAGACTAGACTTTCAGCATCCCTCGCAAAAAACCCTCTTTACTGGAAAATAATGGATATCGTTTTCAAAAAAAAAGTCAAACAGAGAGCTACCATTGTGATCAAACAAAAAAGTATCAAAAATGAAATATAACCAAGTGATATGTGACCACTACTTTGCCTTTAGCGTATGTTGCAATGATATCATCAATATTTATTGATTTATGGCGATATCTCTAGCATTACAGATATGAGTGAGCTGGAAAAGTCTACTGAAGTTATGAATAATCTATGATGCTGAGAAGAACATTTGACCTGTTTTCTGTAACTACAGAGTGACCTTTGACCCGCACGATACTGGATCAGACTGATTGAAAGAAGAATTCAAGCAGAATTCAGGCTTTCCCCCTCATATTTCTTTTATAGAAAGTATTTTTTCAAAATATACATACAGAGATATGATCATTCTTATGTGAATGGCGACTGTATTGTTACTTTTGTCAATTTTTTTGTTTGTTTGTTTAAAAACAAAAACTGAAAGTGGATAAGTCACAATATAACAAACTGAAATACAAGTTGTTTTTATTAGTTTTCCCTAAATCATTTACAAAACTAAAAACACTTACCTTTAGGCTTCTTCAGGACCACATGTGCAAAGTAAATGAATAAATAAAACATGGAAATTTCACACGAGTCTATCTTTTGTCTTGTCACAGAATAAATGACGACTAAACACGCAATTGTGCATAATTAGGATAGCAAAACAAACACTTTTAAAAGGGAGAAGAAAACACTTTGCATTTCTTTGTTTTGTGCACCCAATTAACTTATTCGGACAAATGTATGTGTCACTTTGTAATCTGGCTAATACCAATACAATATTTGGACCAGTGTTTGTGGGCAAATACAAATAATAAATCATTAAAATCATTCTTCTGCTGTTGTTTACGCATGTATAAATGTGCTGTGGTAATAATTTCGCATTTTGTTGATCCAATACACTTCACAGCAATATTCATCCATTTCAATGTTCTACAGAAACGTTTGGCTTCTTTTTCTTTAAAAGTAGCTCTTTGGTTCTCATTGAAGTGCATTACCAAACAATAAATAAGCACTGATGTGCACTGAAGGCCAGATGTGATTGTCCTCATTGGAAACGGTCGAGCCTCAATCCAAACTGAAAGTCTATTAGTTGAGTCTCTGTGGCTGCTCATGAGCTCCATTCTAGAAAGACCAATTAGATGCGCTTTAAGGGAGGCTTTTCTGCGCCACTGGAACAATTTAAGGTTGAGTGCCCTTCTCAAGAGCGCCGTACAGGCATTATCCATTAGGAGATTGAATCCTCAACCCCAGTTACTGTTTAATTTATTTTCCAGCGCCATGGAAAGACACAGCCTCACCTCGCAGTCCCGAAATTACCAGGTCCGGCGTCTAATGAGGTCAAGGACGCCAAAAATTCAATCGGTTTAGCTATCAGCAGGTGTTTATATGCAAAAGCATGAAGATCTGCAATTATACACAATTGTTTATGCATGCAAATGCACGGTGGATATTCTCGACACGGAAAGCCTTGAAGTTGCATGGCACCAATTACAAGGCTGTGTTACACTAAACGAATGAATTAACATAACTTACCTCAACACTTTACCTTGTCAAACAACAACATAGTTACTTAAAACTCCGTAAGGAACGGCCACTAATGAGCCAGAAGCCTGCTTGATCTTTATCACCGGCGCCGGCCAGGTGAAATTGGACCGGCTCATTACGCCATTTAGAAAACAATTGGATTTTAATAACTAATTCCCCTCTGTGATTAAACTCCTCTCCTTAGATGCCCTTCATGGTAATTGTTTTAATTAAAAATGCTGTACGGGTGTGTACTACAAGGACAGATGCCACCAGATTCCCGCAAAGATAAATGCCACCTGGGAGGAAGATAATGAAAACCAATTAACCATAATACCTGTGTCATTATGTTGTGTCGCATCTTTAGAGTGTCTTCACGCGAATCCTCTGACGCACCGTTTAACACGGCCAAGATGTCACACAACTGGAACCGAAGTCGGAGAATTGGGGCATTGTTGACAGTTGTCTATAATGTGCTCCAGTGATTCAATAAATATCATAAAAATATTGACTCACCGAATCATTCAAGTCTTGTGCAGAAATATGGAAGCCCATTCCTGCCAAAGAAAAAAACAATGTAATTACGGCTTTTATCTGAGACGTTCAGAAATTCTCACTCTGGCAAGAACAAGTACTCAGAAAAAAGTCAGAATTGCGAAATCTAAATTTATAAAATATAACATTTTATAATATAAAATTGTAAGATATAAACCTACAATTCTGAGAAAAGAGCCAGGATTATGAGATATAAACTCACAATTCCAAGCAAAAATTCAACACCGCAAGATATAAATTCACAATTCCAAGAAAAAAGTTAGAATTGCTGGACATGAACTTGTAATTCTGCGAAAGTAAGATCTGCGAGATATGAACTCAAAATTCTGAGTAAAAGTACAAATTGAGACGTTATCTCACAATTCTGTGTTTATATATAATTCTGAGTTTAGATTTTGCAATTCTTACTTTCTCGGAATTGACTCTTCGCAAAGAGCTTGATTGACAGGCGATCTGACCAATCATAATGCTGAATTTTGTACGACGAACAAATTAGACAGGAGTGTAGGACTTAAGCTTGAAAAATGGTGTGTCAATTGCTAGGAAGAGTCTGAATTGTGAAATAAAAGTTAACTTTTTAAATTATAATCATTCTTTTTTTTTTTTTTTATCCCGTGGTGGATACAAGCTTTTATACTGAATTGCTTGTAGGTCTGCACACAAAATATTTAATGAAATTCTGCTGTGCATCACTTTTTTCATTTTTTGACGTAAATCCAAAGAGAAGAACGTGACCAAGACGAAATATTGACTAAAATAACACCAATTCTCATTATGTCAGAAAGATCGCATGTATCTTGAACATATGTAAGCATCACCACAAGGTTGTAATTACAAATGGGATTTTCTTTAAGCCCAGAGTCAAAGAGAAAACATGTCTGACATACAGCTTCTGTATTAATGTAAAAAAAAATAGTTTAATTGTAAATAAAATATCTAAGTTGCATGTAAAAAGGAGCATAGCTTTTTTTTTACAATTACAAAAGAATTTATAATAATTTGATTTGCCGCACCTTCATAAATTGAATAAAACAAAACAAAAAATCTGAAAAAAAAACAATGATACACATTCTTTATGTATCATTTTGTAAATGCAGTTTAAAAATCATGTTAAAGTTTATGTAGAATTGTCATCTCGCTCTGATCAATGTTGATTTGAACGCACATTAGGTCATTAATGCGACTTCACTTTAATACCAACGTCCCAGAGCTTGACTCTCACGTATGATGTCACTGTTTGTGGGCGGAGCCTCATCTCATAGTTTGTAATGAAGGGGTTAAATATTTAAATTGGGTGGCTGAAGGACAGCTGTGAAATGATAGCTGGAAGTACATTTATTTATCTCATGATAACCTTGAGAATGAAGATGATACTGTTCCTGACAACTGTCTGAAGACTGTCATGCAGAAATGTACAATGGGCACTGTTTCATTCTCTGAATGCTTCGTTCTATCTGCTTTTAAATTATGATAGTCATAGTCGCATTTAATGTGCATGCTAAAGTTTATTGATAGTTTGACCTGAACATGGTCTTCTCTATTGAATTACCACCTGTGACACAGAACTTCCCTCTGTAATTTGATTAGCAGCCTGTGAAGGACAGTTCAGGCTGTAAATGAGTCGCTCTAGGACAAAAATTAACACACACACATTTTACTATAACCTTTGAGTCAGTAAATATAAAGAAAATGAGCCAGGCTTCACATGTTTGAGAATTAATTAGCATTTACACAAATTGAATATTTTTTACTGAGCTCGGACAGAATGACATTTCTTATGGCTTCATTTTTACGAGAAAGCGGCTGTTTTAGAGACAAAAAAGTTGAAAACCTTTGGTTGGTGGTTTAATTATGTAATAAAATAAAATAAAATAAAATAAAATAAAATAAAATAAAATAAAATAAAATAAAATAAAATTTTTAATTTATTTATTTTTTAATAAAAATTAATTTAATTTAATTTAATTTATTATTGTCTTTTTTATTGCAATAATGCAATTTTTATGCAAAAATTAAATAATTAAAATTTACTTTATTGTAGCCTATGAAGTGAAAGCCTCATAACAATGACAATGACAAATATTAAAAATTAAAAAGTCACTGACTAAATTGCACTATTAAGGAGAAGTTTGTTATATTTGTTATAGAAAAGTACAATTATAACTCTATGCCAGTGGATGAATATCAGGAACAGAATTTCATTGGTTTCATTTTAGTTTGTCATTTCACTTGTTTGACTTGATTAACTTGACCTCAGAGCTGAGGTGAACTCTGCATTTTCTGCAGCAGCTTCATTACAATCCAATCATTCGCTAACAACCACAGTTAACGTACCTAAAAATGACACATAGCATTAAATGTGAGAGATAAAAAATTATAGAGATAACAACAGCAACTGAAACATCTGTATCATGTGAAGACCAGGATGTGCAGTATCAGTCTCACAAAACTGCATGTGGCACATGTGGAAAATAGTAACTAAATTAGTTTTGACTCATTAATAAATAAATAAAAAAAAAAGAATAATAAAGGAGGGATAAAAACACATTTCTGGGGAAAAAAAGTATAAAGTACTAAAGTATAACGTGTATAATATTGGTACCACAAGCTATTTTTTTCTGCACCTTTCTCTTTATAACTTGAGTATGTGGGGAAAAAAATATTTTGAGGCATTTTGTGCAGTATTTAAAAAGTTTTGTCAAGGCAATTTAGACTGACTCTCATCAGCATAAGAGACAAACTCACTCTTATTTATTAAAAGCTTCTTTGCAAAGAAGGTCAACAGTCATACAGACACACAGGTTGCTGCAGAGTGTGACAATCGGGGAGGGCGCTCCTCCACCTTTATACACTCTAGTCTAGGCACTCAAGGTTACAAGCTCACAAGCTCTCCACAGCTGTACTTTTCCACTCATGGTAAGAAACTAGAAAGAAACACTCCACTATGTTTCATGAGCATATAGAAAATCAACCAAAATGAATTTTTCTTCAACAGTTTACAAGCTATTTTTATTTGCAGTGTCTCTTACCTCGAACTAATGTGTGACCCTGGACCACAAAACCAGTCTTAAGTTGCTGAGGTATATTTGTAGCAATAGCCAAAAATACACTGTATGGGTCAAAATTATACATTTTTCTTTTATGCCAAAAATCATTAGGATATTAATTAAAGATCATGTTCCATGAAGATATTTTGTAAATTACTTACCATAAATAAATCAAAACTTCATTTTTTATTAGTAATATGCATTGCTAAGAACTTGATTTGAACAACTTTAAAGGTGATTTTCTCAATATTTTGATTTTTTGCACCCTCAGATTCCAGATTTTCAAAAAGTTGTATCTCAGACAAATATTGTCCGATCCTAACAAACCATACATCAATGGAGAGATTATTTATTCAGAAATCGACAATTAAGACTGGTTTTGTGGTCCAGGGTCACATATGGTGTTTTCTAGTAATTTAGTGGTACAATATGAATTTCAAGACAGCTAAATTGCAAACAAAAATGATATGATTAGGGAGTCATGGCAACATATGTTTTCCATTACTCTACTTCATCAAAATAATTTAACCAATTTAGCTTAAAGTTAAACAAAATCCAACTAGACAAGACTTTCAAATGAGTTCAAATGACTTGTACAGCCATGAGCTTCCAGAAATGGTCATTTTAACACATTTAAAGACATTATTTACAGATTTTAAATTTAAATGTTTTTGCAATGATGCAGAACTATTTTTGGTCACAAAAGAACTTATCAGTGAAAATATCCTAACAGAATCAAAGTTTTGTAAGTGTGAATAAATAACCATTTACACTATATATATATATATATATATATATATATATATATATATATATATATATAAACCTTTTGTGCAAGCAGTGGAAAGATTCCATTAAAGGTTCTCCACTTCAGCCATCAGTGTCAATAAAGAACCTGTATTTTTGTGTATATATGTTATATTGTGGGTTCTGTCAACGTTAATCAGCTTTTTATACATGCACAATAGAAAGCAATAAAAGAAAGCAATATTATGGATTGTGTATTTTTGATTTATAACGTCTTGGATTTGTGATGGATTTGTTTCTTATAAACATGCAGCTTTTGTCTTCTGAAGATGTTAACTGATGGACTGGAGTGGTGTGGATTATTATGATGTTTTTATCAGCTGTTTGGACTCTCATTCTGACGGCACCCATTCACTGCAGAGCATCCGTTGCTGAGACACTGATGCAGTGACACATTTCTCCCAATCTGATGAAGAAACAAACTCATCCTAATCTTGGATGGCCTGAGGGAGAGCAGCACATTTTCCTATTTTCATTTGGGAGAGCTATGCCTTTAAGTAAAATGTCATGCAGAATGCAGACTATTAAATTACTATTTTAAAATCACAAACATTATTTTCAGACGTCCAAGCTGTAACAATGAGGGTCAGACCTCCAAAACCTGAAATTTAAAGCCTGCTGGCACAGACTGCTTTGTCATACCTCACTATATCAGATCTCCCCTACCGGAGCTATAAATTGGCCTAGTTAATTGCAACTTGTGACGAATGTTTTGTGCCGGCACACAAAAACATTTCTGTCAAACCCGCCTGCGCTCACATCTAAAGTCTTTGACAAACCGGCCTCCTGCGGTAATCAGCTTTGCCCGCTCGGATGACGTGTCATTATATTTATATAGTATAGCTATACATCAAACTCCAAAGATGAAGAGAGCGACCGAGGGAGAATGAAAACCTGAGAGCCAAAGACTGTTTCGTTGCTCAGCAGAGCAGCCCCGTATAAACCAGCCTTCATCAGACATCCACTCCAATTAAAAAACACATTAATTACTCATCCTCCATCATTTGCGCTGTCAGCGTCGCAGTCTGAGCCTCGGCAAATGACTTGTCTCAAACAATTAAGTCAATAAAAATGATCTTAATTTAATTAAGCGAAGTGGCGTCTCGTGTGTCGGCAGGTTTATTATAATTAAGGAGCTTGTTGGGTGGAGGTTACTGATGTCTGTCCTTTTGGAGCGCCTGAACCAGGACGGCGAGCCAAAGCAGGTCAGTTGTCATTTAGACAGATTTGGGGAGAATGGCAGGCTGGCATCAACATGTGCCAACATGGTGGCAGTGGGGTAAAACTGGACAGCCGGTTGCAGTAATGGAACATATTCCTATGCATATCGGCACCTCAGCACCATCTGTCTCACTCCATTACATTTCGGGCTTCTTGGCACCTTGAACACAACAGACCTTTGATGGGACATTAAAAGACTGTGTGTATGAAACATTTGTGACCATATCTTAATTTACAGTGTTTTCACTTGGCCTGACGTGTGTATCTTGTGAGCTTTGTCCCATTTTTTGAACAGCCAAAAGTCTTTATTTCACATCAGAGTCATAAATGAAGATTTGCTATAATTATAGTCATATGCATATAATACATGTAGATGGTAACAAAATAAAGCTGCAGGCATGAACTAAAAACCACAAACTTTAAAGTTATGATTTTCCAAACAACATATAAAATCAGATTATAATTTAATAATAATAATAATAATAAAACTACTAAAATATGTTCCAAAGTTTAGGGTCAGTAATAAATAAACTTTTATTCATCTAGGATGCATCAAAAGTGACAGTAAAGACTTTTATTATGTTTTTTCAAATAAATGCTGCTCTTTTCTATCCATCAAAGAATCCTGAAAAATAAAATGTATCAGAGTTTCCACAAACAGCAGTGTTTTCAGCATTGATAATAATCAGAAATATTTCTTGAGCGGCAAATCAACATATTAGAATGATTTCTGAAGGATCATGTGACACTGAAGACTGGAGTAATGATGCTGAACATTCAGATTTGATCACAGAAATAAATTATATTTTAACGAATATTCACAAATTTTGAATTGTAAAAATATTACAGACTAGTACTGATTTTACTGAAATTTTTATTGAATAAATGTAGCCTTGGTGAGCAGAAGAGATTTATTTCAAGACCATAAAATCTCAAACTTTTGAACAGCACTGTTGATTTCATAATACTAATAATAATAATAATAATAATAATAAATATGATGTTTTATATCATTAATATTAAAACATTGTAAAAAAAAAAAATTATATTATACATTTAAAAAAATTTAACCTGTGTAAATTCTGTTCTGTTCTCATGGAATGAGGTTAATAATATCACCATTTATTTTGATCTGACCTGCTTTTTAAATGCATACCACAGCGGTCAGTGAACTACAAGTACACTCTTAAAAATAAAGGTGCTTCAAAAGGTTCTTCAAGCGATGCCATAGAGAGCAAAGAACCATCTCTTTCTTACCTTTCTATAATCTGAAGAACCTTCTTTCACCACAAAGAACCTTTTGTGAAACAGAACGGTTCTTCAGATGTTAAACGTTCTTTATGGAACCAAAAGGTTCTTCTATGGCATCGTGAAGCACCTTTATTTTTAAGAGTGTAAAGTAGTAGAAATTTCTTTTTGCCCTTGAGATATGGCCTGAAGTTTTATTTTGCCTTCTTTTGGCATATCATTGCCCAAATTCCTGTCTTGTTAAGCAGTTGCTTAGCAACAGCAGAGCGACGTGGACGAGTGTAGCAGCGATTCTGCCACATGTGGACATTGTAAATCAATGAGGTGACAGCAGGAGGTCTTGCTCTGCAGCACAGGTGTATCTATAACCTGTTGGTCGCAGCTCATGCTCCGGTGCAGAAACACGCTGAGAGCTTTAACAAACCGAGGGATGTGCAAAAAGACTAATGTTGGGACGGGTCACTTTATCATTAAATATCGCTTTAATCTGATGTGAAATCTCTGGTCACAATTTCTTTTCAGCGTTATAGTCAGACACATCTTTAGAATAGTTCCAAAAATGAAAATTTGCTGCAAATGTGTTCACTCTCAAGCCATCCAAGATGTAGATGAGTTTGTGTCTTCATCAGATTTGGAGAAATGTAGCTCTGCATCACTTGCTCAGCAATGGATGCTCTGCAGTGAATGGGTGCCGTCAGAATGAGAGTCCAAACAGCTGATAAAAACATCACAATAATCCACAAGCAATCCACTCCAATCCATCAATTAACAGCTTGAGAAGACAAAAGCTGAAACAAACCCATCATTAAGATGCTTTTAACTAAAATAAAGTCCATAATCCATAATAACGCTTCCTTTTGTTTACAAGCCAAAACAGTCCAAAACAGCTCTAAACAAATATGTGGCTGGATTTTGATGTGAGAGACAACAGGAGACTGACTTTTTCACTGGAGGAAGCATCATTATTAATAATGGATTTGTTTTTTACAAGCACACAGGTTTTGGCTTCTCAAGGTGGACAGGAGTGGTGTGGATTATTGTGATGTTTTTATCAGCTGTTTGACTCTCATTCTGACGGCACCCATTCACTGCAGAGCATCCATTGCTGAGCAAGTGATGCAATGCTCAATTTCTGATCTTGGATGGCTTAACTGAAAATGTTCTTTTTCAGGTGAATTACTCCATTAAAGTCATAAATGCCAATACCTTCATATTTTAAAGGATCACAACAGTCAAAACACAAGGGTTTCTGTATGTGGTAGAGTTGGTGACGCTACTTTAAGCAAGTTAGAAATGCATCAAAAAAAAAAAAAAACTACAGTGAAGCTATTATAATTGACATAAAAATAGCGGTATTTGTCTGGTACAAAATCAATAAAGATCTTTACAAGGGTGACAGCATGAAACATAAACACTAAAAAAATAATCACCATATTTTATATAATTGACCAGAAAACTTTATTATTGCTAAACCGCAATAATTCTCAATTTTTTTCATGAAAAAGTGCATGTGTAAAACGCCACAAAGGAAAAACACAAACTGTCATGAATCCGGTCTATGAACTTCCGTTCACTCACCACCAGAGGTCACCCGCTCACCACATGGACTCTCACACAACACAGACTGTTACACTATATCCTGGACTACATTTCCCATCATCCATTGCACTGATTACACACACACAGCTGAATCCCATCAGACACGCTTTACAAGCCTTGGACTTTCTCTTTCAGATCGCCGAGTATTGTTCAGCGTATATCACTCTTCTAGCGATAGCTACACAACGGATGTCATGGCTACGGAAGCTGCTTATGAACTTTTGTCTTGCTCTGAACTGGCCATGGAGGCCAATTAGGAACTATTGTCCTGTCCCGACCCAGCAGAGGAGGCTACCTCTGAACTCTCAGCCTTGTCTGTCACACCCAAGGATGCTGTCTGTGAACTTCCTGACTGTTTTGCTGTGGCTACAAGGGCCGTTCAGGAACTCTCATCCCTACCTATCACTGCCATGGAAGCCTTAAATGAACCTTCTGTATGCCCTGTTAACCCTGTCATTGCCAAAGAGACCATTAGTGAACAGTTTGTCTGTCCCCTTCCAGTCAATGAGTTTAATCCTGAGCTATCTGTGTGTCCAGTTTCAATCAATAAGCCTGAGAATGAGCCATCTATCAATGAACTGTCTGTCTGTCCAGTTTCAACCAAGAAGTCAGAGTATGAGCAGTTTGGTTATCCCATTTCTGTCAATAAGTTCAAGTCTGTCCGGTTTCAACCTATGAGTCTGAGTTTGCCTGTTCAGTTGTCACTAATGCTCTTGATTTTGAACTATCTGTCTGTCCTGTTTCAACGAATGAGTCTGACTGAATTGTCTGCCATTGTTTTCCTCACTGAAAAATCTACCAGTCCAGTTTCAGTCGATGTACCTGGTTATGAACAATCTTTCTGTACGAATACAAATGTAGCTTTTGAATCTGACTTTGAACTTTCAATGCCAAGTCTAACCATCTGTCTGTCCCATGTTAATTAATGAACCTGTTTATGAATTTTCTGCCCATCCAGTTTCAGTTAGTGAGCCTGCTTATGGACTGTCCACCCAATCAGTTGTCATCAGGGAAACTAGTGATGAACTTTTTGTGTTCCCTGCCTCGGCCCTTGGGGCCATAAATGCTCTGTCTGTCTCGTGTGTCTCAGTGTTCCCTAGGTCCCAGTCCCTGCTGTGGTCTTCTGCTCCGTCTGCTCTGGCCTGGTGGTCCTCTGTCCCGCTCTGGTGGTCTTCTGCTCCTGCTCTGCCTGTCTCGTGTGTCTCAGTGTTCCCTAGGTCCCAGTCCCTGCTGTGGTCTTCTGCTTCGTCTGCTCTGGCCTGGTGGTCCTCTGTCCCGCTCTGGTGGTCTTCTGCTCCTGCTCTGCCTGTCTCGTGTGTCTCAGTGTTCTCTAGGTCCCAGTCCCTGCCGTGGTCTTCAGTTCCGTCTGCTCCACCCTGGTGGTCTTCTGCACTCTCAGAAATAAAGGTACAAAAGCTGTCACTGGGGCGGTACCTTTTCAAAAGGTACACTTTTGTACCTATTAGGTTCAAATATGTACACTTTAAGTACTGATATGTACAAACATGTACCTTTTGAAAAGGTACAGCCCCAGTGACAGCTTTTGTAGCTTTATTTCTAAGAGTGTGCTCCGTCTGCTTCGCCGGTTCCGCCCTGGCTCCCTGCTCTGACGGTGGTTTCATCCTGGTTCCCTGCTCCGCCCTGGCTTCCTACTTCTCCAGCGTCATCCTGGTTCTCTGCTCCGCCCTGGCTTCCCGCTTCGCTGGTTCCACCTGGATACCCTGCTCTGCCCCAGTCTCTGGTCTCTCTACTTCCACATGGACCTGGCCCTCCGTCCCTCCCCCTGTTCCGCCTCCGGTCCACTGCCCTCCTGGATTTTATTGAGTTAGGAGCTTCTGGAAGCCGCTCCTTGGGGGGGGGTTATGTCACGAATCCGGTCTATGAACTTCCGTTCACTCACCACCAGAGGTCACCCGCTCACCACATGGACTCTCACACTACACAGACTGTTACACTACTGTATACCCTGGACTACATTGCACTGATTACACACACACACCGCTGAATCCCATCAGACACACTTTATAAGCCTTGGACTTCCTCTTGCAGATTGCCGAGTACTGTTTAGCGTATATCCCTCTTCTAGCGATAGCTACGCTATGGAGCCATTCCAAGTCCTAGTTTCTAGTTCCAGTTCTGGTCTAAGTCTAGTCATTTCATGTTGCCTTGTTGTCTGTTTCCTGATCTTCTGCCTGTGTATCTTGGATTAACCCTTTGCCTGCTGTTTTGGACTCTGTTTGCACCTCGCCTGGACTATTGCTCGTGTTATTGAATTACCCCTCATGTCAAGCCCCTCTGGATATTGTTCGCCGATCGTAAACCCATGCTAGCCCTAGGAATATTCTTTGCCTTGTCTGTGATTTACTTGTGTTATTACTTGCTGTTTCTTGACCTCGCCTTTGTAATTAAAGCCTTGCATATGGATCTGCACATCTCATGTCTCGTTCGTCCTGTAACAACAACTAGGTGATGATTTAAGTAAACTAGTGAATAATTTTTAAGCAGTTTATAACAACTGAACCAAACTAATCAACCAAATTTCCCAATGGTGAGAGGCATTTATTAATGAAAAGCTGCATGTGTAATTCGATGTGACAATGTAATGTAACCATGAAAAAAAATCTGCTACTGTCACACTACTGATAAATGTAGTTAGCAGCTTCACTATTTTTAGTTAGGGACTCCCTGAAACCTGCATGTAGTGTTTGTAAAGGTCAGTAATACATTACATTAATGCAAAACTTCTAGTGCAAACCAATATGTACAAACCCAACAGTTCACTTGTTTTCATTCATGCTGAATTAAATATGGCGTGTCTGACTGTGATCTATAGGTTGATGTTTCCAGAAGTGCTAGAGGAGATTGGTGGGCCAACAAAATCACTTTACACCTTATAAGAACAGCATAGAGAAAAGAAGGAAAGGCTGAAAAGATAAATTTCCTTTGAGAATAACACCACTGATACATATGCCTTTGAAACTGCTGTAAATAGGAAGAAATGCCTGGGAGAAAAGACAAAAACTGTGCTCCAAACCCATATTGAGATGTTCGCTATCTAAATAGGCAGCTGTTGTCTTAGGCAACATCCGAACTGAAATGAAACACAACAGTGACAGACATGAAATGCTTCACATGTAGAATTACACTCAATTCATCCCAATTCCACAATGGTTTGATGTTAGCATGTTGCAGACAACGCGATACTTGGCTGAGAGCGTCCATTCTTGGCTTAGCTCTATGGGTCCAGCACAGTGAAATGGACCAAGAAGACAGATCCCAAAAAGGACATTGCTTTTTCCAAAAGCTTCTCTCTGGCAGATGTTTCAAAGCAATCCAAACTGAGACCAACAGACACCAGCACAGCTTCTAACCCAAAGCTCAACCAGATCCTCAACCGTTAAGCCCACATACTGAACACATTTTCAACATGACCAAGGTCATTTCTGCCACATCACATGTATTGGCAAATACAAAATGTTCTCATTCTAGTACTACACAGATAACACACATAAATATTGACCAAAATAGTCCATTTTAATGCCATTTCAGAAAATGCAACATGAAAGAATTACTGAGTGCACCTTTATTTATATTTGCAGTTGTGCCCCTTAGACAGAATATTGGGTGTTATGCATAAATATACAATTAAACAACAATATCTTTATACAGCGGCCATGATTTAGCACATAAACATTTAATGTATAACCTAAATGTGATTTCCAATTACAATAAACAATGGTAAAGTCTGTCAGAGGAAGCAAGAGTCTCCTTATAAATGTACTGAAAATGAACTTTTTTTTAAATGTATTAAAAATGTGCTTAATTTAGATCTATATACTGTAAATAATAATAATAATAATACATTTTAAAAAGCGTGAATAAAACCAACCAATCAGGATGCATATTCAAATGATGTCATTTCCTACAAAATGCAGCCGAAAAAAGCTAAATTTGCAACCAGAAGGCAACCAGTCCAGCCAATCAGCTCTCAGTATGGCTTTACTGTGTCATCAAGCCCACTTTACAACAAGTGCAGAGAAACGGTCAATTTTTAAAATATCGTTGAAATGCAAATTAATAAAAGGATCACAATGGAGTGGAGGATGGAGTTTATTTTCACACAAGTGTGTAGATGTTATATGGCTTTTGGTGTATCATCGTTATAGTTTGTATGACGCTGCATAATTTGTTCTGCTAATAACGTTACATTTATTGACCGGTGCTTTGTTGGTTATTGGATGGATTGATTAATGTGTGTAGGATCATATTATCATAGAATGTGTAAAATTAAACCTGTCAGCAATCTTTATGGATTTCCCTCACAGACCGCCACTGACTAATCTCCTGTATATTTTGATGATTAATAAAACATATAAAGTATAAGCAAAGCATTTTAGCATATGGTAAGTTAGCAAGACGCTTTCTTGAAGCGTCTCGGAGACACAGTTCTTCTGGATTTAGTCTCAGTTTGTTCTGTTCTTCATGTCATTCCAGACAGACTGATGACGATCAGATCACATCTCAACAATCTCAGTGGATTATTACAATTAATGGCTAAATGAATGTTTGGAAATGTAAACTGATATTTCCTACTGACACACTACAGCAAAAGATAGAAATAACTGACTTCAAACCATTTTTTAGCTGCTGAATATACTAGTGTTATAATCATTTTGGCCACCGCTGTATAATTTGTTAACTAGACACAGGCCCACTAGTCATCTAGTTAATATCACTCTTAATAATTCTTCTTAGTATGATTTTGAGAGGTGAAAAATAATAATTATATAAAATATAATTAATATATGAAATTATATATAATGCATAAAATTATAATCTCATTGACCAATAATGGTCTAAAGTTTCTTGATGGCACACTTAAAATTGCATTTTTATTTCAGGTCATATTAAATGCACTTTAAAGCACGCATTTTGGAAAAATTGGGATGTGATTTATCTGAGAATGATGCTGCTGTCTTCTGCCTATCAGTGAAGTGTCATTACATTTTATTCAATCTTTCATGCAATTTCCTCTCCTTACTGCAGTAATGTTGAAAAAAAAAGGGTAAAAGTATAAACCACAAGAGAGGGAGATTGCCTTGGGTAATGACGCTTAAATGGTGCTAAAGGTCTCTGTAACATTTCACCATCCCTGACACAAATGTGCATAGGGCAGAAGATTAAATATGTTGTTTTATAAGAAACGTAGGTGGATGTTGAGCTTGTAAAGCAGGAGTTTATATTCCGTATCAGATGCCTGAGGGGAGTTCAACTCATTTGGGAAATGTACACGGACTGTTCTGGAGTCAGGGTTAAACTGGATCTGGTATTACAGCATGTGCTTCTTTACTTGCACATTGTTTCTGTCGGATCGGTTACTGAGAATCCAGATAATCAGTGAATTGTCCAAAGTGTTTGCAGAGACCAGCTTTTATATTGCTATTGTGCATTAGGGTTTTAGGGTTCATTTTAGGTTTTATATAAAGGTTCTTTGTTAGGAAAATTCTTTTCTATTGCACAGAAGGTTCTTTAGCTTATTAAAATGCAGGGCTGCACAATATTATCAGAAAGTTATCTGAATCGGATAAAAGCTTAAAATGTAAACATATAGGCACAGGCTGATTTGAAAAAAAAAAAAAAAAAACACACACAAAAACCCGCTGATATGCCTGGCCAATAACACCTTAAGCTTCTGACCTTTACAATTTTTAAAATGAAAAATTTAATATATACAGACTTCATTATAATATATATATATATATATATATATATATATATATATATATATATATATATATATATATATATATATATATATATATATATATATATATTTTTTTTTTTTTTTTTTTTTTTTTCAAATGGAATGTGAAAACTAAAGTACAAGGAGATGTAAAAGATTTGTGTAATTTTTACAACTCTTTTCCTTTACACCAGGGATCCTCAAATCTGGCCCACGAGATCCACTTTCCTGCAGAGTTTAGCTGTAACCCTAATCAAACACACCTGAGCATGCTAATCAGTGTCTTCAGGATCATTAGAAAATCACAGACAGGTGAGTTTGATCAGGGTTGGAGCTAAACTCTGCAGTGGACTGGACCTCCAGGGTAAGATTTGAAATCTACAAACAAAATGTTAAGGTTTCCCCTGCATCTGAAAAAAGAAAAAGAAAAAAAAAGAAGAAAACGAAACAGTGGAGACTGATTTTATTATAGCTATTTTCAAAGCTTTCAATGTACTCCCACTAACAAAAGAACTTTAATAATGCTTATTAGTTCTAACAAATAAGGTTTTTTTCTCAAAAATAACCAAATATAATTTCTGCACCGGGGAGACATGGTGTTGCTTCAAAACAAAAGGAAAATGCCAAAATGATTTGAAAAATATCGGCATATTGGCAAAAATCTAATATTCTGCAACCCTAAAAATGCTCTTCACAGTAAGGTTGTTTGGCAAATGCAAATTAGAATTGTTATTTATTTATTTATTTATTTTTTGCCAAAATTTTGTGGATTTGGTATGTTGTATAAAAAAGGTGGCAGGTGATAAATAACTTTGGAACATACTGTAAGATGCAGTAAGAAGCACACTATTAAGAAACAAGAGGTAAAATGCAGAAACTAAGTGTTGTTGTTGAGTGTTTTTTAAATTTTTTATTTTGTAGTGCCTGTGGCTATTAGCTGCTTCTTGAAAGTCGTGATGGTCTCTGAAGATCAGACAGAGGTTGGCAGCTCTTTCCACCAGAGATGAGCAGAGAGAGTGAAGGTTTTGGAAAGCAACTTTGTACCTCATTGTGAAGGAGCAACGATGCACGACCGTGACTGGCGTGAAGGATCACACACTCGTAGGAGAGTATCGAGGTAGGTGGGTGTCGTTCCAGTGGCAGCGTCAAAGCCTTAAATCTGATTCTGGCAGCTTCTGGGAGCCAGTGGGATGAGATCAGGAGAAGTTTGACGTAGTCTTCTTTGGCTCATTAAAGTCTAGATGCACATTCAGGATCATATGCCGAGGAGGGGTATTAAAAAGAGCTTGGATGCTTCATCAGCCAGATGTTTAGTGATTGTTTAATCTGAGGGAATAGCATCAAACTGAATGAAGTGTCTGGCCTACGAATTATTCTGAAACAAAAACATCAAGATATTTAAAGCACAAGGGAAAAGCACTTAATTGCACAATACGCAGTTGCTATAATCTGAATCAGTAGTACTTGTACTGTAATTATGTAAATTGCATTATGTTGTCAAGGTAATGATTGTTTCAGGGTAAAAATATTCACCGTAAACATCTCGCTGATGCTGAGTGCTCATCGGGGGAGCTAACAATGCACTTTGCATTTAACAGTAAAATATACCCGAGTGTGCTAGCATCTCTTTAGTGAAACACTAACGCGGTTCAGTTTAAATGCACAAACATACAAGGGGTCCATTAGCAACATGAACAGAGTGAGAATCTGAAAATGTTTGAGTGAAGAGTAGCTGAATGTGTATGGCATTGTTAAACCGTATAATTTCAGGATGTTTTCTGCATCGTCCCCATCTGTAGAGTCAATGCAGCCCGCAGCGACTGCAAGTGTTATAAAACAGTGGGAGGCTTTTGAATGTGCAATAACAATGTGGGAAACAGTGGCGTAATTTGTGCTTGTTTACCGGGTTTGGGGCATGACGGATGCGTTCGCTAGGTGACAATTGACCTTGGGAACAGATGGCCAATCCAGCTACAACTTTCTGACATTTTTCTCTCTGTTTCTCTCTTTGCCTCTTCGCATTCATACAGCAATTAGTACCAAAGGGAGACCGTGCTTTAGGGAGACATTAGCATTTATAATGCATGAGCCTGGAGGAAGATCGCTCCATAGATCATTCTCCTTATTAGCAC
Source organism: Acrossocheilus fasciatus (assembly GCA_036784905.1). Classification (NCBI taxonomy): domain Eukaryota; kingdom Metazoa; phylum Chordata; class Actinopteri; order Cypriniformes; family Cyprinidae; genus Acrossocheilus; species Acrossocheilus fasciatus. The sequence goes on along the minus strand of CM071938.1, from coordinate 1,824,647 downwards.
TTCATTTTTGGTTGCCAGACCTCCAATGGCCAAGCAAAGCTTGAGGGTTAGGCAGACTTGGAGAGTGATGGATACTGGTGGGATATATATATACGATAAAGTGTGTCTGTAAATTGAGACTATTAGATTTAAATGGCTGATATGGTAATCTATTGAATTTGAATTGAGATGGCAAACAATGCAGAACTGCAAATTTGCAAAAACTAATTGAAATTGTTTGTTTTTGAGGTCTTGTAATAACCCAAAACAGTTTTAATATTTTGTTTAATTTAGTTTGATTGCATACGTGAGTATCTTTTGTTATTTTGTTTTATTTATTAAAATATTTTTTGGAAGGCATTTCTATAGTAAACCTCCAGTCTTTCTTTATTACTCATTTGCATGCGATACAAGACAAATACAGTAAATATTTTTTTGCACAGAAAAGTTGTATGTCTTTCTTTCTTTGTTTATCAAAATCGTAATCATGAATAAATAAATAAATTTATTTTTTTTTTCTTTCCACTTACATGTGTGAATATATTTACCTACCAAAATTGTCCACAAAGTCAGAAAACACAAGGATCAATCTCAAATTCAAATCTCTTCTTTAAAAATGTCCCCCGCTCCCATCTCTGGTGTTTTATGAGTGTAAAGTAAGTTGCATTTTAGCGTCATGGGACCAGAATTTACTAAATATAATAGAAAAAAGCTAAGAACATTTAGTATTCCCCAAAATCCTTATTCAGCACATACAGTATGAATACATACTGTGCACAAATGAATGAGAACTTTTGAAGGCTCTTTAAAAGCCTAAAACCACAGTCCATTAAAAAAAGCAAAGCCAAGCATCCTTCAAGCTGGTCGTGATGAAAATAGTGCATATGCTAATTAGTAGCATTATGGTAATCTGCAGGCAAACCAAAAAGACAAAGCTTTAAGTGTTTTCATTGAGTTTATCAATACATTTTTAGCAAGAACCAGCTAAAACCAGCTTTCTTATTAAGAAAAAAAAAAAGACTTTCAGTTTTTTCAAGAATTGCACTTAAGAATTTCCTTGGAATTTATCTTAAGAATCTTATTTCTTAAGAAGATTTTCGGTCACCTGCACTGCAGGGTGTTTTAATGTATGGCGGCGACCTTGCGGCATCAGTTAGTTGCGTGAAGCTAACTGTGAAGTGAAGAGAAAACGATTGAATGCATTCAAACATGTTCTCACCGCTTTACACCGCAAGGTCAATTGGCAACTCGAGAACAAGCAGAGAGCCATCAAACATGTTATACAGTCAACTGTTCAACAAGATTAAAAGCTTTAAAAAAGCACTTTATGGATTTTGAGTCTCGGTGGTCGTTGTAACAACTTCACAGATGCACTGAACTATCTATCATTACATCGATTAACTGAGACCCCATAAGTGGAAGCAGCTTTCTGGAGAGCTGTGGTGATATTTTCAAGCGTACAGTAAAATCTTTGCTCTTGAAATGGTCAATTATAGTAGTTCGTCAATCAGTTTCATTATGCTTGGCAAAATTTGATCACTTGTTTTTTAATTTATTTAATGTTTTTGTTTTAAACAGGAATGCTCTGCAAACCAATCACATTGCACATACTTTGCTTCGATGCAAACAGACAAAATACATCCCCAAACATGAAGGATTGCAACTGATTTTTTGCAATTCAGTATATACTTCAGTCATTTTCTGTACCGTTGTTTCTGATTTGAGTACATACTTTGCAATGCTTCATCACAGCTTGTCTGCTGTGATTAGTGTTTCCATCTGATTGGTGGATCTCTCTTCAGGATTATGGTTGTCATTCTTCATTGGAAAATCACTGATTAACTTGGCGGTATAGTGAAGGAAATGTACTTATCTCATGAATATTAATTATGCAACATGACATTCGGCCTGTAATCATAATTGATTTGCTAAAAAGCAGACATGGGGAAGCAGGCGCTACCTAGTACGATTACCGCTTACTGGGTAAACCAATTAGAATGGTTGCTGCTTATTGTACCTTTAAATGTTCAAGATGAATAAGCTTCTCTGTTTCTTTCTTTTCAAAGCCTCTGCTGGCATATTGGGAAAAAGACATAATTGCTTTTAAATCAGAATAATTCCTAACCCAATAGACCTGCGTGTCCCTCGCTGCACTGCTTATATTGGAAACCCATTAGAATACAATGAGAGCAGCACAAAACCCCAGAGCATGTTTTATAATGCTCTTCAATTTGGTCTCACAGTTGGTTCAGTCGTTCGGTGGCTCAAGTAACTCATGTGCGGCCCAGGCAATATTTGCAGAGAGCACGCTGAGGCCTCTTGACAAGTCGAATGAGATTGGAAAAGTTTGAGAGAGAAAGTTAGAGGCGCCCCGTGGTTCCTGAGCTGATTTTGCGGATAATGAAACACCTAAGCAGAAGGTCATACAGTCGTCAAACACTCGGTCATCAAGCAACCGTGTGTCCCTCTGTATCCTAATAATTACATGCAGTAGGTCCAAAAGTCTGAGACCTCCAAATAAAGTGCTGCTTTTTTATTGTACGGAGTGATATTTGCTGTTTAGTAGACATTTTTGTTCATTTAACCCTTATTTAACCATGACTGAAGCCTCTGTCAGATCACAAATGTCTATTACAAGAGTGTCCTGGCCAAGCAAATTAACATACAAAACAATACTAATACTGATGATAATAATTAGTGAATCGTGTTAAAACACACATAATTAATCAACAGGATATTTCTTCCCTTCTCTTCTCTTTAAAGGTGCTTCATGATGCCAAAGAAGAACCTTTTTGTCTAAATGGTTCCATGAAGAACCTTTCTGTTTATAATTATAAAAAGGTAAGAAAGAGATGGTTCTTTAAAGAACCTTTGACTCAATGGTTCTTTGTGGAACCAAAAATTTTGAAGCACCTTTATTTTTAAGAGTGTATATGCATTTAATATTTTTTTTATCAACTTGTTTTCTTTTAGTTAGCGCAGGTTTTGTTTCTTTTTGGAACTGGTTGATCGCAGGCCTCACTGATCTGAGCTCATGCACCTCTGTTTTTGAGTGTTTAATGCCATAATTCTATATAAATAATGATTTTTCACTCAAAAACTGTGATGCTTAAGTTGATAAAAAGATTGAAAAAACAGGTTGACAAAAAGATTGAATCCAAGATTTGATGATAATAAAGGTAAAGGATTTTCAGCACAACTGAGATTTTTTTTTATTATTACATTTTTAAATTATTAGATGAAAATTGAGTGATTGAGTGAAGACCATTTTCTCTTTTATCTATTCAAGTCTTATAAGCCATTGCAAAAACTGTTTGTTGTGTGAGTGAACTAGGGTTGTTCCTCATTGTTTATGGTGGCTAGTATTTTGGAGCTTGGATATGAGTATTTCTTGAAAAATTAATTCATAACCTGTCTGAAAAACAAAAAACAAAAGAACAGCATTTTAACACATCCTGATCAGTTAGCACGTCTGAAGGGACTGCAGTGGTTCTTGGCTGCATTTGCTGCCTGTCTCTCAGCGTTATATCAGCCACGTTTCAGTGAAATGAGCATAATTAAAGCAGACAGAACAAATGGCTATTATTTCAACACCAGTGGATCATTTCCTCTGAATGCAAGAACTGAGAGATAATTAACAGAAAAATATGCTCAATTACTTGCTCGTTGTCTCCGTCTATGAAATGTATGCATCTTCCTTTTTGGTAATATGTATGTGAACTTTGCCATTGTTGACATTTTAAATTGATATTTTATGTATCATAAGCTTGAAATTTAAAGGGTAACTTCAACCCAAAATGAACATTGTTATAATTTAGCTGCATTTTGCTATAAACTACTTTTATGGTGTTTCTCTCACATCTTTAGTTAGTGTTTTTGTTGTATAGAAAAGAGTGTCATTAGATTCTGCTTAACATCTCCTTGGGAGAAATAAAGTCATTTGACGATGAGTTTAGATGACAGCATTTTCATTTTTGCCTGAACTATCCCTTTATCTACTACAACACATTATGCAATTCGGGATCTTTGCGTCACATGTGATTATAGCTGCGGTTGAAACAGAAAGACAGATAAAGCAAAGCATGTAAAAGGAAGATGAGAAGACGACTCTTCCAAAATAGCAAATGTTCTTTAATATTTTCTCTCTGATCTGAGATGGGTTTCTTCTCTTTTCATGCGCGTATTCAGCTCGGCTGCTCTTCTGCTCTCACCCTTCATCTGGAGCTTTAAACACCTCGCTCTCAGATCTGCTGCTGTCGCCTGATACTGATCTAATTACAGCTTTATATCGGAGATCTCTCATAACTGTGCTATTGATGTGCATCAGAACAGTGTTTTCTTGTGCACAATAACCATCAGAGGACAAACGCACAAGGACACTTTATTTATATATTTTTTTTCTCTACAGGACATAATGCATAACTCAATGTACTGAGCTGTCTATTTAGACAGCGTTTCAAAGGAATCATTGGCACAGTACGGCTGGTTTTTATACAGTAGTCAACATTTGAAAAGGATAAAAAAAAAATTGTCCTAAGACAAGAGCACATTTTGGTTTTAGGACAACTTTGATGAAAGGTTTTGATCCACTTCACTAAACTAAAACCTTCAAAATGTTAAAAGTAAAAATATAAACTAAAATAAATATTAAATTAAATGCTGAATATTATTTTATATATATTTTTTGGAACATTGCCAAAAAAAAATTTTTCTTACGTGTTTGTTATGCAAATGTATTTTCTCAGATCGAAATATATGAAGTGCAAAATATATATTTAAATGCTTTTTAAAATATTTTCAAAAATATTCCATAAACGGCCAATATATTGGTAGAAAATATTTATGTAAATCTATTTTAAAAATGTATGTTAGCAAATATGTATATATTTCTAGCCTTTTTGTATATTTTGAAATATCAAAAATTTATTTATAATACATTTTATAAATATTATTATTATTTGTAGTAATCTGCTATCTATGGCAGGGCAGCTCAGGTTCTGGAACGGAGCCGAAGGCTTGCATGTAGTGTATGCAAATGCATAAATGACTAGCTACACGAGGTCAGGTTCATGTACCTTTGTGTTTGAAAATTTTAGAATGCATTGCTCTTCAAAATGCTTTTGGATTTCCAGCAATGGCATCTGCATTTGTGTTTTTTGTAGAGTATTTTTCCAGCCTATGAGTCTACATGCAAGCTCAAACCTTAAGCTATTTGAAATCTATATGAGTGTGAAAACAACCTGTCTGTGTGCCTGCCCATCTCTCTCTCTCTCTCTCTCTCTCACTCTCTCTCACACACACACACACACACACACACACACACACACACACACACACACACACACACACACACACACACACACACACACACACAGCTCTTTCATCAAATGAAATTCAGCCAGTGAGTGGGTAGAAATGCACACATCTTCTCATACCGGCTCTCAGCTCGGTCCAGACGTGCCACTCCGTCAAAGTAATTGCGGCATTCTGCTTTTCTGCTAATGAGGAGGTAAAATATGATCAGCCATTGGAAGCGGTTATTTGTGGCCTCTCTCTCTTTCTCTCTTTCTCTCTCTCTCAATCTACCTCCACACATCCGTTTGTAATTATTCCTCAGAGACACTCTCACCTGCGCCGGCTTTAATCCCACACAGGGGCAGCAGGGGAATTAAAGTTTAACTGCTATCTCTTCTCTTGTGTGTGTGTGTGTGTGTGTGTGTGTGTGTGTGTGTGTGTGTGTGTGTGTGTGTGTGTGTGTGTGTGTGTGTGTGTGTGTGTGTGTGTGTGGGTGTGTGTGTGTGTGTGTGTGTGAGAAGAACTGGGTCCATGTGATGAGAGTGTGTGTGTGAGTGTGTGGAGAGAATTCACCAAACAATTGTGGAAATATATGCGGTATTGCAACACAAAAAACATGCAATCTAATTCAGCCAGGTACTAAATATGCTGCTATAGTGCTGTGCTGTGAGTTTTTCAGTTAAAACACACCAACTTTCCATGTAACAGACTTGTTATGGATTGCACTTATTCTCAGAATTCAGGGCTATATTTGCATGCTGCAATTACTGTCATCCAATTCAAATTTAGAAGAGATCTTTACATTTTCTATTGATCGTGTTATTTGAATGGTAACATACATATGGTGACTAATATTAGTTTGGCCAAAAATAGCAAAACAAATGTTGGCATTCATGCTTGTTGTTTACAGCAGAAATATTGTGGTTGATCCAGTTAAACATCACAGGCTCAAGTCAGTATAAGTGCTTATACTATTAAAAGAAAAGGTTCCCAGAAGAACCTTTGCAAGATAACCTTTCTGGGTTCCCCAAAGAACCTTTCAGTAAACAGCTCTTAAAAGAACCATGTTTGTCTTATTTTGAAGATGGTTTTTCCACCATGTAGAACCTTTTATGCAATGGAACGTTTTCAAGGCTCCAAAAGATGTTTTTGCAGCAGTGCTGTTAAAAATAAAGGTTCTTAATTGGCGTTAATGTTTCCATGTAGAATCTTTTGAAACCTATATTTTTGAATATCACAGAAGAACAATTTTGGGTTCCCCGGTGATCAGTTCTTAAAAGATGTGTTAAAAACATTTTAATAATCTGTAGAAAGTTTTTCCACTATAAAGATCCTCGCAATAGAAAGGTTAAAGGTTCTTCATAGAATAATCAATGCCAATAAAGAACCTTTATTTTTAAGAGTTCATAGAATGTGAACTTGGAGGATTCAATCCCATAAATAAATATGGTTATCACTTCCAAAACTTATTTGTATGTGGCCCATATAGCTCCAGCAAGTGTGTTTATCTTACTATTTCCTGGAGCCAGTTTGGTATTTAATGTTCCCGCTGGGTGTTTTGTTACTTATTGTGATTGTCTAATTAATCACTGTTTGACTTCATGTTATCTCTGAACGCCAGAGAGTTTAAAATCCACTTTCTGGGGTTTGTGGGAGCAGATTATCATCACATGATGTGTGATGCATGTGTTTCCTAGTAAAAAAGTATTCAGAAACTTAATGTGCATGCTTTCCGTTGCATTAGATAATAACATTTCAAAGCATCATTTAGTGTAAAAGAAAAGACACACTTTTAAAGAAAAGCATGACGTTTGCATGGTTTGAAGTGGTGAAGCGTTAGATCTAATGTTGAAAATGAAGACAGAAAGTATTGTGACACTTTGCAGTTGTCAAATGTTAATCGAACATGCTCGTAGTCAATGTGAACGAATACACCTGTGGTTATTTTTGTTAGGACATCTGAATAAATCCTCCTAAACAAACCAGCACCCAGATCAGTTTAGTTGATATGAGAGTGCTTTTCTGATAGAAGTTTGTTGAGGGAGAACTTTTTTTTTTTTTTTCTCTCAGAAATGTTGGAATGAAACTGAACGATCAGCTTGAGGCTTTAAAATGAGACGAAGGAAGCGTGTGCGTTTCTCCGTTCCTTTAATGTGATATCAGGATGTCTGTGTTCCCCAATGAGTCACCAGAATATTGAGATTCATATCAACAATTCTGAAGAGTTTCCTTGGCTTATGAAACCAACTAAAAAGGCTCAGAAGACTTCCTCGTCATTGTCATCTTTAACAAAAGTGCGTCCCAGTCTCTTTTCGTTTAACATTATTTCATTTAATAATTATTTGGTTTACAAGTATTTAATTATATTAAGTTTTGTTTTGCATTATGGATAATGGACTCATATTTTGGCCAGAAGCAATGGTTTGAAGTTAAAAACACCTTAATGATGGATTTGTTTCAGCTTTTGTCTTCTGCAGACATTAACTGATGGATTATGATGTTTTTATCAGCTGTTTGGACTCTCATTCTGACGGCACCCATTCACTGCAGAGCATCCGTTGCTGAGACACTGATGCAATGCTACATTTAAGAAAAATGGGTTGGATGGGGCGTTTTGATGTTCCTTTTGAAATTATTTACTCTCCACCAACAACGTACAGGAAGAGGAAAAGGAGAAAGAGCCCACAATAACTTTAACTAATGCCTGCTCACTTAAAAACAAGGTGTCTGTACTTGTAGCATATAATAGAGATATAATCGAGACTTCAAGAGGACGAACTTGTTTTGCATTACTGACACATGGCTAACGGAGGAGATTGATGACATGAACCTCGAGGGATATTCGTTAATTCGACTGGACCGTGACAGCCAGAAATCATTTAAAACCATTGGAGGAGGAGTTTGTATGTTTGTCAACGATAGTTGGGCAACCAATACTACGGTACGTGGAACCTACTGTTCAGCCGATTACGAATTATCATCTGTTTCATTCAGACCGCACTGTTTGCCCCGAGAGTTCGGACAAATCACTGTTATTCTGGTCTCTGTGCCTGGGTCAAGTTTTTCACTTGCAGCCGAGGGCATTGTTGCCGGTTACAACATGGCCTTGCGCAACTCAGCGGTTTTCCGAAATACAGGCAGATTGGGACTTGTTTTTTAATGATTTGAATCGCTGCAGTGATCATGAGTTGTTCAATGACACGATTACCGGTTATATCAATTTTTGTGCAGAGACTGTGGTTCAAACAAAAAAATGTTAGAGCATTTCCAAACTACAAACCCTGGATTAACACAAGATCTTAAACAATCTTTAAATAAGATGGAGAAAATGGCTTTTTTAAGGAACGAGACATATAAACTAAAAGAGCTAAATAAAGAAGTCAAACGTAAGATAAAGGAGGCGCAAATACAGTATAAAGGGAAAGTTGGTAATGTGGTAATGTCAGAGATGCATGGAGGGGACTAAACACAATGAAGGGCAGACAACAGAAACAAATACAGGTTGATGATGACCCACATATATTTGTAAATAATTTAAATGTTTTTTATTCACGATTTGACAATATTATAATGTGGATAATGATACTCTCATTATGGATAACTCATACTCTTAAAACACATAAAGCCACCGGTCCAGATGGCTTTAAGGACATTGTGTTAAAAGAGTGTGCAGAACAACTTGGGCATGTTTGTACTCGGTTGTTTCAGGGCTTTTTAGATGATGGCTTTGTACCAGCAACATGGAAAAACACCATTGTTATTCTAGTACCTAAAACCTCTCAGGCCAAAGCTCTTAAAGACTTTCGCCCAATTGCACTAACATCTATTCTGTGCAAGTGCATGGAGCGTATATTATGTAAAGAATTGATGTCACGAATTAAAGGCTTGGTAGAACCATTACGATTTGCTTACATGCCCGATCGGAGCACGGTGGATGCCTCTCTGACCTTGTTACATAAAGCCCAACACCACCCAGATAAAACAAATGCTCATTTTACATCAGCCTTTAATACTGTACAACCACACATTTTAAAAGAAAGATTGCAAGATTTAGGTTTAAGCAATTGTTTTAGGAAATAGTCTCCAACGAGTCTGTGTCAATAGAGTCTCATCTGATTGTACAGTCCTGAATTCAGGGTTACCACAGGGATGCGTGTTATCACCTCTGCTGTTTTCTGTCTTTATTAATGAACTTCAATGTAATCTCACCCTGAACAAATATGCTGATGATTTGATTTTAATCTCTTGTCAATTGGACATGAATAGTTTAACTTATTGTGAGTATATTGGAAGTCTTGTTCAGTGGTTTGATGATAGTCATCTACAATTGAACATTGATAAAACAAAGGAACTATGTTGTAGGAACAAAAATAGGATCGGTACGGTTGGGGTTTCATATGAATAAATTACTATAAAGGGTGTAAAGGTAGAGCAAGTTTCAAATTTTAAATATTTAGGTACAATCACTAAATATTTAGGACCATATACACAAGAAAGCAAAACGGCGTTTAGGTCTACTTTAATTTTAGCATCGATAGGAGAGTCCTAACCATTGTTTATAGGTCGATGATTGAAAGTATTTTAACATATAATATTGCATTGTGGTATGGTAATTTAACAATGAGAAGCAAATAAGATCACTGGCCAGAAACAGAGTACAATGCAAGAGCTGTTTTTAAACTTTATGGCAAAAAAGGCGATCACAGTTTATTCAGGTCAAACTCATCCACTCCATTCCTGCTTTGAGGCCCTTCCTTCAGGCGCAGGCTGCGTACACCGCTGGCTAAAAATAACTTATATAAAAGATCATTTGTATCATTGGCGGTGACTGTTTTAAACCGAATTCTTAATTGAGGTATTATCACGAGGTATTTTTTTGCATGTGTACACGTGTATGCATATGTGTGGGCATACTTATATATTTTATTGCTTTAATGTTTTTATTTTTCTTCCTGTGTGTTTTATTATGTGATATGTGAATGTATAGTATTATCTGTTAGGATGTATTTTCTATGCCAGTGTCAAAGATGAATTTCTCTTCAGGAAATCTGTACAGACAATAAAGTTAAACTAAACTAAACGACATTTCTCCAAATCTGATGAAGAAACAAAATCATCTGGATGGCCTTAGGGTGAGCATTTTCGGCTGAACTATTCCTTTAATTCTTATGAGTTATGAAACAGCAGTACAGAGTTCCTCAGCTTTGAGCCCTTCTGAAACCAATGGGACCTGGTCTTGATGGTTATATTGGTCTTATACTGGCACAAGTTGAATATTATTACATTTTAATAGCTTGGCAGCAGAGGAGACAAGCCTAAAGTAATATAAAACACAAAATATAGGCTATGCTTTAAGTGCAAGTACTGTATATCTAGTGTATAAAGACACTGAATATATAAAGTAACCAGCAGATGGTTGTAACTTCTGCCGGTTCTGTTGCTTTTCAAGCAGGAATCGTGTGTTGATATGTAAAACTCAAATACAGAGTGTCACTTTATTATCTATTAATCACTTACAGCAGGTTTCTATTTATACACGAGGAACGTATAATGCGCGTTCACACTGATTGGTCCCAAGAGCTTCTTCTCATTAAAGTTGGTCTCATAATTATTCACAGATATAGTCACGTCGCCTGCAAGTTTGCATTGTTGGCAAAGTGTTCTTGTGCACTTTTAATTAATGGAGTTTTTCCCCATCGTATGTGTTTTCATTTCTTTAATTTGCTAATAACTTTTTTTCCATAATTTAAGAAAATAAATTGCTGGAGATCCTAATTATGTGACCTATTCATCAGAGGAAGATAAAAAAAAATTAAACTAAACAAATCAGAGGAGGACAGAAAATTATGTCTTTCTGTCCAGGAAATTAAAATGGGCTGGCTAATTTTTAATCATCATCTTGAAATATGAAAGCAGACAGCAGTTTCAGTGGGTCCATTGAGCAGAAATAAAGCAAGCGACGGCTCTTTAAATGCTCAAATTTGTAGGGAAAAGGACAGACATCTGTCCTTGTCCATATGAGAGGCATTTCAAATGACTGTATCCGATGTTAAATGCATTGACCTCGAGCCTGTTGCCATGAGATGCATGTAACCTCTTTGGCTATATAATTAATGAGAACATGCAAATGATTTGGAGAAGCACATTTGACCAATGACATCTGTCTGATTTTGATAGATATTAGCATTTTTTTAAATGACATGAAAAACAGCACAGCATTGGATAGATTTGAAATCATATTGTATGCACTATTTGTTATTGAAATATCATTAACGCAAACCTTCAAATGCTTCCATAGTTTGATATCGTTGCTAAGATCATATTTAGTACTTAATGTGCACTGATGCCTGATGCTTCTACTGTTATAAAGTTTATTTACAGAGTCTTAGCTCTTTTGAGTGTGTACATATTATTGATAGTGTTTGTAAAATATGTAAACCCCAAAATCTAATACAGTAATACAGTAATCTAAAAATCCAGATTTCTAATTAAATCACCATAAATGATTTACAAGTACTAACATGATGTAAACACTTGGAAAAATGTATTCACTTAAAATGAGCTATAGGAACACAAATGGTAATATTTATTACAGCTTAATTTTGTTGAGTTCAGTTTATTTAAACATTAAATTGAAGTGTTCTTAGTCCATTTGTGTTGGGACTAAATGAATAATATTTGCATTCACTGAAACTGCATGGGTAGATTTTTAGTTCCCAGCATGCATTGCATAGGACTGAATTGAAGAGACTATTTTATGCATTTTTGAGTAAAGGGAAAGACCCATTAGTGTGTATCGTTCATTAATTTTTAATATTTTTATTTTTATTATTTATTTTTTTTTTTTTGTGGTTACATGAACATACAAAAAAACCTCAATTTAAAAAAAATTGAGGTTTTTTAAAAAAAAAAATTTTTTTTTTTTTAAAAATGCTCAAATGCATTTGTAGTGTGCTTTACAAATGTAAATTAAATTCAAACTGTACAGTTTTTTTTGCATTTGTCACAAAAATGTGTTTAATTGTCATCATGTTGAAATGCAAAAAAAATTAAATAAATAAATAATAAAAATAAATCAGTAATTTTTTTTTGTTTTTTTTTAAATCTTGAAAATGAAGCTTACTTTTAGCGCTAATAAGCAAAATCTTTTTTCTTTTGACTTTAGGGTGAAATATGAGCTGAACAGGTCGTCGGTTTTGGTGAAATTCGCTCAGTCGTTCTGTATTCTAATTGCATAACGCTGTGCATTCATCAGTCCCCGACCCTGCCAAGCTCTGCAGAGCCGCTCTGGAGTCTGATAGCACATGTGAGGGAGCCGCTGTGATGGAGTTCTGTGTATTGTTTGTAGTAAGAGAGCCGCCTTGGGCCTGACAGGTCTCTTTCCTTCAGAGCTGCTGTTCTGATGCGCTTCCTGCTGTCATTGAAGACGCAGGAGAATCACATACGAACCCTCGCTGTCTTGCACAGTTACGGATCACATGCACAGGCACTGCTGATAGTCAAAGAGCATTCAGAAGCAGCCCAACAGGGGAAACACAAAAACTGACAAGCGCTCGCTCAGCCTCATGAATTCAAACCAGGACTCGTGTTAGTTTTATTCCAGAAGCGGTTTATAATGTTCTGGTGAGCCGGCAAAACCCTGACGCAATGAGCAGTGAAGTAAACCTGAAAGGTAAACACACCCAAAAAAAAGTGAAAATCTCAACGGATATCAAGAAAAAACTGAGTTTGTGTCCTGCAATGCTGACTTTTGTGTTTGGCTGTTAAAAATTCAGCCTTTTTTAAAGCTATTTCTGTACAGATTCTAAGTGAATGTTTTTAGCCCATTGCTATGCAGTGTCCAGGACGTTGTGGTTGGTTGCCAAGGCTATAGTTGTTGTTAATGTGTTCTGAATGTTTTTATTTTAATGCATCACCTTATGGTTGCTAGGCTGTGGTGACAGGTTGCCAGGGCATTGTTATCCAGCTGTTATAGGTGGTTTTAAGCACATTACTGTGTGTTTGGTATCATGCTGGGTTTTTTTTTTTTTTTTTGCATTAATATGCGGTTGCTAAGCTTGTTGCTGTGCAGTGTCTAGAATTTTGTAGTTGGCTGCCAAAATGTTGCTATGGACCTTTTTCACATTTCCGGGTTTTTCCGCAGCGGAAGACGTCATAGTTGGGTTGACTTCAAGAGCAGTGAATGGGAGAGTACCACAAATATATATTTTTTACATTCCCATTTGCTCAAATAGCAAAATAAAAACTCCACGATAGTGTTTTCTTGACTTTCAAAAAAAGGAAAAAAGATTGAGAGAGAGTGATAACGGTAGTCAGAAGAGAAAACATTAGCATTTACTAGGTCTTTTTTTTTTTTTTTTTGTAATTTGATGCAAAGGTGATATAATACAAAGTATAGAGTTATAAATGTACATACATTTAAAAAAAATCAAAGGATCCTTTCAAAGGATTTATGATGCTGATGACGGTTACAGTCTTGTGAAAAGGGTGCATTAATTGTTCTGAATGTTATGTTTTTAGTGTGCTATGCAGTGTCTGTTATGGGCAGTGCTTACATGTAATCTGAATTATATTACATTTTAAGATGCTTGTAATCAGATTACAGTTACTTTTGGTTACACTTAATTTTGTGCTTGTTACAGTGTAAGTATACATTTAAGTACTGAGTAATATTAATTAAAAACACATACTTACTATATGGTTAGGATTAGGGTTTGGTTTAGTGTTACTTGCCTGCGATTATGCATAATTTATTGTGATTTTTAATAGTAAGTACATGTAACAAGGACAACGTAAAATAAAGTGTTACTTTTTTATTCATTATTTGATTACATGTGCACACAATGGCAGTAAATGTAAAATGTTTTGATTTGTTTTTATTTTTAATAGAATATTTAATGTGAGGTACTGTAATCATCTTAATTTTACATTTTTATCATTTAACTAATTAATTGCTTTTCATCAACTCTCAAACCCTTTGAAGTTCAATTATAAACCCCAGTTTGGGAAACCCTGGCATGCATACTGTAATGTTTAATACAATTCATGATGTTGATAACAAAGAATAGAATAGCTTTTCTTTGGAGTTTGGTCAAAAGTAATCTGAAAATAATCAAAAAGTAGTTAGAATACATTACCTAATTTGTGTAATCTAATAGAATGGTACAAACTACAATTTCCATCATGTAATTTTTAATCAGTAAACAGATTACAATTTGTAAGTTGTATGTAATAGCTGTTGGCGTTTCTGGTGTATTATGGGTGGTTTCTAAATGGTTTCTTTAAATTAGTCTCAAAAAACTAATTCTTATTTATTTTTGTCTACCAGGTCAAAATTGTTCACTTTATGACCCACAACAGTAATCATACGAGCAGTAATAATAATGCTGCAAAGCTTATTAAACTGCACTGAAACACAGTCGGTTCTGCTCTAGCACAGTGCTAACAGAGGACAGAAACAGCTGTCATCAGACCACACAACGGCCCGCCGATCGATATCATGTCATGTCAACAGGTTTTCTTCATTGCCTGTCAGCAGGATTCTTGAGATAAAGCCATAGGTCAGACGTCCATATAGGATACTTGATGCTCACTCAGCAAGACTGGCAGAAGAAAAAGTTCACAAGGCAGATGCATGACTGAAGAATCTGGACATTTGTCATTAAATTCCTGTGGAGAAATAAAAACAGGCACGATATAGCTGTAGACACGTAGACCAAAAAATGTGAAGCAGCTTAAATCGTATGATGAAAAATGCTCAAACTGAAACTGATTTGGATAATAATTTAGATTTAACCTGAGCAGAGTTTGAGACATTGTTGAGATTTCTAATTAAACTCTAGAAGAGACATACGAGAGAAATATCTGAGAAGGAGAAATCTTCAATTCAATTCAAAAATTGTTACAATAAATATCAGCATCATGGAAAAACAATATTAAAGATATATTTTTATATCTCTTAAAAAAATCATTCTGTCACATAGCAAGAAATATTATGAATTGTTTATTTTACAAATCACAACTTCTCATATTCCTTTCATTTTTTTTCCCCCAGCCTCGTAATTTTCAATTTGTCAGAATCATCTGTCAGCACAAGCTGTGGTATGAATGAAAAGGTGGTTATTTTCTATCCCTGCAAACCTCTAATGGAACCTTTAATTATGTTGCATGTCAAATTGCCCTTAATATCAGTGGCAAGTCATAATTTGTTGTCTGACATTGACGTTTCCAAATTTTCCTGGCAATTTACTGAGAATTCTGCACATTGTGTTTCTTGGTTAACTCATGAATAACTTATTGACCTTATTTCTCGGTCTTTGTTTTGATTCAACATTATATTTGCAGTAAATATTGGAAACATCATGTTTGATGCGTTGTGTCATTATGATCTTCTCAGTAATAATTTACTGAATTAAAAACCCTCAGTTTCACGGAGTGGATGGAAATGAAACAATCATGATTTCAAAGAACAAAAACACTTTTCTGACATGATGCATTTGATATTTAATACCATTGCGAATAATAAAGAATATAGTTAAAAAACACTACGGAATATTAAAGATCTATAGCATTTTTCTGGATGACGTGTAAATACTCCTTCACGGATAAAGTGTGTGTTTATCAGGGCTATTATAGTTAACTAAAAAACATTTTATTTTATAATTTCTCATTATTTAGTATAACTGGATGTGCTAAAATAACAAAATAAAACTGAAATAAAAATTAAAGCTATATAGACATTTTAAAAATGACAAAGCACCCAACAAAATGACAACAAAATTAAATAAAAAAATAATTCATATATATATATATATATATATATATATATATATATATATATATATATATATATATATATATATATATATATATATATATATATTAGATAGATAGATAGATAGATAGATAGATAGATAGATAGATATTGATAAAATATGAAAATTAAAAAATATAAAGTATATTAATAAAAAATACTATGTTATATACATATACACACATGCACACACTTTGAGCCTTTCTTTTAAATGTGTTAGGTAGAAGAATAAAGAAAAAAAAAATAGACTTACAGTAAGTGTGCTTTGTTCTTTATATTGAGGTGTATTTTCATGAATCACCTGTGATATGTGTATGAGGAGACACTGAATAATTTTGTGGTGTGAATCTTATTTCTAGCCGGGCCCATATAGGTTTAGATAAAGCTCATAAATCTTCCCTTAAACTCCTGAATGATGGTCTAAAGTCGAGATGGCACATCTGACTGTATGTGCTTACAATGTCAACTAGATTATCGACGCTGAGACTTCATCTTTCCACAGTCTTTGATTTCCCAAAGCGCTTTAATTCCATGAAATCCTTTTGCTTGTGCTAAGGCAAGCATCACTGCTTCTATTGTGGTTGCTAGGCTGTTTTGGGTGGACACTGCACTTTGCAATTTTCACTCGCTGTTTGAGAAAATGTGTAAAAGATTTACATTGAAGGAGGGATCAGAGCTGATATCTGAAAACTAGGATATCATAGACAGTAAGAAACCACCTACAGTAAACTATACAGCAGTGCACTTAAAAGTTAATATCCTGCTGGCTGTCTTATGAAAGAATGGAAGCAGCAAATACTATGAGATTTTCCCACTAGAACATAAACAAGGCATCTTGTTCGCTTTCATCAGTGCAGGCCTGCCTCTTGAAGCGCTACCGCCGTAAAAGAGCATCTCACAGCTCTGTAAGAAAATGCTGCTGCTTTCAGTGGCACTGAACATGCAGTATGAACCGCCAGTGAAATTAACGCCTGACACCCCCTCGGCGTCACCTGCCGTTCAACCGTTACTCCCAGCGGGTTATTCCGCTACCGCTAGAAAGATGTGTTACTCCAATGGGCACGTGGGATTTATTAGTGATTAATGTTATAACAGCCTGCTGTCGTTCAGATACCGCTGTTCAATCGCTCCTTCGGATGTTCAGATAATTAGATGAGGCTTACACTGGGAATGGCATGAACCAGGAAAACGCCATTTGTGTAGCCTGCCTAAATATTTTTGAGGAAGACAATGACTTTTTTGCTAGTCACCTTAAATTTGCATCTTTGCGTGTTCTAAAACCTAGTTTGCTGCCTACCTAAATGCATGTAAACAGCAACAACAACAACAAAAAAACATTTAAAATCTTAAAATTGGAAATGGTTTTTGCATGTAGAATTTGTGATCAGAATTTCTGCCCAGCTAACAGGGAACTTTCTCAGAACGTTCTCACAAGGTTTTCTCAAAGTTATGAACAAACGTTCTTCCAGTAACATTAACTGAACGTTCGTTCGAAGTTCTCTGGTATGTAATAATGTTCTCAAAACATTAGCACAAAAATTCGTGCATCTTTCATAGAACTTTTGTTTTTCCTGGAATGTTTTGTTTGGAATGTTGTCAAACATTTAAAAAATGTTACTACTAGTTTTAGAACGTTCAGAGAACATTCAAATGTAACATTGCCATAATGCTTGCACAATGATACAATGGAATGTTCCCTTTAGGTTTGCATAACCAGCATTTTTATTTATTTATTTTTTAAATTGGACATTAAGAGAACATTCAGAATTTAATGTAAATGTTAGCTAAATATATTTAATACGTTTTTGGTAACTAGGTATCTGTCCGCTGTAATAAACACTGATACTTTCACAGAGAGAAAACAAAGCAGAAGTATATCACAACTAAGGTTGGGTACCGAACTTGGTAATTTTAAGGGTACCGACCGAATTGCGTCGGTACTACCGAGTACCGTTTCGCATTAAATCATTTGGTCCATTCATAAAAACGTAATTTACTCTATGGCACTGAATGCCACTCAATTTGTCAATTTTTGGATGAATAAATGAAGGTCTGTCACTTAATTCGAATCGCGATATGAACTAATGTATGTGAATATTAAAACGCAAAAAGACGGATATGAATCCTGCATGTTCCGCAAGCCTCGGTGTGTTTGAATGGCAGAGACGCGGTTTTGTTTACTACACAAATATTGAAGCACACCTGATTTTCAGCCTCTGCATCTCACTACACGACGACATGAACACATGAACTAGGCTGTAAGAGTTACTTCATGAGGATTTTACCGTTTCATTTGAGAAAACTAGCATCATATCATACTGTATACACACAAAAACTTCATGGCAACCTGTCAAAATAAAAGTGCGGTTTAACATGAAATATATTACTTTTGTAAGGTATAATGTAAATCTTTATATATTCCATTTGCTGTCAAATTTAAATAAAACAATTAAACGATAAAAATAATTATTACAACCACATTAACCACTTAATTGTAGAAAAAATACAATTATTATTAAAACCTTTTTAAAGGAATATTCACACAATTTTTCTACCATGTATTAATTGTAACAGTAAACCTCAATTTGTTTGCCAAAAAATAAAAGGGTTTCATTTTCATTTGATTAAAAATAAATAAATGTTTTTATGACATCATTTGATTATCAGAAAAAAAAAATGCATAAGAATTTCTGGAAGAAAAAAAAAAAAAAAATTGTAGCGAACTATTGTTCACAGTGTTGAAATTGAGAGTTTTGGACTTATTTTTTTTACTGAAATAAATGTTTTTGCTATTACACAGAGAGTAAAAAAGGTACCATTGGGTACCGGTACCGCGTTTCAGGTACCGTACCGGTTAAAATGTGAACGGTACCCAACCCTAATCACAACATGGAAGTCAGCTATTTTCAGTGATTTTGCAAGACTTCTGATTCATTAGGCACTATAGGTAAATAACTAGAAGAATAACAAAGTGTAGTAAACTGTAAAACTATTTGTGCTGCAAGCCAGTGTATTTGTTTATGATAATAAATAATATGATAACAAATAATAGCAGCATAACGGACTGTTTTTGTTCAGCTAAAATTAACTGGAAGCAAATGATACCTGAAGCCAGTTTTGTGTTAAAAATAAGGTGGATGCAGCTGTTATCTAGGATATCTAGTTTACTTGCTGGCAAGTACATCAAACGAAACCCCGAATATCTTATTTGTTGGCACTAACCTTGAAAACTTGGCTACCGATCTGTGGGCATGTGGCCTTGGGTCTTGATCATGTTGGATGTGTGCCAGTACATCCGTCATGGAGAAACAGGTAGTTTCAACTATAGTAGTTATCACTCGCCCAGATGAGTTTGCAGTTTTCTTTTTCTCCTCTTGCGTGATGTGCTTCAGTGAGAAACAGCTGTTGCTTGTTACGCCACTTGATGATCATGTGCATTTGTTTTGACAGTTACCCGATGACTTCTGCTCACGCTGAACACCCTGAACATAAGCTGCATCCCAGTTCACAAGCTATACGCTCTAAACAGCATGCATGATTAGAGTTAGTGCTTCCCAAGTGAATGTGCATTCCACAATGTAAATATTATGTTACTATAATATATTATTGCCAGTGCATTTCGTTTTATTGCCCACAAGCCCTTTGTGCAACAGAGGTTCTGATGGTTCTCTTTTTAACCTTTTGTGTTGTAGATAAAAGTTTAGGGTCAGTAATATTTGTTTTTTTTACATTTTGACAAAATTTAGACTTTTCTCTTGGAGTTTGTTACAATTCAGAATGATTTCTTGTAATTTTAAGGATAAAAATCAGAATTGGGAGTTAAAAAGTCGCAATTACCTTTTTTTTTTTTATTATTTGCATTTTATTAAATTTAGTTTTTTATTTATGTGGTGTAAACAAGCTTGTCACAGTTGTGACTTTTTCTCACAATTGCAAGTTAAAATTTCACAGTTCAGACTGTTCAACTTTTTTTTGACTTTATCGCAATTCTGAGTCTATATTTTACCATTCACACTTTTTATCTCTCTCGCAGTTTAATGGTTTTGAAAATTGTATGGAAGCCCATTTTCGCCACTGAATAAAGAATTAAAAAAGTAATTGCGACATCTCACAATTCTGACTTTTTTTTTTTTTTTTGCAATTGCATCTTGTACTTGCGTGATATAAACTCACAATTGTAAGAAAATATTTTTTTCTTTCCTCAGAATTGGACTTTATAACTTTAAATTGCGAGTTTATATCTCGGTTCTGAGAAAAGAAGTCAGAATTGTGAGATTAAAAGTTGAAGAAAAGTCGAAACGGGCTTCCATAGAAGTGTGAGATGTTATCTCACAATAGTGATAAAGTCAGAGTTATGAGATAATAAAGAAAAAGTTCATTGCACCTTTTTATAACATTTAAAATCTTAAAATTGGAAATGGTTTTTGCATGTAGAATTTGTGATCAGAATTTCTGCCCAGCTAACAGGGAACTTTCTCAGAACGTTCTCACAAGGTTTTCTCAAAGTTATGAACAAACGTTCTTCCAGTAACATTAACTGAACGTTCGTTCGAAGTTCTCTGGTATGTAATAATGTTCTCAAAACATTAGCACAAAAATTCGTGCATCTTTCATAGAACTTTTGTTTTTCCTGGAATGTTTTGTTTGGAATGTTGTCAAACATTTAAAAAATGTTACTACTAGTTTTAGAACGTTCAGAGAACATTCAAATGTAACATTGCCATAATGCTTGCACAATGATACAATGGAACGTTCCCTTTAGGTTTGCATAACCAGCATTTTTATTTATTTATTTTTTAAATTGGACATTAAGAGAACATTCAGAATTTAATGTAAATGTTAGCTAAATATATTTAATACGTTTTTGGTAACTAGGTATCTGTCCGCTGTAATAAACACTGATACTTTCACAGAGAGAAAACAAAGCAGAAGTATATCACAACTAAGGTTGGGTACCGAACTTGGTAATTTTAAGGGTACCGACCGAATTGCGTCAGTACTACCGAGTACCGTTTCGCATTAAATCATTTGGTCCATTCATAAAAACGTAATTTACTCTATAGCACTGAATGCCACTCAATTTGTCAATTTTTGGATGAATAAATGAAGGTCTGTCACTTAATTCGAATCGCGATATGAACTAATGTATGTGAATATTAAAACGCAAAAAGACGGATATGAATCCTGCATGTTCTGATAGCCTCCGTGTGTTTGATTGGCGGAGACGCGGTTTTGTTTACTACACAAATATTGAAGCACAGGTGATTTTCAGATTTTCAGCCTCTGCATTTCACTACACGACGACATGAACACATGAACTTACAGGATGTAAGAGATACTTCATGAGGATTTTACCGTTTCATTTGAGAAAACTAGCATCATATCATACTGTATACACACAAAAACTTCAGGGCAACCTGTCAAAATAAAAGTGCGGTTTAACATGAAATATATTACTTTTGTAAGGTATAATGCAAATCTTTATATATTCCATTTGCTGTCAAATTTAAATAAAACAATTAAATGATAAAAATCATTATTACAACGACATTAACCACTTAATTGTAGAAAAAATACAATTATTATTAAAACCTTTTTAAAGGAATATTCACACAATTTTTCTACCATATATTAATTGTAACAGTAAAACTCAATTTGTTTGCCAAAAAAAATAAAAGGGTTTCATTTTCATTTGATTAAAAATAAATAAATGTTTTTATGACGTCATTTGATTATCAGAAGAAAAAAAAATGCATAAGAATTTCTAGAAGAAAAAAAAATTGTAGGGCCCTATTGTTCACAGTGTTGAAATTGAGAGATTTGGACAAATTGTTTTTACTGAAATAAATGTTTTTGCTATTACACAGAGAGTAAAAAAGGTACCATTGGGTACCGGTACCGCGTTTCAGGTACCGTACCGGTTAAAATGTGAACGGTACCCAACCCTAATCATTTACATTTACATTTACATTTATGCATTTAGCAGACGCTTTTATCCAAAGCGACTTACATTGCATTCAAGTTACAGTGTTTACATTTTATCAGCTCTTGCTTTCCCTGGGAATCGAACCCATGATCTTGGCGTTGCTAGCGCCATGCTCTACTATTTGAGCTACAGGAAAGCACAACATGGAAGTCAGCTATTTTCAGTGATTTTGCGAGACTTCTGATTCATTAGGCACTATAGGTAAATAACTAGAAGAATAACAAAGTGTAGTAAACTGTAAAACTATTTGTGCTGCAAGCCAGTGTATTTGTTTATGATAATAAATAATATGATAACAAATAATAGCAGCATAACGGACTGTTTTTGTTCAGCTAAAATTAACTGGAAGCAAATGATACCTGAAGCCAGTTTTGTGTTAAAAATAAGGTGGATGCAGCTGTTATCTAGGATATCTAGTTTACTTGCTGGCAAGTACATCAAACGAAACCCCGAATATCTTATTTGTTGGCACTAACCTTGAAAACTTGGCTACCGATCTGTGGGCATGTGGCCTTGGGTCTTGATCATGTTGGATGTGTGCCAGTACATCCGTCATGGAGAAACAGGTAGTTTCAACTATAGTAGTTATCACTCGCCCAGATGAGTTTGCAGTTTTCTTTTTCTCCTCTTGCGTGATGTGCTTCAGTGAGAAACAGCTGTTGCTTGTTACGCCACTTGATGATCATGTGCATTTGTTTTGACAGTTACCCGATGACTTCTGCTCACGCTGAACACCCTGAACATAAGCTGCATCCCAGTTCACAAGCTATACGCTCTAAACAGCATGCATGATTAGAGTTAGTGCTTCCCAAGTGAATGTGCATCCCACAATGTAAATATTATGTTACTATAATATATTATTGCCAGTGCATTTCGTTTTATTGCCCACAAGCCCTTTGTGCAACAGAGGTTCTGATGGTTCTCTTTTTAACCTTTTGTGTTGTAGATAAAAGTTTAGGGTCAGTAATATTTGTTTTTTTTACATTTTGACAAAATTACTTTTCTCTTGGAGTTTGTTACAATTCAGAATGATTTCTTGTAATTTTAAGGATAAAAATCAGAATTGGGAGTTAAAAAGTCGCAATTACCTTTTTTTTTTATTATTTGCATTTTATTAAATTTAGTTTTTTATTTATGTGGTGTAAACAAGCTTGTCACAGTTGTGACTTTTTCTCACAATTGCAAGTTAAAATTTCACAGTTCAGACTGTTCAACTTTTTTTTGACTTTATCGCAATTCTGAGTCTATATTTTACCATTCACACTTTTTATCTCTCTCGCAGTTTAATGGTTTTGAAAATTGTATGGAAGCCCATTTTCGCCACTGAATAAAGAATTAAAAAAGTAATTGCGACATCTCACAATTCTGACTTTTTTTTTTTTTTGCAATTGCATCTTGTACTTGCGTGATATAAACTCACAATTGTAAGAAAATATTTTTTTCTTTCCTCAGAATTGGACTTTATAACTTTAAATTGCGAGTTTATATCTCGGTTCTGAGAAAAGAAGTCAGAATTGTGAGATTAAAAGTTGAAGAAAAGTCAAAACGGGCTTCCATAGAAGTGTGAGATGTTATCTCACAATAGTGATAAAGTCAGAGTTATGAGATAATAAAGAAAAAGGTAATTGCACCTTTTTATTTTTTTTTCCCCCTTGACGGAAGCAAGCTTGTCATAATTTTGACTTCTTTCTTGCAATTGCAATCACAATTCAGAGTTTATATATTTGAATTCAGACATTTTCTTTGTGAAGTGTTAACATGCAATTGTGAGATAAAAAGCCCCAATTACCTTTATTTTATTTTATTTTATTCCCTTGTAGAAACAAGCTTGTCACAATTCTGACTTGTATCACTCAAATTCTGAGAAAAAGTCGCAATTGCTTTGCAAAAGCCGGAAAATAAGTCTCCATTCGGCAACATCAATTGCATGAATTTGGGGAGATCTGATAGTCTAACGATTTATTGAAAATGTGACAAATGATTAGTTTCGTTCAGTGATGTTAGCAGTACAGAAGCTGCACTCTTCAACTTGAAACATTTGCTTGATCCCTTTGCGTGGAAATTCACTGACGCTGTCTCAAAATGACAAGTTTTGAAGGCTTCTTTAACTCGAGAGACAGACAGAGAAGGATACGTGCTAATCACACTGAACGCCTGCCAATGCGTCAGCTCTTTATCACGCTCACAATGGGGCCACACTGACATTAAGCTCCATCACTGTCAGCGTATCAATGGGGAACACATCATCTATCACCTGACTCCAGAAACACCAGCTCTCCTCTTCCCGTCACCCTCTACAGCTGATACCACAATCCCATTTTTTCCTCAGTTCAGCCAGAGAGGAAGAGCAAAAAACGAGCTGGGTTTTATCACGTAATATAAAAGATAAGAGACAGAGAGCCGGCTGAGAAAGGTCAGGCTGAGGCGGTTAAGCAACGGGATGAACAGGCAGTGAAGGTCACAGAGATGTTGGATGAGATCTGCTTCACTATAATGACATCTGAGCCCCTGAGTTTAATTGTGTCACTGCGATATCTGTCCACGTTTTGGATTTCGTCCCACTGGAGCTTCTGCCGAGGAAGTTTCAATCACTTTTTTACTGTAAGAGAAGTTTTCACGTGAAGGTTAGGAGATCAACTAATGACCTTTGACCTCATGCATGAGACTGATATTTACATACGGCATTTAGTAGCAGATGCTTTTATCACATATTTGCACATTTATGCATTTAGCAGATGCTTTCATATAAAGTGACTTTCAATAGAGGAATGTAAGGCAACAATATTTATATTGCACAATGCCTGGGTCATTTTACAAAGCTAGGAAACGAGAGACAAACATGCTATTCAGGAAGTCATCTGTTAGGCTTCCTGTATATAAATGCTTAGAGGAGAGCTACTATAAACATAAAGCTTATAAATGCAATATCACTGTATTCTTATTAGATCTGTGCAAGTGCAATTTAATTCTCTGCCTTCTCCTAAAATAACAGACCGCTTTAGTAGCGGAAACTTGTTACTTTGTGAGTAAACACTGTCTTTTAAGTCATTTTATTAGCTTTTAAATCAAATTATGCATGGTTTTAGACCTCTGATGCCTCTGTCCTTTCAGTGGTCCGATCTTTAAAAGCCCTTTTTTGTAACATTGTAAATGTAACATTGAAATACATGATGACCTTTGACCTTTACCTATAATTTTATATGACTTGTATAATTGTGTGTTTTAATTATTACAACATACATAAAAGTTTGGGATCAGCAAGATGTTTTTGAAAGAAATCTCCTGCTCACCTGTGTTTTTGGATTAAAAATTCAGTAAAAACATGAAAAATTATAAAATATTATTACAACTTAAAAAGGCTGTTTTCTATGTGGATGTATGCTAAAATGTAATTTATTTCTGTGATGCGCAGCTGTATTTTCAGCATCATTACTCCAGTCTTCAGTGTCACATGATCTTCAGAAATCATACTAATATACTGATTTGCTGCTCAACAAACATTTCTGATTATTATCAATGTTGAAAACAGTTGTGCTGCACAATATTTTTGTGGAAACCGTGATACATTTTATTTTTCAGGATTCACAGATGAATAGAAAGTTCTAAGGAACAGCATTTATTTGAAATGGAAATCTTTTGACCCATCTACTGTCGCTTTTGATCCATTTAATATGTCCTTTCTGACTAGAAGTATTAATTTCTTTAAAAACTGTACACTGTAAAAAATGATTTGTTGACACAACTTGACGAAGTCAAGGTGTTACATCTTTATACATTGCATCCAAAAACACAGACACAGTGCAAAGATATAAAAACACTACACAAGAAAAACCTTCAGATATACACAGCTCACACAAACATGTGCAAACTTCTGCATGCACAGACCCATCTTAGAGCCAAAATAGTACAAATAACTCTCCTTGTCATTATCAGGTATTTTCATTGCAGGAACAAGTGTGCATGAAGAATTCACAATAAGCGGTGTTATAAAACCTCACATTACTGTTCAAAAACTGTCTTCAATTCCCAATCGTAGAAACATGACAAGGGAAGAGGAAGCGGTACAAGGTAACAACAAAACAGTCAGTTAGAAAAAAATTCAAGAATACCAATGTTCCACTTAAAACAATGAGATATAAAACAACACTTTAAACCAGTCCATCGATTAAACGGGAACAAGAAGGAAAAAAAATAAATACATTCTGTCTTATTGCAGCCACTTGCTCTTCAAAGTGAACTCTTGCGGTGCAACAGTCTGACCCGACTCCAATAAACAGGCGCTGTATCACTTCAGATGTGAATTTTAATTCCTTTGGGTAGTCGAGGTTTAATGCGTACGCCAGGCCCATCAAGTTCAGAAAAGCATTAGGTACATCACTCAGGTGACGCATTACCACTTCTTCTTCAACCATCAGGTCAATGCCATTGTAGATGGAGAGGTCCACAACCACTAATAAACAAAACAAGGTGCTATTAATTAAAAGCAATTACACAAATACATTCCCCAGACCCCTGCAAATGAAGAGATTTAATGTTCAATTTTCCATTGTTGTGCCTTACATGTTTCAGCTTACCTCGCATATCTTCGTGAATTTTGAAGTAGTCTCTCGCATGTACCACGGCAGGTCCAGCAATGCTGCGGTCCTCATCCTTTGGTTTGTTGTGATGGTTAAAGTACCAGCTTTATTCATTCAATCCTTTGTTTTCCTTTATTCGTTTATCCTATGTCCTCCTACCTCTGTCTTTGATGCTTTAAAAAAAAATAAAAAATTATTTCAAATTTGCACATTTACACTTGTATAATTTTGTTGTAAATAAATCACCAGTGATGTGGTGCAACAACAGTTGTTTGTTACATTTTTGTTCAGCACCAAAATAAGATTTAATAGTGGATGTAACATGCTCATGCCACTTAAATCAGGGGCGTCTAATCCTGCTCCTGGAGGGCCAATAATGTATTGCAGAGTTTAACTCCAACCTGGTTCAACACACCTGCCTGGAAGTTTGTAGTAATCCTGAACACCTTGATTAGCTGGTTTAGGTGTGTTTAACTGGGGTTGAAGCTAAACTCTGCAGGATCTTGCCTCCCTATAGGAGCAGGATTGGGCGCCCTGCCATAAATTCATTGGGTTGTAACAACACTTTAAAGCAGGGATCCTCAAATCTGGCCCACGAGATTCACTTTCCTGCAGAGTTTAGCTGTAACCCTAATCAAACACACCTGAGCATGCTAATTATTGTCTTCAAGATCATTAGAAAATCACAGGTAGGTGAGTTTGATCAGGGTTGGAGCTGAACTCTGCAGCAGATTGGCCCTCCAGGGAAAGATTTGAGGAACCCTGCTTTAAAGAATTTAAAAGGATAGGTTACCAAAGATGATAATTGTCATTTACAGTTACGACATAATACAACAACAACATCAAACCTCATTAGTTTTTGTGTCATGGCATTTGATCAAAAGACTTGCAAGAACCAATGAGGTTTGATATTTACGTAGAAGCTAATGCAATCAAACATTTTCGTAAACCAAGACTGAAATTTTTATGCTTTCATCACACAAAGAGATTGTATGATTTCAGAAGACTTGGGATATGACATAGAAATCATATAGGTTACATTTTAGACACGTACTCTGAAGTCATTGTATGAAAAGATTTCACTATCACTAGTTTTATGATCCATAGAAGAAAAAAGGTCATAGGGGTTTGGACAAACATGAAAGTGAGTAAATCATCACAGAATTGTCATTTTGAGGAGAGAAAGACTGCTTTAAAATAAATTCTCCAGTATTGAAGTGATTTCTGGAATGTCCTCATAACGCTTTGACAAGTGATTAAAAAAAATTACACAGGTCACAGCTCACATTTGATGTTGCTTTAAGCAATTTTGAGGAGGCTTGAACACACCGACTATGGTCACAAGTTAAATGCTTCTTCAGAGACGGTTCACTCCTAAATGTGCAAACACAATCTTTATAGATGCATGGGAGTGGACAGTGACTTGCCTGATGGCAGTGTTTCAGCTTGTAGTGTGTGATTAGGGCACGCTGGTTGGGCGAGGACAATCTACAAATCTTGCAACACCACCTCATCGATACGGAGCTGAAAGTCTTATAGATATAAACTGAAGTAGTCTTCATTAGCTTTTTACAGAAACGAGGATTCAGCTCATAAAGCTTAAACTATAACGTGCATATTATTGTATTATAAATAGCAAATTTAATTTACGTTTTCACAGAACAGTTGTTGCATGTTCATCATGTTAAAAATGCTGTTTGATATAACTAATAGCATTTGCATTTTCCAGTAACTTTAGGCGTACGTTTTATTTTTTTATTAACTTGCATTTCGCCAAATTCACAGTGTACTGGAGATCCGAGAACCGCGGCTTTAACAGTTCGTATTCATCAGTTCTCTCAGCACAGCGTGTCTCAATTCAGTGCACGTTTGGAGTTACATATACTCCGAAATATTGGTTTATTTGGAGTCTGAGGGACTGTCAGGAACGTCTGAAAGTGAATAAACACGAGTTTGCCTGGCAGTGCGTGTGGCTCCCGATTAGTTCGCAAAATGTGATTGCCTGAAATCAAAACGCGGACGGTGAGCACTAATGAAACAAGCCTAAATTAACATTAAAGAAAGCACAAATCATGGTATACTTACTAATTTCATCATCTGCAGTCCATAAAGTCCATCTGTAATCGTTCAAACGCGGGCTCCTTCATCTTTTCTTGCATGATCAGCAACTTCTCGTGCAGAAAATGGCAGATGGCACGTCTCAACTTCATTAAAATACTAGTCATCATGCACGATAAAAATAAAATAAGTCATCATGACGTAGAGCTTCTGGCACATGCGCATCACACAGAAAATTGATAGAACTTAGGTTTTGTTGTTATGTGAACATGTTATTTAAAGTTTCCCATTTCCCTTCAAGTCGAAGTTGTTATAACTCATCCTATTGTGTAGTGAGACACTGCAAGTTGACAGGACATAATTTCACTCAGAATCATTTTTTACAGTGAGGCCCAACTCTTGAATGGTAGTGTGCATTGAATTTGGATGATGAAGGTGATGATGCATCAAGTTTCTCCAGCAACAGTCACTATTTTTTTTATTGCACATGTGTAACTCTGAATGAATCCTTGCCGGTTTTTCGATTCTGCTGTTTGTGCATCATTTCTTCACCCTGATCTGCAGCTGCTGCAGATGTGAGTTTGTCAAGCGTCTCAGCGCTTTGATGTTTGCAGAGCTTCTCTCAGCTCCAGAGCTCATGTACTCATGCATTTTGCCTCCAGCCACTTTATACAGCAGTTCTCTGTGGACTCATGGACAAACTCTTCACTCACACCGTCTGCTTTCACACAGGCTTATAATGCGATCTCTGCCCTGGAACTCATGAAAACCCAATACTGTGATAATGTGATCATGCTCAGCATTAGTAATCATGGTCACAGTTACATATGGTTTAATTGTTTTAAATGTATTTCTTTCACTCTGACGAAAGTGTGCATGAGCTGTAAATGGATGATGTGTTTATGCAAGCAACCTAAAGTCAACTTTGATATTAAATTGATGTCGCTTGTATATGTGGCTCATTCAATCAGAATTTGAGGCAGCGATCTGTTTTATGATGCAAATTTAATGCTTGCCTTGTATAAAGGTGGTTTTTGAAGTGGTTTTCTGTTTGCTTGTATGCTCTCCACTTGCTTTTCAAAGCTGTCAGAATTGGATCCAGGACTTTGATTCTGTCCCACAGTGTTTCCAACAGCTTGACCAAATGTTAAATAATTTGTCTTTCATCTAATTTGACCACTAACCGATTCACCTCATAAAACACCCCATATGTGACCAGAAACTGCACTCAGCATCGTTCTTAAAGGGATATTACACACAAAAATGGACGTTCTGTCATCATTTACTTGTCATGTCAATCCCAAACCTGTATGAATGACTTTATAAAAATGAAATAAGTCTGTCCTTGTGAAAAAAAGAATCACACGTTTAAAAAGAGTTGGTTAAAAATAAAATTTTAAGAAAAAACATGTTATTGGACTACTTTGTGTTGAATTCAGTGCATTACTTGAGTAGCATTTGGACCAATCAGACACACAATTTTGCATTTGATTTAACAAATCAATTAGTTATTAGATTAACAAATAGTCACAGACCCCTCACCCAATACACATACTCGGTGCCAGTAGGTCTGTCAATGACCCATAGCAACCCATCAGATAACACTAGTTTTATTGCTCAAAGGAATGTAAATGCAGAGCAACTCTTACTACCTTTTTCCTATAGGAAAGACATTGCCATAAAAATGGACTCTTCTGTAATTAATTCATAGAAAAACCTTTATTTGAACGAACACACACATCATTCAGGTCATTGTGTATATTATTACTGTTCTTGTATATGTTTTGTGTATTGTATACTGTTTTATGCATGCTTATGATAGATCACTTGTTAATATCACTTTAACTCATACCATGTCTGGTCTCTATCAATTCGTCTTCGGATGATCTAATTACATGTTGATACGTATGCAACATATTAGTGTCCTAAGAATCTTTAATAGTTTGTATATCAACTTCCAATCCAACCCTTTGCAAATTACCATGCTCTCAGACAAAGGGTCATAAAACCCCCCAGTATTTCCAAACTCCCACTTGGAAATTCAGGCTTTCTCATTGGTCAAGCCCATCCTGAGAGGCGTGACTCTTCACAGACCTTAAAGGGCTCACGCACATTTCCGCCTTCACGTACTCTCTTCTGCAAAAGCTCTTCTGCTAAATCTCCGGATTGCTGCCCGTGTGGAGAGCCTGAGCCGGTCCCGGCGTGCCCGGTGGGCTCCAACATATCCCAGACTGCGGTTCTGTTAGATCCTAGAAGGATGTGAGCTAGAACTCTTCTGGACCCTTAAGCTTTTGCGCCAGGCCTTGCAGCCTTGACTTTCCATTCAACCAAAGCTCCTCGGACCTCAGATTATCTCTTTTTTTAGCTCTTTTTCATTTCCTACCTAGAAAGAACATTTCTATCTCGGGACATCTTTGGAATTCATCACTCTTCAACCCGGAAGAACGTGATCGGGAGTCCAAAACCTTGAAACCATTAAGACTTTCATCTGAGACTGCATTCCAGACACTCGCCAACAGTCAAAGGATGTGCAAGTATGGTACATCTAACTAAACTAAACAGAGGTTTAGTATAAGTTATAGACCCCGTTATACACGGCGCTGATGGTTTTACTCAGGTGGTTAACTGACTCTTTCCATAACTGCATTCTGTTTTCTCTGATGGCTTCATTCATCCACTTTAGCTCCCTTTTGTATATACACGCGAGTGTATGTATGTTGTTTTTTTGTTTAGATTAGTTATGTGTGTTAGCGTTTAGTTAATAAAAGTTGTGTGCACAAATTACATGAGTTTCTGGTTCTGCCTTGCAAATTAATGTCCCTTTACAATTTTTGATCCTTACTACATGCTCTAATGCATTAATACTTAGGAAAGTATTTTCTGTGGCCAAGAAAATATCCTTTCTTAGAGCTGATATGAATTTACACTGAATGTTCGCTGGATGAACAGATCAGTTGATGGCAATTTAATTCTGCTACAGTTATTACTGTCAGCCGATTATAAATAATTGTAATTAATCATAATTAATTGTAATTATTTATATACAATTCCCTTTAAGCTGATTTGCTACACTTGCAATTATTCATAAAAATGTAAAACATTCTGAGCGAATATTGTTTCTACATAAGTTTTTAATTAAAGTGTACTTCATGCTTTAAAAGAATGTACTTCAGTGTGAACTGAATGGGATGTTTTTGCACATTTATTGGCATGTTAATTGCAGGTAAATGAAAATGCCTTTTATATTAAATGCTGTTAGCTTAACTTTAGAGTGCTTTTTTTTCTTGATCTTTATATTTCATAATTTCATAATTACTTCAATTGTTTTTGTAAACATGGTTAAAGTCTACTGCTGGATGTACTTCTTTTAAAAGTAATTTCTTGTCATTTCTATTAAAAGTTATGTTGCATATTTAAATATATTTGAATGTGCATATTTTTAATGAAGTTGCAAATTTAGTTCATTTAAAATATAGTAACTTTTAAATGTAAAATCAAATAGCACTACAGTTAAAATTGCAATCAAGTACTTCACATGTGCTTTGGAATATTAGCTAACAAAGATTTGAAGTGCATTACAAGTGCACTTGTTGTGGATTTATTTATTCATTTAATGCGTGTGTCCTTTTAGAAGAAAGACACTCATGCAGGTTTGGACGTGAGTAAAGCTGAACTATCCCTTTAACCACCCAGCTCGCTTTTTAAAGTTAAACATAAAACACTCCTTTTATAAACGCATCCTAAACCGTAAAAAAAAATGCCCCAGCAGCGAACCTGAGAACTAACGGAGAGCCGCTGTGGCTTTATGGGAGCTCTGATGAGGTGCTATTAGCTTCAGGTGCCTCATCACCGTCTGTAAGAGGGACTCAGTATCTGTGCCGCCCGCTGCCGCTGGAGGGGTAATAGCTGGGTAACGGGTCATGATGACACAGGGAAGTAGATCCTGCTTCACATTCGCCTCTAAGCATCACACTGATCGCAGCTCTTCCCGCCGTCTCCAGACACAGACACCTGCTCTCCCGCCGCACAGGTGCGACTGCACTGAAGTCTGACACTCGTTATTGCTCCGAGCTTCTTTCATAACTCTGGAAAACTATTTGGAGGTTTCAGAGGAGTCAATAAAGTCATTTAAATTGGTAAAAAGTGCCAGTAAAGACTAATTTTACAGACTATTTCTATTTCAAATAAATGCTGTGCTTTTGAACTTTCTATTCATCTGAAATAAAATGTATCACACGAATGTATTGTGCAGCACGACTGTTTTCAACATTGATAATAATTAGAAATGTTTCTTGAGCAGCAAATCAGATTATTAGAATGATTTCTGAAGATCATGTGACACTGAAGACTGCAGTAATGATGCTGAAAATACAGCTATGCATCACAGAAATAAATTACATTTTAACATGCATTCAGTTAGAAAACAGCTGTTTTAAATTGTAATAATATTTCACAATATTGCAGTTTTTACTGCATTTTTGATCAAATTTAAGGCAGCGATAGTAAGCAAAAGAGACTACATTCAAATCAGATCTTAAATTTTCTGAATGAGTTAACTTTTGAGTTAAGCAATAAATATATAAACAAATGAGTGAATATAAATAAATTTATATTAATTTTATTTATTTAATTATATTTGTCTATCTTTGTCACAATCATAAATGTGTGCACATAATATAATAAATGTTTATATAATAAGTATGCAAAATATGTAATTTGTAAATATTGTATTGTTCTGGTAGAAAGACTGAAATAGAGTTTTCTTGTATAACATACTACAATAATTTACATTGTTAAAGTGCATTTCTGTGAAACAGAGATCCAACAATCACCAATTGTTCCACTTTTGTTATCAGAAAAGTTTGATTTGATATCATTTTCACAAACAACCACTTCAAGACACCTGCACATAAGTTTCAGTGTGTTAATATACTTACTTGCACCTCTTTTTTGCTGGATATTTTGCTGATTTCAAAATGTAATATTGAATTCAGTGTGTTACTTGGCATTTCATTGTGAAATTCACGAGCAATTTCTGAGTGAAAATTGTTTCTACACCTTTTTTCCAGTGTTGTAGGATTCATATTATATTGACTTCACATAAACATTGTAAGCAGGCATGTTCAGGGGTAAATCAATCATTTGGCATTTAATTTGATGTTTGAAAGCACTCCTCGAGTAAACAGGTGATGTTACCAATTAAATGATTCGCAGAAACCGAGCCACTGAAGAAACCTGACAGTTTGTTTTCCTCATTATAAATCACACATGCAATTAGTGATTAAAATGAAACTGATTATCAAAGTCTCTGTAAACTCAAACATTAATCTGAGCTGCTCTTCTTCTATATTCTTATTCTTACTGTATAACCAGTGCATCTGTATGTTTCCTTTCTAAAGATTTTTCCAGAGATATGAAAAAGCAACATCAGCTTCTTTTTTTACTGAGCTAACAGACCTGATTTACACCTGCCAGTAAAATCTAACTCAAAACATGTGGTTGTATTGAAAATGATGCACGGCAATGAAAAGAAAGAATGCATTATGCAAGCAATTCTTCTTCTTTTTAAATGAATCAGTTGCATATTAATAACTAGCAGTTTTCATTCCCGGCTGATGGAAATATTCCGTAACAGTCGAGTTTTCACTGTTATGTTTTGCCTGCATTATTGTGAGCAGATGGAGACAGACTCAGATTCGATTGGACAGCTGCCTATAATTGATAGACCAGCATCTGCTGTACTTCAGGATTCATCTGCCAATAGTCATTGCATTGAAGGAGAATATCCCCACCATTCATTTAGTGCAGGAGAATGATGGACACATTTACACGCTCGCCATCATGTCCTCTGTCAGCTATTGAGAACGGGTTTGCAGGGCTTCAGTGCTTCATGTTTGGTCCTGTGAGGTTCCCAGTGTCTGTCACCTCCAGTTGTCCTGCATAACTCCTGTTTCTCAAATCACAACAATAAAAATATTAAAAAGATGTTTCTAGAGCTTGAATGGATTAACATGCACAGATACACAAAGCTTATCTCGGTCCGCACCTGTAGGAGTTTCTTTACTCAACTCATAACTATTCATGTTCTTTATCCGACATTAAAAACAGAAATTGCCCTTTTCTCCTGCTCTTCATCTGTATGGCGCTCATGCTCATCTTGCAGGTGCGTGTAAATCAACATTTGTTTGTTCAGGTGTTTCTTCTACTACAGGAACCTTTATGTGTTTTGATTTGTTTTGTTAATTATTCTTAATACTTTATTACATTCTAATGCTTTTAAGCAGCAAGCAGGCTTTGGAAATGACAATCTAGAATACATACATATATATATATATATATATATATATATATATATATATATATATATATATACACACACTACATACATATATATATATATATATATATACACACACACACACAACACTTAAAACTGTAGGTTATTGTGGTAATTACAATATTTTATGATGTATTTATTTTTATTTTTAAGATTAAATGTCTGACACAAGGGCAGAACACTGCAATCTAAATAAATACATTTATAATACATAAAATACCATCTATGGTATTAACTTTTGCCAGACAAAAATATCAGCTGTAATTAAATGTTATTAAAATGACATTTACATTTAAAATGAAATGCAATTGATTAATAGACAAGTCATAACTAATTTGATCAATCAGTATTGCTTTTGAATGTGCTTTTGTCAAGACTGAAATTCAAGCTAACAAAAAAAGTACAATTTAAAGGGGTCAAATGACGATGCTAAAAATAACTTTACTCTGTGTGTGTGGTGTAATGTGTTTACATGGTTTAAGGTTCAAAAAACGCATTATTTTCATACATTATTGTTGCTCCTATCCTTTCTGAAACACGTCGATTTTTACAAAGCTCATCGTTCTGAAAAGCACGGTGTGCTCTGATTGGCCAGCTATCCAGTGGATTGTGATTGGCTGGATACCTCATGTGATGGAAATGTTACGCCCCTCACCATATTTGGAAAAACACAGCGTCTCCACGACAACAATACTGTCACATATGTAAACAACGTATGCTGTGCTGTGTCAGCAGCACCATACACGGATACGATCTTTACGCTTTGATCGGAACATAAACAACGTATCCGCGTACATATGTTGCATACGTTGTTTATGTATGTGGTACTCTCAAAAATGGTGCTATAGGGTGATGCGGAGGAGACAAATAGTTGAATAAAGTCGTTATTTTTGTTTTCTTTGTGCACAAAAAGTATTCTCGTAGCTTCGTAAAATTACGGTTGAACCCTTTGATGTCACATTGATTATTTTACAGATCTCCTCGCTACGTTTCTGAGCTTTGATCGAGTTAGGATCCTTGCTGTCTATCGAGGGTCAGAGAGCTCATGGGATGCATCAGAAATATCTTAATTTGTGTTATGAAGATGAACGAAGGTCTTATGGGTTTGGAACGACATGAGGGTGAGAAAATTAATGACAGAATTTTCATTTTTGGGTGAACTATCCCTTTAACTTTTAGAAGGAATATCTCTTTTGGTTTGAGACTTTAGGGATCTTATCTATGCACAAACATCTTGTAAGGAAAACCTGAAATCGTATCATATGACCCTTTAAATGGATAGCTCCCCTCAAAAATGAAATATTTCGGTGGTGCTTTTTTTTTTATGTTTTTTTTTTTATGTTTTTTTTTTTTTTTCAAAAGAACATAGAAATTGGTCTTTAGAAAATCTCCTTTTGTGTTTCCCTGCGAGAAAGCAATTCTGGAACATCATGAGAATGACAGGAGTTTAATTTTTGATTCAGTCATTTCCATTAATTCAGCTTTTTAACGTTTTGGTTTCAGTATTTGTTGTATCTCGCTTTTAGGTCTGTTTCTATTATGAGTCTGGAGTTTTAGCTGGAAAATTAAAACAGTATACAGTCGTATACAGAGTTTATAATCAGCTTGCAAGCTTCTTTTGAAGGTGTTTTATAAAATAACCTTGATTATTATTAATATTACTGCTATACAAGTGAAGTTATACTTTATATTAATATGCATTAGGGAATTAAAATGCAAGTTTGCTGTCTTACAAACTGCTGTTTCCTTTAAAAAATGCACATCTGTTACATAAATTACAGGTGCACGTCAATGTTTTCATTAATATATTTTCAATCTAGATGTTTTCTTATATTTCTGTGTTTTTCTCATCGCACCTGAAATGATCCCGGCGATTGAAACGCTGTTGTGTGCAGCAGAATAATTTAATAGCAGCTGCGTACTTGTTTTTCTGTTATTACAGTCATTTCCACGCTGCTACAATATTCTGTTATTACATTCAATAAAAGCATTTCAGAAAAAGCACAGGGTGATGTCCATATACATAATCATAGCCATAAAGACGCCATTATTAATATGCAATGAAACTAATTTCAGCTGCTGTGACTGGGAGGAGATGATTTGTAACTCATAATTTGAATGTGACCTACTGAGTCATGTTTTGATTTATTTCTCATAGACGTTCTTTGATATTTAGTTTCATTCTGCATGCGCTGCACAGAGGGCTGAACTGTGCTTAATTATTTTGTCATCTCTCACCTTACCAAACAAATTACACTCGTATTCATGGCATACGAAATGAAGATGCTGTGTCATTTGGGCGGAATAATGAGGAAGACCTGAGATATGAGTTTTGAATCAAAAAGTTCACGACAGTATTTTTAACCAAATAGCAAGTTGGGGCAAGTCGTCACATGTTTTTATACATTTTATGCAGCCGATTGTTTATTTCAGTTGGTGAAAACCATGATTTGATATTTTTGTGTGTTAAAGACAAAAAGGAAATACATATATATATACATATATATATATATATATATATATATATATATACTGTATAATGTGTCCTGTTGAATTTTTTTTCACCATACCTCGATTTACACCACACCTCGTGAAGAAAAAAAAACATATATTTCAGTGTAGCAATAGTTCATATACCAAAAAATCTTAGTAAAAATATAATAATTTAGTATGACCACTTTTTCTTTTATATATTTTAATAAGTGCAGGTCAGAATAAGTATGTCATTAGAAACATACTTGTTGTTTGTTTAATTTTTACATAAATATATCAAATGAGGATGGCACATTATTTCACCCATATATATATTTTTTTTTTTCATAAAAGTTAACATAGCCACTTTACTTCCATTTACCATGCTTTCTATAAAAACACTTTTGTAAACTTATTTTCATGCGAATACCGAAATTGGATGTCTCATCTTTGACCCTTTGGCATTTTTACTGTTTCATGAATTATTTTGCTTTATTACTTTTTGAATTTGACTAAAAAGCCATTAGGCCATCATTTCACATTTAGATATTCTTGAATTTTTCTGATAGTATTTCATATTTGATATTAAAGTGTTTTTTAAGGCGAGAATCTTCAGGCATGAAATTGTTTTTCATGCATTGGTCAGTTTTGAGATTTTGGCCTCTTTGGCTTGTCATAAATAGTTTTTCAGCCATGGAAAGAAAACATGCAAAAACTTCAGTGTTTTTTGCATCTGTAGATTTCAATTCCTGTACATATCTTTAAAGAGTTTTGTTCTCCACTTCAGCAAAACTTAGTTTTATTCCTGTCTATATTCTGAATGTTTTTACTGAGAGGTTTGTTCATATCATTCACCTGATTTTATACAATATTTTATTTATAAAACCATGATCATTTTTTTTTCTTTTTCCAGTCTGTTGTATGGAGAGATAAAAAGAGAAATCCAAAATCCCTTCTGTTAAAAATGCGAACATGTCAACAAAATTTAAACTTGACTTTATCCAGTATTCAAGTTTCTGTTCTGGAAATGTTTGTAAATTATTATTAGCAGTAAATTTGATCTTTCGTTTTGCATATTTAAACATAACTTTTCATAGAGCTGTTTGCAGTTTGTAATGTATCAATTAACCTGTAAAGTATGGAAGCCCTAAGAGGACATGAATTATTATTTTTCTTTCTTGCTTTCTCATAATCATGACTCTTGACATAAGTTGTTTTCTTGTGATCACTAATTTTTTTTATGATCTTGACATAACAAATGTTGTTTTTTCATAATCATGACCTAATTTTCCCGTGATCTCAATATAGCAAAAGTTGGTTTTTCTGTTATCATGACTCAACTGTCTTGTGATCTTGACATACATAACAAAGGCTTTTTTTCATTATCATAATTTTCTCATGATGTCATCATAAAAAGCAGTAATGAAATTGATCAAAGCACAGATCTCTCTTGGCTTTTATGTTGCGATCACAAGAAAATTAAGTTGTAATGAGAGAGAATTTTTGTAAGGTCGACATTGCAAGAAAAACTTTTATTATGTCGATTTAACAAGAAAATTAAGTTGTGATACCTTTTCACTTTAAATCTAGAACAGCTGGTTTCCATAGTTATTTATTCCATATACTGAGACAACATGCCCCACTATATGTTGTATGTTAAATGAAAATGTTGAAAAAAATGAACCCACCCTAGCAGTAGATAATAACAGTTTCCTGCAGTGTGACTGTTTTAAATCCATGATCCTGTTTTTTTTTTCAGTTCCTCTGAAATCTTCCTAGAAGCAGTTGTTTATCCTTCATAGGGTGCTTTTTCACTCCAGTAAACCGGTTGTTTCTAATGATAGTTCTGGACCCAGAATCCCTTCTGTGTGTTTGGTCTCCAAACAAGACTGACATGTGTTTGAAGCAGATCGAACGTCATGTACGTACAAGCCAGAGCACAAGTTCATCAAATCAGACCCAGAGCAAAGAAGAACAGATGTTTTGAGGTGAACAGCGCTGTGGTTTGAGTATCATGAGACCGGGGAATCGGCTGAGATGGTTTGGATGGTTAGTGGGGGAAACACTGGGGGAAAATGGTGGATAAAAAAAGAAACTGAAATAGAAAAACTGAAATAGTACATACTTCAGTTGTCTAAATATTTTGTTTTATTTAAAATAATAATAATAATAAAAAAAAGTTTTACAGTGTATTGTCTGAAACTTTTAAAATATACCAGTATGTTTTCCATTACTTTAACTTATCAAAATAATTTAACCAATTTTAACTTCAGATTTCAATTGCAATACATATCACACTAGATTGTAATGCATACCATACACGCCTTTTTTCTCAAAACGAGTTTCAGCAGCACTTACATCAAACTTTACAGTTTTATTCCTATCTATATTATACAGGACTTTACTGAAGGGTTCATATGTCATTTTATTTTTGCACTTTCTTTATTTACGTCTGCAGATGTCAACAATAACACATATCATCAAAGGCTGTTTTTCAAAATGAGTTTTATCTCCGCTTCAATATCATTTACATACATCAAATTTTACAGATTTATTCCTATCTATATTCCAAAGGTTTTTACTGAGGGGTTTGTTCATATCATTCACCTGGTTTTATTTTTGCACTTTCTTTATTTACGTCTGTAGATTTCATTTATAATACATACATTTAAAAAGTTTTGTTTTCCACTTCAGTAACGCTTACATATACCAAATTTACAGTTTTATTCCTGTCTCTATTCTGAAGAGTGGATTTGTTCATATCATTCACTTGACTGTATTATTGCACTTTATCTATTTGCGTCTGTAGTTTTCAATTGCAATACATATAATTCAAGATTTTTTTTTTCTCAAAATGAGTTTGTTTCTCCACTTTGGCAGCACTTACATACACCAAAACCTAGAGTTTTAATCATAGCTATAATCTGAAGGTTTTTACTGAGGGGTTTGTTGATGTATCATTCGCTTTCTTTTATGTAACAAATGAAAAAAATAAAGGCTGTTGATGTTGTTTTGATTTATGGAGTGATAAAAAAAAAAAAGAAATCCAAGTTACAGAAGATTCAACTAGACAGGATTAAAAAAAAAAAGAGTTGACATGACTTGTACAGCCTGAGCTTAAGTTTTTTAATTGAATTATGTGGAAATATTTTATAGTGAATTGGTTTACTTAAAATACACCAAATATATAGGGCAAAATTGTTAACTAGTAGATATCACCATACTTCCCCAGTTGATTAGACGGAGTACAATTCTGTATTACAATTTTTGTGAGATGTTTGTTTACATTTGCAAATGAGCCATTTATCAAATGAACTTTGCACTAATTTGGATACATTAATCTGAACATTGGATAAAGCCAGCTTCAAATTCTCGTTTGATTTTGTTGATGCATTAGAGTTTTTACAAGAAGAGATTTTGTATTTCTCTTTTGATCACTCCATAAATCAGAAATTACTGTCAACAGACAGAAAAAAATATTTTTGAGTAATAAAATGTTATATAAATCATCCAAATGATATAAGAATAAACACCTCAGTAAAACCTTTCAGAACATATATATGAATAAGACTGTTAGGTTTGGTGTAAGTAAGTGCTACTGAAGTGGAGAAACAAACTCATTTTGAGAAAACAGACATATTGAAAGATGCGAATAGATAAAGTGCCATAAAATAAACACTGTATGTATTTTGGATGTTTTCTTTCCACTGGTCTGTTATGGAAACCAAATACAGCAAAATCTCAAAATTGACCGGTGCATGAAAAAACAAAGCATGCCTGTAGTGTCTTGCCTTGAAATGACTTCATTGTAAGCGTTGAGACAAAAGCCAATAACATCACACAAGTGGATGTATTAAAAACAAACATGTCTGGCTGCACTACACTTTTGAGACTATAAATCTCAACAGTAGAATCTCACATCAAACCATCCAACTTTACAACTGAATTTAAATATAAATAAAAATGGAAATTTCGTAAAAGCATGTTATACCATGGTGCATTTTAGTTTTGGTGGAATAAGAAATTCTGTTTAACACAAAATGTGAAGCCTATTTTTAGGAGTTCTAGCTGCTGTGAGCAATATTATTTTACCACAGATAAAATGTGTCTTGTACCTGGCAGAAATCACTGCAATAGGTGGGCTGAGAAATCACACCTGTCCCTGTGACAGAGCTAGACAAACAGCACAAGAGTCAGGGATGAGATTTTAAGTTGAAGCACAGCAGTGTAGATTAGATGTTTAGATGCAGTAAATGAGATTTGACAGTTTCAGCAGAGGGGGAAGCTTTCAGTGAATAGCAAATTATTATTTCCTCACACTTCCAAAACTGGTTCATATGACACATGAATGAGTAAATGAAGACCATATATTCATATTTCTTAGCAAACTGCACAACATTTTGCATCGTGGGACTGTTTTCATGTCAACAGAGTCATGACAACTTCTAATAAAAATGCTCAACTGAGTTAGACAAACTTAATTTCTAGCATTAACACAAATTTTTAAGTTGATAACTAAAAAAAAATTAATTTCTATCATGACAACTCTTGGAGCGATTGACATGGTAATGTACATGACAGAGTTCATGTGTTTGGTCTTGGCGGAATGGATCTGCTACGCTGCAGACTTTCTACAGCCAATACATCCACAACATGCTGCTCTGAGCATGTAAGAAATACTGCTGCTGCACATATGTGACCCTGGACCACAAAACCAGTCTTAAGTCGCTGGGGTATATTTGTAGCAATAGCCAAAAACACATTGTATGGGTCAAAATTATCCATTTTTATTTTATGCCAAAAATCATTAGGATATTAAGTAAAGATCATGTTCCGTGAAGATATTTAGTTAATTTCCTACTGTAAACATATCAAAACAATTTTTGATTAGTAATATGCATAGCTAAGATCTTCATTTAGACACCTTTAAAGGTGATTTTCTAAGTATTTAGATTTTTTTTGCACCCTCAGATTCCAGATTTTCAAATAATTGTATCTCAGCCAAATATTGTCCAAACCATATGTCA
Source organism: Acrossocheilus fasciatus (assembly GCA_036784905.1). Taxonomy (NCBI): domain Eukaryota; kingdom Metazoa; phylum Chordata; class Actinopteri; order Cypriniformes; family Cyprinidae; genus Acrossocheilus; species Acrossocheilus fasciatus. The sequence continues at coordinate 1,782,103 of CM071938.1, read as the reverse complement.
ATGGAAATATTATTTATTCAGCTTTCAGATGATGTAGAAATCTCAGTTTTGAAAAAATGACACTTATGACTGGTTTTGTGGTCCAGGGTCACATATATGAAATAACCCCCATTTATAGCTTACGTGAAGTGGGGGTTCCACAACCTTAAATTAACAGAAAGTGGAAAAATAATAAATAAATAACCAAGCAGCCAAATAAATAATTAGAAATGTCACTTTTTATGTACAATTTAGGGAAAAAAACTTAAACGTAACAAACTCTTAATCATCAAACATAACAACATTAACACTAACAGGTCTTTCTATTCAAAGTAACACTTATTTTCATTATTTACTCCCCTATACCCAGTCTTGTGCAAAGTATTCTGGTAGCTAGAAATCTACTGCCCATTTTCCAAAGTTAACACGATTTTATCACATTACTACAATTTATCAATTAATTTAACAATTTTAAAGAACGCAAAAATTTACAATAACACACAATGTTAAGTTAACGTAATGATTATGCATTATTATGTCAAAATAGCAAACTTAAAATTCTTAAATGAATAAATTTAAATATGTAACTTGCATCTGTGCATTTAAGTTGTGGTAACAGGTCCCCTGAATTATTTTTTAATTTAAAAATCAGTCTGTAGTCATCAGTGATGGGAATAATGGCGTTATAAATAAACAGCGTTACTAACGGCGTTATTTTTTTTCAGTAACGAGTAATCAAACGAATTACTGTTTCCCCCGTTACAACGCCTTTACCGTTACTGACAAAAAAAAGTGGCGTTACTATAATATATTATTATAATTTATTTTTTCAGTTCATCTGAATGGATGCGCAGTGCAGCTCTATTTGACGTACCATAAACTCTAGTGTGAAGCGCACTACTCGCCGTCGCTTTCTCTCACATACATGCACACAAAGAAAGATACAGAGCATGTTTCATAACATGCAGAATTGACGCGCTACATGTAAAATATATTATTTGTTGTATTTTCCTGTCAAAATAACGAAGTTCCTTTGGAATTCTTCAGCTTTTAAGAACTGCCGGGTTCTCCGGTAGTAGGCGGAGCTAATGTGCAAACGACAATCTCATTGGCCGGCGCTCACCTATTATCATCCCTGTTTTGATTTCAGCAAATCAATTCGAGCAAACGCAGACAACGTGATTAATATTCATGAACCCAGCAGCTGGTTAATCCTTGGTGTGTTTTATATTGATGACAAATATGCATTCATACTTGGTTATTCTAATAATTACTAAAGTTCTATCATCATAAAATTATCATAATATTATATTATAATGCTTGACCGACTGATACTAAGTGTCAGTAGATAAAGAGTGTAGATTAATGTACAATGTTTTATAATAATAATTTATTCTTTTTAGTGTTCATTTCATTAATTTAACATTTAATATTGGGGGCATCCAAAGTTATTTGACATTTGAACATTTTTTTTAAAAGTAACGCAATAGTTACTTTCCCTGGTAATTAGTTACTTTTATAATGATGTAACTCAGTTACTAACTCAGTTACTATTTGTGAGAAGTAACTAGTAACTATAACTAATTACTTTTTAAAAGTAACGTGCCCAACACTGTTAGTCATGCAATTTGTTATACATGTTTTTGCACTGCCTTTTGTATATCATGTGTTTTTTTTTTGTTTTTTTTACGAAGAACCATTGATTTAAATATTAAATAAATGAATAATAAATAAATAGATATAGCGAGAGAGATCTCAATGGTCTATTTATTGATTTGTTTGTTTTACAAAAGAGTATTTTTAGAGGTGAAATGCGACATGGACACATTGACAGATCGCAGTGATTCGCATCTGAGATCCAGTCACACACACACACACACACACACAGTAGAGAGAGAGAGAGAGCGCGCGCGCGCGAGAGAGAGAGCGCGAGCGCTGGATTCGCTACTTTCATTCGGCTCATTGAGGTTTCAACTCGCGACACAAGCGGCTGTCCGTCACTCTCTCCTGCTGAAAATGATCCTAAAATTCACCTGCCTGCTGGGATTGCTGCTCTGCGGCTGTCAAGGTAAACAGATCAACATTTACACATTTGAGTGGGCGGTCAAACAGCGGGCATAAGTTGGGCATCTTGGCTCTGTATGTCCTCGGTCTGAGTGAGGGGAGAATGGGTGGTTTTGGGTGTTATATGGATGGACACTGGATTAAAGACAACAGTTGTGCTGCTATTTCAGCGAGAAGAGCCTATGAGGAGAATAAACGTGTGTCATGATGTTTGGTGTTGATTCCTTGGAGATAATTTATGATTGACACATGATGTGTGTGGTAAACGCACGGCTTCTGCAGTTAAACGTTCGTCTTCTGAGGAAAACGTCAATGTTTTTAGGGTTTAGCTGATCGGATGTTATGAAATATGATTTATTTTGTTAACACAGCGATCAATGTACTCTAATATAAAATAATTCGTCGGTCTTCTTTAGTTTTGTGTGGTAATCGCTGCGTTATTATGTCCCCTCATACTTTTCACCGTTATTTCGTTCCCGCGTTAAATGATTTGAAACGCGCAATTGTCGTTTTCCTCATAATTTGATTGATTTATATTTGTTGGTCCAGCTTGTTCTCAGTTTTTATCTGTCTCTTGTAACTTGATGGATTTATTCATAAGAATGTGCGCTGTAATGTTTTATAACGGTCGTAAAGTCCGAAGAACGCTTATTAAATCCTGGCACGCGCGTTTGGAGGTGACACTTCATCGCGTTTATTTACAACGCGACTGATTTATTTCAAAAGCTGTTTGTTGGTTTCTGTGGACAGTGTACATCAGAGAGATTGTGACTGAGAGTTTCAAGGCTTGAGGAAAAGAGCGATGGAAAAGCTCCTCTGGTAACGAACGAAGGTGATCGGAACGCCCCCCCTTTATTAAAATAATTCGTTTACTTCTCGATTTCGCGCGTTTGTAGAACAGCTTCGTTCATTATAACGCTCGCGTTCTAGATTGGTATCTTTGGCAGGACGACAGGTGGAGGTAGAGCGCTGTTCAGTCCTCAGTCCGTTTGCACTTCCAGTGTATAAGCCTCTCTCTGTTCACCACCATCCAGATCTTACTGTGGGGAAATCTTTGGGAAAAAGCATTGGGATTTTATTTAAATTAGTCTTGGGGTTACTGTCTGTTTAGTTCTAGTTATTAGGAAGGGTGACAAATTAACTCTATTGCTGAATGAAGAGTTTTACCAGCCTTTGTTCTTTTTTAAGTGCATGAAATAGCTTGCCTTGTCTATGAAATTAAACCACTGTTGTTTAATCCTCTAAAGCTATTTATATAATAGATTTTTTAAAAGCTATTTTGATGCTGGAAATTTCAACTTTGCAACTATTAAGATGTGCATTTGAAATGCACATTTCATTCTAGTGTGCAGTGCCAAAGCAGCTGGACATCTTTCCTTTATTTGGATTATTTTTGAAGACTGTTGCTCAAAATATAATCAGTGCTCCGTGCTTATTGTCAGCTGCCGATCTGACATGATGTTGTTCATCACAGTGGATGATGATAAGGAAAAATTGTGAAAAATACCCATCTTTGGCTGGTGGCGAGTGCTAATTTCCCACCCTGATTGTACTTACCATGCCGTCAAAATCATATAATTTCAGAAATGCATTGTGTAGCAGTTTGATTTATTTGGATTGGCTTTATGGATTTTAATGGTTGACCAGCTGTTTCAGTGATCATATCCATGTTAAATACTAGGTTGATTTAAGTAGTCAATTAATTCCATTACACACGTTGGCTGCGTCCAGAGCAGATGCCAGCTGCCTAGACAGTCATTGGCTCAGTAGATGACATTTCTGCATGAAATGCATCTCTTTAAGTTCCTGAGATCTTTGTGATGCTCTCCATCGTTTAAAATAATAGCCTACTTGAAGGCCTCAGGACTCATTTGGCACCTCTGGGACTGAGAATGCCAACATTACAGCATATAATATCGGTTTACATGTTCGAATTTAGCTGGTTTAAGCTTTTAATTAAGTTGGAGTCTTTTAACAGTATCATATTTGAGGTTATTTATTTTGTGTCCTTTGTAAGTTTGTTGAGGCCCCCTAGTGGTTAAGAATCTCTATTTTAGATTGTGCCAGCGACTTTCTACATAGGTTGTTTTTGATAAAGAAGCATTTTTAAGGTTACATACAAAAGAAGGAAATGAAGTTGCCATAAAAAGTTATTTTCCTGTTTTATGTTACAGCTACTGTCAACTATGTTGACGAAACAAAACAGTGGCACCCCAGCTAACAAACGTATTCTAAGGATGTTTTTATTACATTATGAAAACGTTATTTCTGAATGTTTACTGAACATTCTAAACATCCAGTTCTTAAAAAAATGTTTTAAAGTGTTTTCTTGGTTAAGCAAACATTAAGGGAATTTTCCATTTTACCATTTTGCAAACATTATGGGAATGTTACTTTTCTCTGAACGTTCCGAAAAAGTAGTAACATTTAAAAAGTTTCAGAAATAAAACGTTCCATGAGTAATGAGTAAATAATATCTATGATAATGTTTTGAACATTAATAAAGACCAGATAGCTTTGAATGAGCATTCTATTAATGTTATTATAAAGTTTTCATAACGTTGAGAGAATGTTCCCTGTTATTTTTTAATTCTCACAAATCATGTTTTTTCATTGTGCATTCCAATTAATTTCAATGAAACTGCAGGTTTTTTTTTACTAGGTTATAAATAACACAATAAAAACATGAAAACATAATAAAAAACATGATATCTGAAGGATTATCTGTTATCTGTTGTTGCAAATAAACTCTTCACTTGCTTTCTTTAAATGTAGTGCACGTGTGTGAAATAATTACTGAGTATTGAAGTCTGCAGTTGTCCACTGAAGGATTGTGTCCTCAGGAAAGAATAATCGAAATCAGGGCACAAAAACACTTCATGAGCAGATTTTCCTCCTCGTCTAAAAGTGAATTTAAGCATCCTGAGCTGAGCTGTCCTAAATTTTGACTCTGAATTTTGCAATAATATTACAGCTCTTATTGATGGTCAAGTTCAGATAAGTCATTGTAAGATACTGAGCTTGATATTCTGTTAATGTTTTAAAATGCCCATATTCATGCACTCCAGGTTGAATGTTAAAGCTTGAGAAGCCCTTGAAATTGTCATTCATTTTATTTTGTCCTTTTGTGGTACAGAAACTGGTTGCTTGAGGGTTTCTCTCAAGAGCCCTTCTTTGTTTTGTGATTCCTCACACAGCATCACGGATATAAAAACATTCTTTCTTCATTCCGTCTTCACGCTCAGTGTTTTTTGAGGTCTGGGCTCTCGGTGCAGTGAATTATGCGCTCTGCGGCGTGGCTGCAGCTATCGTGTGCTATGTTAAGTGCCATAATTAAGAGATTTCTCTGAGTTGCGGTGAAGAATCTCAGTGGTGGGAGTATTAAAAGATTTATGTGGTGTGCTGTGTGGAGAGTGTATGTCTGAAGTGCATCTCCACTGAGATACGTGCGCACTGGGGATGGGAAAAAAGACAGCTAGAGTAATGGTCATGCTTGTACAAACACGTACGCATGCAGATGCATGCATGCTCTCAGTATGAAAGCAGACTGGAGTAACCCTTATTTACCTCTGTGCCTGGGGGAAATAGCCACACTGCAGCATCAAAACAGTTCAAAGGAATAAGAAATTTACTGTAAAGTAGTATATATGTTTCTGGAACAAATGTAGCATTCCATCACTTGCTCTCCAATGGATGCTCTGCAGTGAATGGGTGCCGTCAGAATGAGAGTCCAAACAGCTGATAAAAACATCACAATAATCCACAAGTAATCCACACCACTCCAGTCCATCAGTTAACATCTTGAGAAGACAAAAGCTGAAACAAATCCATCATTGAGACGGTTTTAACTTTAAACCGTTGCTTCCGTTTACAACACTAGTCCATAATCCATAATAATGCTTCCTCCAGTGAAAAAAAGTGGTCTGGTCTGAATCTGGAGAGAAATCTGCACAGATCAAGCACCGTTTACAAGGTAAAACCGCTCTAAACAAATATGTGGATGGATTTTTCACTGGAGGAAGCATTATTATGGATTATGGACTCATGTTTTAGTTAAAAGCATCTTAATGATGGATTTGTTTCAGCTTTTGTGTTCTCCAGATGTTAACTGATGGACTGGAGTGGTGTGGATTATTGTGATGTTTTTATTAGCTGTTTGGACTCTCATTCTGACAGCACCCATTCACTACCAAGCATCCGTTGGTGAGCAAGAGACGCAATGCTACATTTCTCCAAATAGTTTTTTTGGGTGAACTATTTCTTTAATGTAGTTTAATCCCCAATTTTCACTATTAATTTCACAAATAATTACAGAGAAATGAAGAAACACATTGAACTCAATTTTGAAGTAGAAAGGCTAAAATAGTATTTCCTTTTAAAACATACTCTGATAATCTTTGTTTTATTACTTCAAGTGATACTCGACTTCAAAACCACCACTAATAGATATAGATAAAACTTTCAAGTACAAAAAGCCTGTGTGTAGTTTATGCAACCACTAACATGTTATGCATTTGGCTTGTATTCTGTAAAATCAAAGCATCTCTTGATTAATGAGCGGAAGAAAGGACGTGTAGATATAAAACCTTGAAAACAGAACTATATCAAGCCCCTCCCTCCCAGGGGAAATATACATGAGAAAAATCATTTTAAAGTGCGGTCACATTCAGCAGGCCTTAGAGCTGCATAAAGTGGTAATTTCAATGATGTAGATGCTGCATTCATATAATAATATGCTTTGATTCCCATGAGCCACAGAATCAGGGCAGATTTGCATGGATTCTGCTCATAAAATACAGGTAATCCTGAGAACAGTTCACATGTTAACATAAGCTACCCAGCTTTTATGTCTGGCAAACAGCATAGGGAGTTTTTTAATCGAGTTTGGTTGGTTTTGTACCCAGTAGAGGTTGAATTAAATGACATTGTCATTTAACAGTCTTTTATCCAAAGCAACTTCTAGTACTTTCACTTAAACAGATTTTCCATCTAAAAATGAAAGATGAAATCCTTCAAATGCAATGTTTGTGTATAAGTTGCATTTTATTATTATATTTATGCATTTAACAGATGCCTTTATCCAAAGCAACTTAAAATAGAGGATCATAAACCATTTGTCACAGAGCCAACAATCAGAAATATTGTATAATACTGGTAAATAAAACAAAATGTTTTTAGAAATTATAAACATGTACTTTACTTCCCCTTACTTCACAACATATCCTTCAGATTTAATGGTATACAGAACAAGAAAAAATAAATAAATATAAATTATAGGCAGCATTCATTATAAACAACATTTATTATAAACACCAAGCGTAAATGCTATACAGTGACAAACTATGTTCAAGTTGAATGTGAGGCGAGATAAAAACTGAAACCCATGATATAAACATTTCTGTATGAATGCACAGATCAGTCATTTTTAATTCGTCAATTTATTTGTTGTGTCAGATGATATTTACTGATTTACTGCACAGATCAAGCACTGTTTACAAGCGAAAAACAGCTCTAAACAAATATGTGTCTGGATTTTGATGTGAGAGACGAAAGGAGATGGACTTTTTCACTGGAGGAAGCGTTATTATGGATTATGGACTCATATTTTAGTTTAAAACATCTTGATGGATTTGTTTCAGCTTTTGTCTTCTCCAGATGTTAACTGATGGACTGGAGTGGTGTGGATTATTGTGATGATTTTATCAGCTGTTTGGACTCTCATTCTGACGGCACCCAATCACTGCAGAGCATCCATTGGAGAGCAAGTGATGTAATTAGGGCTGTGACGGTCGCCGTGACAACCGCATCACTGCGATGGTCGGTTGTCACACGCCGCGTCACAACACAACAGGTCGAGTCTGTCTACAGGACATTTGAACTTTGTGTCAGTACGTCATAAATAGGATGAGGCAGTTTACTGTGAGGGATTTGTCGTGTCGTATCGCGCCGCATCTAGTGTAGACAGCATCACTGATTATAATGGTTCTCGCCGCGCCGCTCGCGTGAGGTAGACAGGGTGTATTTAACTTTCTTATTTCTTTGATATTATTTTAGTGTTTTGCAGGCTGAGTCTTCACTGACGGAAGTGCTAAAGTAAACACGCACGTTTGTTAATAGATGATTGAGCCTCATTTATTTATTTTTGCGATTCACAATTATATATATATATATGTAAATATACACAACACCGCGCCACCGGAGGTAGTTGGTCCATTACCACCACGGTGGTAAAAATCTGCCACCGTCACAGCCCTAGATGCAATGCTTAATTTCTCTAAATCTGATGCAAAGCAAATCATAATTTTTGTGTGAGCATGTTCCTTTTAATTGTCTTATTGAACATTTCCATGCACATTCATGCATTTCATCCATTATATTGTCTTCATGTTCAACACCAGAACTAAGAACGAGTTTACAAAATCTTTGTGATTGTGGATAAAAACAGATGTGAAATTTCCTAAATGTTAAGGAACGAATGTTTGGATTTAGAAATCAGAATCGTGTTTTATCTCAATGAATGTCTCTGCTGTGAATGGTTGCTATCTATTCCTGCTCCTGCGTTTCATGTGCACCATCACGGTGACTCATCAAGGCTTCGGTTTCCACATCCTCCTCCTCTCGTAGCTTATGCTGCTACAGCGCTGAGAGCAGGGGAAACACAATATCTGCAACAGAGTTTGAGACGCTTCGCAGGCAGCTGTGAGTGGGCGTCCAGTGAGCTTTCAGAGAGACACAGACTGTCAGTCTCCGTGAAGACTTTTCTCACATCCACAGTCGTGCTGCGTCTTGGTCACTCCCCACAGGAAAGAACAATCACTAATGAGATTTCTCCAAAATCTCGCTTGTTTCTCCCAGATAGCGCTTCGGTTATTTGGAGAGCATATGGGAAGCGTTAAGTCTTTAGCTTGAGAAAAAGACCTCTGTAATCTCACAAGTCTGAAGAGATCTCAACAATGTCTCAAGATTTTCCATGCTACCGTAACCTGCAATCAAAAGTCAAAGTTATGAGATCAGTCTTGAGTTTCAAGGCATGAATAAATTGTGCAGTCAGGAACATGCTGTGTCTCCAGTCAGGCTGAAAGTCTTTTCTGGATGACCCAGTTTGATTCTTCATGTAATAATAATAATAATAATAATAATATATATCTGAAATAAAATCTGACATAGCTAATATATGAAATAATATCTGGTATTTTAAGCTTAAGCTTGAATAAATAAATATATATATATATATATATATATATATATATATATATATATATATATATATAGAGAGAGAGAGAGAGAGAGAGAGAGAGAGAGAGAGAGAGCCATTAGATGAATCTCACGAAACCTGTTGACAACATTTGTGGGTCACATTTCTCTCCAAAATCAAAAGAGGTATTAAAAAGGTATTATTATTATTATTAATAATAATAATAATAATAATAATAATAACACTACTACTACTACTACTACTACTAATAATAATAATAATAATGATTATTATTATTATATTACCATCATCATCATCATCTTCAAAAGATGTATTAAAATTGCCAGTAGCCTTGTGGGCAGCGTGTCGACATGCAGCGCCGTTGCGTTTCGGGCGTTGCGTGTTTGAGTCCCGGCTCGCAGACCTTTCCCGATCCCGTCCCCTCTCTCTCTCCCACTTCGTGTCTTGTCAACTTTGATCTGTCCTATCAAATTAAAGGCAAAAATGCCAAAAATAAATCTTAAAAAAAAAAAAAGATTTATTAAAATTAAAAATAATAACATTTATTAAAATTAAAAATAATAACATTTAATAATAATGTATGCATGCATGTATGCAAAAGATGTTGTAATAATAATAATAATAATAATGATAATATTTTATGTTTGGGACATTAAGATTTTTTTTTTTTTTGTATTAAGACATTATTTTCTTGACAGTTACCATCATCAAAATGCAGACAAACAAACGAACAAACAAACAAACAATAAATAAAATCACTTGACTTGAATTATCTTTAATGTAATGAATAAAATGACATATTATTTCAATTGTATTTAGATATTTCATTAGTATTTGTTGTTTTACTGTAATATAGTAAAAAAATGCTAAAAAATTATACAATAGACATTATGACAATAACAAAGTTAAAAGTAAATAGATGCATTAAGTAGATGTATTACACTAATAAAAATTTAGGGAAGAAAGGTCTTTATTTTTTTACAAGCGCAATGGAAAAGGTAAAAGTTTGTTTTTGTTATTTACCAAAAGTGCTTATCGTCCTGCAAAGCTATTAGTTTCAAATGGACCAAATCTTTTTTTTTGGTTCTTTTATCTGAAAGTGCTTATTTATCTGAAAGTGTTTCATTAGTCAAAAGAAGCATCTTCATTCTGTTTCATTGTGGAGATAAATTGTGTGACTCAATAATAACAACAATAACTGCATTAGGTCGACAGTAATGAGGCCTTTGTAGAATAATCATTGATTACCACTGAAATTAATCATGCTGCTAGAGCTCCATAGGTGGGCACGCGAGAATGAATTATATTAGAAACGCCAGATGAATGCCACATACAACATAAAATATCCCATTTGTTAGAAACAGCATTACACACATGCATTAAAAATAAACACCTTTATCTCTATAGGTTCCTCTGCTTTTGAGATGGACAGAATGACCAAAATTTCACGCAGCAAGGCTCAAAATTGCGACCATTTTGGTCACACATGCTCCCGAAATGTAATCTGTGTGACCCCAAAATATATTTGGGAGCATTTGTGCAAGTGCAAATAATTGTTGTGGTGCGACCTCTTCAGTTCTCTGCTAAAGTGGGGAAGTCGTGGCCTAATGGTTAGAGAGAGAGTCGGACTCGTAACCCAAAAAGGTTGCGGGTTCGAGTCTCAGGTCCGGCAGGGATTGTAGGTGGGGGAGTGAATGTACAGTGCTCTCTCCACCCTCAATACTACAACTGAGGTGCCCTTGAGCAAGGCACTGAACCCCCAACTGCTCCCCGGGCGCCGCAGCAAAAATGGCTGCCCACTGCTCCGGGTGTGTGCTCACTGCTGTGTGTGTGCACTTTGGATGGGATAAATGCAGAGCACTAATTCCGAGTATGAGTTACCATACTTGGCCACGTTATGTCACTTTCACTTAAAGTTTGCGAATACTGCATAGTATTACTGCATAGTATGTGCCACGTGACAGGGAGCTAACTTGGAACTAGGGTTGTGCGATATGACGATTTTTGATCGTGGACGATAAAAATGTCTCCACAATCTGCTTTTGAACAAATATTGTAGTATCGTGCTACAGCACACGTTCTGTCAGCTGCAGTTCTGGCGCCTCCGTCTCAATATTGTACAACGCCACATCCATTCAGTGTTAACTCAGCGGTAGAGTTACTCTCACGGGACACTGCACTTATTCGCAATCACAAAAGTACATTATTTGCATGTGTTTTAAAGCCTTGTCAGTTAAACTTTTCATTCACACGCTGGTCGCTAAAAAGCCTGTTAAACAGCGCCTGATCACTGAACTAAGTTATCTTTTGAGGTAATACTGTCAAAACACACAAGGTTTATATATAGACTCAGTTGGTTATGTCTAAAATGAAAGTAAACAGTTGAGAGAAAAATGGATGCATGCCTGTATATTGGATACATGCAGGTCTTAAAGGGAAAGAACTAAAACTGCAGCCGACTGTCATTAAAGGGATAGTTCACCCTAAAATTTAATTTCTGTTTCATTATTTACTCACTCACATGTTGTCCCAAACCTGTATTCATTTCTTTCATGTGCTGAACACAAAAGAAAATATTTTGAAGAATGTGGGTAACCAAACAGTTGCTGGTCCACATTGACTTTGATAGGAAAAAAAAAATACTATGAAATCACTGTGGACCCGCAACTGTTTGGTTTTCCACATTCTTCAAAATAGCATGTATTTTCAGCAGAAGAAAGAAACTCATTCAGGTTTAAAATTAATTTTGAGTGAGTAAATTCTTGTATAAATATAAAAGCACTATGACAGAATCGACAGACAGATGACAGAATTTTTATTCTTTAATGTTAAAACAAAACACAAACAGAAAAAAAAAACTCACTACTCTTGATTGAAAAAAAAAATACAGTTACTTTAATAGGAATCGATCTATATAGTGTTTTATTTTTATATTTGTTCATTCAATTTCTTTAATGCTACTGCTAAATACACCCGTTGTACCTGAATATTAAACATTTTATTTTTATTTGTATATTATGTGTATTTGTAATGTGTATCTTTGTTCTTATTTTTTAATAACAAAGATAAAATAATGACAAAGATTTTTATCTTCGCCCAGTTTGGCCTAAATATCCACCATGCTTTTTTATATTTTGTTACCTTGAAAGGCTTTGCCTTTATAATAGAGAAATTAGTTTGGCTGTACTGCTCAGACAAAATAGTGACAACATGACAAAGAATCGTGGTAAAATCGTGATATTTCTAAAAAAAAAATATTGTGATATGATGTTTTTGCCATATCGCCCACCCCTACTTGGAACTGACCGGTTTTGTTTTATTTCAGCCGATGTCTGTTCCAGACTTGCACAAACTGCATTGAAATCATTTTCCAAAATGTAATTTGTGTGGAAATATTACAAAGTCTGTAAATGGCCGTTAACAGAAGCCAGAGACGGTGAAGACGGACACAAAGAAAAGAAAATACTGTAGCAGCCTGAGCAAGCTCAACGTTTACTATATGAAATATAGAGAGGAAGTCCTAAATATTGAATTGGGAGTGGGGTCTATATGAATGTATTTCTGAGGGGAACTGACTCTTCTTGAGAAAAGTTAAAATTACATTTTCTTCTCATCTTGCCTCTGTATATTGCATGTATAAAAAACAAAGCACTGCAGCACTGCTTTGTTTACAGTGGTAACCAAGGAAACGCCACATTGCTTGTTCCATAAGCGCCACCTGCTGTCAGAGAGTGAATTTGCATTTTCATTCAGCCCGCACGCTGTTAGTTTTACGTAGCATAAATTCACAAAGCTAAAGTCAGACCATTCTGTTTTTACTTCAGATGTTAAAATAATACATTATAATTTCTTGGTTTCATGGTTTGGATCATGATTAAAATGTTGTGTTTGTCTCTAATTGTAAATGGCTACAGATAAAGCCTGTAATAGAGCAAATAAACATCTTGTCCATGTACTCATATTTAAATTTTTCGTGTCTCTTGCTTAAAAAAAAGAAAGAAAGAAAGAAAATGAATATTTAAAAAATCGGAAGAATTAAGGATCAGGTTTGCAGCTAACGATTATTTTTATTGTCGACTAATCTATCGATTATTCTGCTATTAATCTTTTAATAATTTATTCAAATGTTTTCTCATAATTAATACTTTACAAAATATAAATAATAATAATAACAACAACAAAGAAAGAAAGAAAGAAAGAAAAAGAGAGAGGAAATTACAGGGCAGTGATGCAATACAGTCAATAGAAATGCACATTATGGCTGCATTCACAGTTACTGTTTGGGACTGACGGCAGTTGCTTACAGGTGAGAGACTTGAAATGTTTTATTTAATCAGCAGATTAAAACATCTGCTTGAATATCTGTATGAATGAACAGCTGAAGTCACAACCGCATTCAGGACGCTAGAGTGAGTAGTCATAACACCAGGAAGTTTTATCACAGTTGACAGCCCGTTTTTAAATAAATGAGCCCAGTCAAGGCTTGTCCAATTCATCACACAGTTAAACAACTAACAATGACTTTAAATGCTTTGTTAGCTAGTGCAGAGAGCGTGCTTGGTGCGCGCGTCTCAGAGCTCGTGCAATCGTGCCCACGGCACTGACGGCAGCTCCAGTGGATCTTCAGATGAACGCGAATCATTTGTCCTTCTCCGTCTCTGTGGGTGAATTAAACCAGTCATGATTATATAGGCAACTCGATGTCCTGTGCTGTTCCGTTCATTCAGCGCGGCTTTGAATGTAAGTTCGGCTATATATATGTGGTTCTGACGGTCGTATAATAATAAAATGCTCTGTGAACGCAACTCTATGAAGTGATGTTGCCAACCTTCTGCTCTAGAGTCTGGTTTTGTGTTGAACATGGCAGAAAAACTTAAGTAGGGATAACTGCAGGCTTGTGCAATGGTGTGGCTAAATGTGCGACGCGTCGACGCATTCCATGCTAATCGACGTATTTTCATAATTGACATAATCGATGATGTTGACGAATCGCTGCAGCACTAATCAGGATGTTTCCAGCCCTTCTACTCAATTGGCAGTTGTGATACTCCTTAATATTCAGTGGGTGCTCCTAAATTTTTGTTGGTGCTCCTAACTTCTTGAAATTTCGAGCCCTGATGCAATTATTAAAACCATTGACTTTTTAAAAAGAAAGTCAACACTTGATGATTTAAGGTTTTACTGAGAGTGCTGAAATTGTTCTTCTATTGTTTTGCGATTTTAGTTTTGCATTCTCAAAGCTGTCTGACCCTCCCATAGACAGCAAAGGAATTAACACGATCAACGTCCAGAAACGTAGCAAGGAGATCGGTAAAATAATCCATGTGACATCACGGGTTCAACTGTAATTTTACGAAACTACGAGAATACTGTTTGTACGCAAAGAAAACAAAAATATTTAACAATTCGTCTCCTCCGCGGCACCGTTTTGGAGAGTATCCACTGAACGCAAACAGCGTATGCTGCTCTGTATCAGCCGCACCACACGGATACGCTGTTTTCGTTCAAATCAAAGTGTAAACAAAATTGTTTCCTGTGTTTCTTGTCATCAAAACACTGTTTATGCACTCAGTTCAAATGAATTAAATTAATTTGCAAAGTCCACAAATACTATTTATATGTTACTAAAATAGCTTTAATTAACATTTTTCTTACCTTGTTGACATATCTTACAAAATATACCAGACAATCAGTTTTTCTTGTGGATTTTTTTTTTATGCACACATATTCATTTTTGAATCTGATTGAAAAAGTAGTCAGATGCAAAGATTAGCATGGCTGAAATTTTTCTTTCTAACTGATTTAACAGCCTTTTTTTTGTTTTGACTTTGTAATCTATAATTAAAATATGACTCACTCGACTCCTATGAAGTATGCATACAATTAACTTTAGCATTTGGATCCGTTGACTAGTGAGAATCTCTGAGAAGCAGGTCCAGTTGTAAAATCTGATTTTAGTAGTTGTATTCCTGTTTGATTTCAAGCTGAACAAAAAAAATTCTGTGAAAAACAAGGGGAAATGTGCTTTGATGATGGTGAAGGTTTGTGTACGTTTCTCTTTTTACTCTGAAATGAACAGAAATGTGCCTCTAGGTGTTTCAGCTTCACTTGATTGCTCGTGTTTAGCTGCGGTAAAGAGCGTGGATGTGTTGTTGTTCTGCGTAGAGTGGCCTTTCTTGAGGATGAAGGGACACATAAGACAGAGACGTCGCGTCAAAACAAGACGATCTCACGAGACACTCGACTGAGACTGAGCTTCAAATGCAAACTCTCAGTGCTCGTGGACTAACTAATGCCGACCAATATGTTCACGCTTATTCCTTATGGATGTGGATCTCTCTCCATCTGTCTCTCTTTCTCTGTCTGTCTGTCTTCACAGAAGCAAGTTTTATTGCTCAGAAGTTGCTCTTTCATAGCTCGAAAGATTTCCCTGCTGAAAAGACCAGCATATGTTGTGTTTTGGATGCTGGCGGCGCCATAAAGCTTTTAACCAGCAAATCATTCCTGCACAAGTAGCGCCAACCTTCACCGTTAAACTGGTGAAAAGCACAACTATGCTGGTCTTTTCACAAGGTTGTTGGAAATCTCAGGTGTTTTTTTATTTTTATTTATTTATTTTTTTCCAGGTATTAACTTTGACTCAAATGTTTTTCAAAAAAAAATTTTCATGAGAAAAAAAAAGTAGAAATGGGTGGTGATTCATTAAATGCATGTCAATGGCTACCGACACTTTGAAAAAGCACATGCAGGAAACATAAAATGAATCCCTGTGGCTCCTGACAATATTTTGAGGTCTTATGAAGTGAAACAATCAGTCTGTGCAAGAAACTGAACGTTATTTACAACATTATAACCTGTAATCCAGATCCTCAGACAAACGGTTCAGTTTGTGAATGAATTATTCTTCTGAAGCATTTTTTAGGGAACTGAATGAGCCAGTTCATCAAATCGACTGAAACAGCTGACGTCTCAAGCAGCACAGATCTACAAGTTACTCAATCAAAACTCTCTTTCAGACGCCTGACAGTCACTCCGACTGGAATTGAGCTTAAATAGCGGCGTATCTGATCCTATGATGAATGAGTCACTCAGCTCTCCAGTTCCTCCAACACTTGAATGAAGGGGCCAAATTAAGGTTTTTATGGTTTCTCATTGTTTATGTAAAAAGGTGAGCTGATGAAGACAATTTCATTCACTTTATATGTTTTAGACATGGAAAAACATACACATTTCATATAATTATGGGGTGCTTAATTGCTTAATTAATTGTGTGATTACGTAAACAAAGTGGTGATTTGAACCATTTCGTTGAAACGATCTGTCCAAAAGAATCAGTTCACAGAAAATAATCATATTTCCCAGTTTGCCTGAGGCTCTGGATTACAGGTAATAATGTTGTAAATAATGTTCAGTTTCTTGCACAGATCGATTGTTTTACTTCATAAGATCTCAAAATATCGCCAGGAGCCACAGGGATTAATTTTGTGATGCCTGTATAAGTATTTTTGTCTCTCAAAGTGCCGGTAGCCATTGACTTCCATTTATGAATCACCAAGGACCGGTGATTCACAGTTTCAGCTAAAAATCTTGTTTACTGTTCTACTGAAGAAAAACATGTCATCTACATCTTGGATGGCCTGAGGGAGAGTAAATTAACAGCACATTTTCATTTTTGGGTGAACTGTCTCCCTTTCCTCCTGGCTAATCTTGTTATCTAAGAGAATTGAGTCTCATTTGTGATGTTTCCTTTTCTTTCTCTTTTTATTCCATTCTATTCCATTATCCTCATACATCATTTTATTATTAAATAATATTAAGCAGTTTTCTGTAGAGGACCGAAGCATTTAACGTGGAGTGATTAAATCAATAATAATTAAATAAATCAAAAACTGAATGTAGAAATTTATTTATAATAATTAATTAAATTAAATTGTCCATAAATGCACCCACTTATTGTCTAATATTCCATTAAAATGGAGCAATTATTCTTTTAAATATGTCAGTCTTCCCTTCAGTTTTGAGCACTTTTGTCCTTGTTTTATCATTCAAATCACCTTTCTTTTGTTTTGGCCAGAGGTGTAAAGAGTACCTGAAAACCATACTTGAGTAAAAGTACAGATACCTTCCATAGAAAATGACTCCACTACAAGTTACAAGTCACCAGTTCCAAAACAACTTGAGTAAAAGTCTTAGAGTATCTGATTTTACCAGTACTTAAGTATTTTAAATATAGGCTCAAAGATGCACTTGTCAAAGAGACATGCCAGTCAAAAACTGTAATGTAGTGAAGAAGCTGGGGAAAACAGGCAGAGGCAAGGATCTATGTGCAGGCATTTCATGGAAAAACTAGATCAAACAATAAGCCAAAAACTAAAGGAAACAAAGAACTGAATGAGGGGCAAACAGACAACCATTACATTCAACAACTTACGAAGAACTAAAGAAACACTGGGGTCATACATATATAATATTAGGGGTTTCAGCGTTAACACGTTAACGCATGCGATTAATCTAAAAAGTTTAGCGCGTTAATATTTTTACGATAGTATATTTACATGTGACTTTCTTGAGTGAATGTGTACATCTGAAATGCTAATTTGTGCAGCGATATAAAAGGCTATAAATAGCATATTTTAACAACAGTAAACGACCAAATTCAACACGTGATCGCAAAAGGAAGTTATTACAAACACTCGATGAAGTGAGTTCTGAGGAAAAGTGTACTATTAATCTCATAAATTGTCTTAGGAAGCATGATGCTAATATTAGCTCTAATGCAGCTGCAGAACAGGTCCAATTTTTCTTCATAATGCATTTTGTCATAATACCTCACGTAAGGTTGCAAGAAAATGTTTTGTTGTATTTATTTAGAAACACTTTTGATAATAGTTGGGTAAATGTATACTGGGATTGAATCGATGTGGCTTGGTAAACGTTTTATTGTCAGTTTTAAAGGCTGATAATATATATATATATATATATATATATATATATATATATATATATATATATATATATATATATAAGCTGAACAATATAAGATACAAACTGACTACAAACACCACAAGAGACAAGAAGTGACAAACGTCCAAGACAAGGCGCAGAGAGTAACACAAACAAGAAAAGCTGATTTGTGAGGAGAGCAATCACATTTATTTTCTAAAACCAAAATAATACTGAACACCTCAAAATGGAAAAATAAATAAATAAATAATAATAAATAAAATAAATAAATGAATAAAATTAAAAAGTCAAAGTCGTCTTGCACTAGATGTGCTGGTTTCGGCCTCATCGCCGGCTGCAGTCATGCTCTCGTCTCATATATAAAACACCTGTGATTCACAACTACTTGCTAAGGACCTCGCATTCATGTAAAGTAGCCTTGTTAACAAGTGTGGGTGAGTAAGGGCAAACCGCACTAGATATAGTACTTTCAGCGCTCTGTAGGCAATATCACATCCTTTGTAGCAGAAATAAACTGCTGCAGAAAAGCTAGGTCAATGCAAATATAATGTGTAACTGCAACACTCATTTCAAATGTGGTGGAGTAAAGAGTAAAAGTTGCTAATGTCTTTGATACTACAAAGTATCTGAAAAGATACTCAAGTACAGTAATTAGTTACATTTACTCCAATACTTTACACCTCTGGTTTTGGCTTTGACTTTCATAGGTAATTGCCCTTTGCAAATTATGATGAAACATTCACTAAATTCAGTGGTAAATGCTTTATGTGTTTCATCCAGGCTGTACGATCAAGCCGTTCAGAAGTGTATGTGGCGTGTTTGCGTAAACTCAGTTAATGATGTTTATCTAGGAAGGAGTAATGATGCTTCCTTTATATCAGACGCACGTGTTTACTGTGCTACTGGAACGGCTTCGGCTCATGACAGCGTTAACGTAAGCGTCTGATTCGTTCAGCGAAGTAGTGTTTGCTAAACAGAGGTAATGGTGTTTGTTATCAGACGCGGTGGAATAAGAGAATGTGTTTGTTTGTGACGGAGCTGTGATACCGCAGGGGCAGTCGATGGCTTCATTTATCACAGCCGCTGGTGAAGCATCACACACACACACACACACACACACACACACACACACACACACACACACACACACACACACACACATACACTCACACTCACACTCACACACTCTCTATCCTTTGTCTGTGGAGCACATCGGTAAACTGTCTTGGCATTAAACACCATTGATTACTTAACTACATTTCCCATCATGCTCCAGTCAGTCTAGACTAGTCTAGAGTACTCCAGTACACTCGTAATAGTATCTGAAAGCATAATAAAATAAGTAATTGTTCAAATGACATTTTTTTTGTTTGTTTGTTTTCATCAAAGGCATGAAATAATCTGCTAAATAGTAAACTGTAAATTAATCTAATAGCATAATCAAATTAGCTAAAATAAGTGAAAAACAAGGTTAACAGTGTGGGAACTGTTAGATGGAAATGAATCCGTAGAAATCTGTTTTATTTTTTCCAAATTCTGTTTTTCTTTTCCATTTAAATTTTTCTTAAATCCATTTTTTTTTATGAACTCAGTTTTAATATTTACATTTTAACAATCAAAAAGTATGTATAATTTAAGTCTCCCAAATGACTAAAAACTAAATTTTAGGGCCCTATGAAATATGTTTGATTTTTTTCTTGAAATTCAGTTTCTTTTTCTTTTTTTCTTTTTTTTTTTTACCAAATTCAGTTTTTCTGGTTTTAATGATGATTTTTCTCCCCAGCAATTCTGTATGTTTTCATTTTTCTGATTATTAAATGAAGCCATAAACCATCAACGGCTGAATTAATCAAATAAAAAGTTTTGCAAGTGCAGATGCTATTTATGTGATCTCACTCATAGTCACGCTGCTATTTAAGTCCACTTAAGGTTATTTTTTATTGTGAATTTAAACATTCTGGTCAATAATTTGTTGAGATAATTATTAGATGACTAATGTATAGATATTTTTGTTTTTTGGGGAGCTCTGCAATGTTATACCAAAAGCTGCAAAGTGCAATTATTTAATTAAGTCTGTAATGAAGGCTAAATGATCAGTCTGTATTTTGCATGATTACATGCTCTTGTCCACTGAGCACTGACATTTGCTCCATTGAAAACAGTGCAACAATTACTGTTTTTTTTTTTTTTAATAGATCCTCTTGTGGCCATGCACCAACTGACTTGCATGGTCATATTCATGTAGAAAAGAGTACATTAAATAATGCATTATATTGTGATATTTTAGACTGTAATTAGCCAAAATATGCATGATATTCAATCACTCATGCATGCTTTTCAGACTGTAAATGGCTGTATTCATGGATGCGTCTGCAGAGATTTCTATGGAGCCATAAGATGAAACAATAGTATTCCACTGCCTTTCCACAGATCATAAATATAAGCTTATCTTATCTCATTCCTCATTCTAAAACAGCCATATTCTCAATAGATTTTACAGTTGAGAAGTTTTTGATGTTACCTGATGCACTGCACATTTTAAATCTGTTTAAAGAGTATGATGCATGATTGCATCTTCAGTGTTTTTGTAGCATGCTTGATAGTCTTATAATGAGGTATAAAAGATGAGCTTATGTTTATGAACTGTGTGCAAACCGATAAAACAGTCTGTTTCAGTCCCAACGCTGACCCGCCTCTTAACCGCATGGAATCCCCTGGTTTCAGACAGATCCACGGACACATCGCTTCTGTCCTAATCCAGCCGTTTACAGTTTCAAAGGCGAGCATGGCTCTCCTCGGCCTCTCTAAGTGATGCAAGCAGCCACCAAAGCGGAGGAATGAGCCAGAGAGCACATAATGAAAGCAAAGACGGACGAGAGTAGCTGGGCCGCGGCTCCCGGAGGACTGCGGATCCAGTGTATTTGGTCCTTTTGGCCGCTGCTTTGAAGCTGCAGTGATGTGTAATAAGGACTATGGGGAGATGGCCTGGCCTTCAGGTCCTCAGCAGAGCAGAGGAAAAGTGTCCAAATACAAAAGACACCAGTGGGAGGAAAACTATAAAGGAGAAAGAAAGATTTGAAATTCCTATTACTATTAATAATAGGAGTTGTTATATTAACTCTTTCCCTGCCAAATTTTCCGGGTTTCCGTGTTCTCACTGTTATACTGATTATTATTGTTATTTTGATTTATTGCATGTTCAGATATTCATACAACAAAATATTCTGGGGGCCATGAAATTTTAATGAAAATCATCAAAAACTTTTTGCAACTTTTTTTCAAAAACGCTGACGGGGAAAGAGTTAAGTGGCTTTGTGCTTGTTGAGTAGTTCAGTGCTTGTGGATCAGAGAGATTGAAGGTGCTGCCATGCTTGACTATGCATAAAGGTGCTTTCACACAAACAGTGATTAATTTGCTGGAAATCTTGATTTGTCATTCCTGTATCCAACTATATGTATGAGCTGTCCGCTGTCCCATGGCTAGTTGCTGCATTTGCATAAAGTTTAACTTTGCTCAACTTTGTTGCATCGCCAACACTAAGAAACATGATTTTTTCAGCTTGTTCAGTTTGCTCATTTAAAATGAGCTAAAGCAATCATTCTTGAATTTTTTTTTTCACAATTTACTTTCAATCTGCTTAACATTTGTAAACTGTAATTTAACCCAGTTCTTTTATTTTATTTTTTTACATAAATGCTTTTATTGGCATTAACTGAATCTGAACAGTGGATTTCTAGTTCCCAGCATGTATTTAATTGGAACATATGGGAGAATAAATGACAAAATTATGTGTTATTTTTAGATGTTTTTGAGTAAAGGGAAAGACTACAATATAAAACATGTTATATACTAATATTGTTTTATGTTGGATATTAATAAGACTTTCTTCTATTTTTGTTTTTGCGACTCATAGCAAACATTACATTTCGTAACATGCTAACATTCATTGCTTTTAGAACTTAAGTTTATTCCAGTGTTATTATTGTAACAAAACTAAACACAATAAAAACATTTGCAATTAATTGGAATATATTATAAGTATAAACATACATATTTCAGCATTTTTATTTCCTTTTTTGGTTTAGTTGAAGTACTAAAATAACTCAAACTAAAAGTTTACAAAACCTATATAGACATATTTAAAAAAAAATGGCAAAACCACACAAAATTCCTAAAACGAACTAAAACGAAACCAGAAAATATAAAAATAAAATAAAATAAAATAAAAAATCATAAAAAAACTATAACATTATATCAAAATAACACTGGTTTCTTCAAGAAAACAATTTAAATTAACTACTTTAAGTCTTATTGTAGGACCTCTCAAATGACTTCTCTTTGATTTATCATTGCAAATTGTTGTCAGAATAGTGCGGTTATGTTGGAGACTATATTTAGCATGCCAGCGTGCACCATTGCATTCAGAACTTAATTCAAGTTTGTTCCAGGTTTATTATAGTAACTAAAAAAACAAACAAACATAAGAAACATTTGTATCAATTCAAATAAATATAATAAATGTTAATTGACTTTTTTAAAATTTATTTAGTTTAACTAAATTAAAATAAAACTAAAAAGATAAACTTATAAAAATATTAATACATAATAAGAAATATATTTAAAAACTAATAAAATTACAAAAACACAAAGTTAATAAAAATGTAATAAAAATGTAATAAAAATTTTAATAAAAAAAGGAAATTAAATCTAATTTTAAATATTAACAAAAACTATAATAGTATGTCAATGATCCTAAAACAACACTGGTTTCTTCAACAAAATATTATTTGTTTTAATTGTTCTAGTCTTGTTGTAGGAGCTCTCGAATGGCTTCTGTGTTTTATCACTGCGTATCATTGTCAGTATAAACAACTAAACCTGTTCTCAGATGAGTTTTTACGGCTGGATCATTAGATGTTTCCAGTCTGCATCCCTATGTAACTCCATCCATGTTGATGTCCCAGCTCTCTGTAAACTAACCTGGGGTCACTATTTTATTTGGGCATAATCAGTCAAGGTCAAAGGAAAGACGACATAGACCATCGTCCTATACGCATCGGATAAAAGCGAAGAGTAACCAGAGCAGGCTGGACTCGACTGAATAACCCCTCGAGTTCTCCTCCAAGACAATAACAAGAGCGATGATGTGTCCGTGCAGGTCGTGTGGCCTCGGGGTAGAGTTATCAAGCAAAGTAAATCCTTCAACATGGCTTCTCCTAAACCCATAAACTCAGGTGTAGCCGTTGGGAAAGCAGCTCTAGCTGGAAGGTGCCACAATCCACAGATTAATTGTGCGAGCCGCAGCGCTCGGCGGCTTCATTTAGAGCAGTCATGCTACATAAACTCCACTATGAACAAGCTGTTCCCTCAAGGGCCGAAGCAACCTCCAGCACACTCCCAAAATAACACGGTCTCGCTGGCGTCCCTCGATATTCTGCGTGGATAATACTCGCATCCCCAGGAGCCTCAATAACCACCGTGCCACGGACAATAGGCCCCCCTCCTTTGTTTTCCTCACCTTTATGGGGTCAGTTTATGGGATTTTTTCTGTTTTCTCTCTCTTCTTTGCTTATCAGCCTCCGTAGGTCCCTTTATCCCGAGGATTGACCCCGAGGTGTTGGGGTGCGTTTCAAACTCCCCTCACTAGTCGCCAGATTAGTGTTGTTGTTGTTGTTGTTTTACTTTAGACAGCAGCCACACACACAGACAACAGCATACACAAGAACATTACTGCCAACAATACTTCAGTTGTTTTAGCTGCTGTTGAGTGTTGCAATCTTTCTCGTTCGTTCGTTCGTTCATTCACCCTGTTCAAATTAAAATACTTATTACATTTTTTGTTTATTTATTAAATACTTACATTGGTTTAGATGCTGTTTTGAGTGTTGTGTTATTTATTTATGTATTTAAAATGAATACTTATTACCTATTTTAAAATAAAACATTTATCAAAATATTTCCTTATAAAAATACTTAGCTGCTGTTCTGAACGTCTTTCCTGTTTATTGCTTTATTGATTGATTTACTTAGCGTATTTTTGAAATGTAATACTTATTACCTCTTTTAAAATAAAATCTTAAAATGTTGTTGCCTCTACTGAAAATACTTGCAGCTTGGTTTAATATAGCTGCTGTTTTGAGTGTTGTGATCTTTCTCGTTCATTTGTTCTTTCATTGATTGATTTGTTCATTCATTCATTTGATTATTTATTCACTTATTGATTTACTTACCCTATTTTTCAAATGATACTTATTGCCTATTTTGAAATAAATACTTGTTGCCTCTACCTCAGGGTGATGGGGTGCGTTTCAAACTCCCTTCCCAAGTGGCCAGATAAGTGTTTTTCACTTTAGACAGCAGCCACACACACATATGACAGCATGCACACTATTTCTGGACAACTGAACGAGATAAAGGCTTGAGAAGTTGAGTACAAAAGACTTGACAATAGTAATAATCTGTGTCCAAAACCTCCGTTTATTCCCAGCTGATCAGATTAGCTGCTATTAGCATCCTTTTCATTATCTAAAGCCTCAAATCCGCTGCGTGATTCAGGAGGATCAAATCAGCGCAAGGCGGTCGCCAAATAACAATGATCGTCAAACAGAGGCAGGCCGTTGTGTTGGGATTAAGCAGGCGGGAGGCTTACGGACACATCCAGATACTTTCTGGCAATAAAAACGCACTTCTGATGCCACGGAAGGTCAAAACACTTTCCGCAGCTTACAGCGGGATTCTTGCGTCGTATAAACCTGAATGCATGGACTTCAGTGCATCGAAGTTCATTGAACTCCACCTCACCATGAGCTCTGATAGCTTGACTCTCTGCAGTGAAGTGGATAAATAAAAACCCTCGCAGATGCAGTGATGCAGTTCATTTGATCTGCCGAACACTGCACTGTAGAGATGACACGTACAGTATGCTGTCTATTGTAAGCCTTTGGCTATTGAGGGAAAGTCATTTGGCCATTGGTAAAGTCATTACACATTGCCTATGGATGAGTGGCATGACCAACATTTTATATCAACGTATTTAATTGCTTGTATGCGTTTTTTTATTTATTTATTTTTTTTGTCATAATGCAGTCAAAATCTGTATATGATTTTCACATTCCGGATCTAGAACCAGAGAATTGTAAACTAAAATAGTCTTTGCAGTCTTGCCTATTTATTGATTGATTTATTTGTTTGTTTGTTTAAATACCATGTTCCGTTTTTTTTTTTCCGGGCATAAAAACATTCCTTTAATTTATATTTTAATGAATAAAAATTAAACAAATCTTATTTTTTGGAAAATAAAGGGGATTTAATATTGATAATAACATTGAAGACGTATGATTATTCCTTAAAGATAAGGTTTTAATAGTTTTAGTAATAGTAGTCTATTACGTACTGTCTGCTGAACAATACTAATATATTTCTGCCCAATGTCTTCAAGTGAAACCAAACTTTTATTTTGACGGGTTGCTGTGAATACCTTTACATTTCTGTGTGTATATGATATGAGGATAGTTTTTCTCAAATGAAATGGTCAAATGAAGTGAACTCATGAAGTGACTCTCAGAGCAGTTCTGGAGATGTTGTTCATGTATTTATGTCCTACGTTAATATCACCGCAAGCGTCTGCGCCATACATTAGCACAGAGACAGGCAGAAGTCATATTTAAATAGTCGTTTTGCAGCAGTGGGAGTGTGATGTGTGTGTGTGTGTGTGTGCGTGCGAACCGGTGCGAAACTCCGCTGTGCGCGATACAGAGAGCGCGACCATGTAACGTAGAGACAGAAATGACATGTCGTCGTGTAAATAAGATAAATAACATAAGGCTATTTAGTTTGTATAGACCTGTTTGTATAGACCGGGAAGGTAACACTGAATGACTTCTTTTGTGGTCTGGTGCTATAGAGAAAATAAAATTGAACAAAATTAACTTGACCTTCAAGGGGGGCAGGGGGTAAAATAATGGTAGGGGAAACACTGTGTGTATATATATATATATATATATATATATGTATATAGCCACCATTTTGAGTGTTGATTTTTCCTATTTCTTTATATATTTAGCCATGCCTATTTACCAATTTAAATACTTGACTATTTTGATTGTAATATTTGTTGATGCCTCTTTACTTGAGTTTACTGTGTTCACATTACTCAGCTTCACATGCAGGCGAATCAGTCCGTTCACTACTCTAATGGTGTGTGTTTAAATGTTGTCTGCTAGTTTAATGTGCTGAGTGCTGATGCTTAATGAGTCTAAATGCATCATCATAACGGTAAAATACATTATTTTTGATGGTTGTTAATGAGGATGACATGAGGTAGATGATTCACAGGTCATGGATTGATCTCATGCATTGTTGCAAAGCCTCATAGAATATTCAGTGGAGGGCGGGGTTTAGGGATGCATGACTTTAGTGTCTCTTCACACAAACAGCAAGATTCAGTTCTACAGAATTTGTTTTCCTCAAAACCTATGCAAATGCTAAAGTTAATTTCTACAGTGGTGCTTTTGGTAATTCCGTTATAGAGGAGCAGATTTAGCCAGTGCATTTCCAGTAAACACTTGACATCGTCATACTCAGCATGTGCTTTGAGATCTGACGCGTCCGTACCTCATCCTCCCGCTCGCCAGCGCTGTAATTCCTCTTTTGTAAGTTTGCAGCTCACGAGCCACATGATGATTCAGCAGAAGTGCATGTAAAACAGCCACGAGCCCCAAACAACCTCATTTATCCACTTCTCATTGCTGCTTATAGAGCAGCACCATTCGTCCACATCTCATCTGCTCTTCATTTGCTATACATAGCCATGAATTCATCATTCTCATTGGTTAATGTTTTATTTGCTGTGAACATGCCACCGTCTTATGCACTCTTGCAATAAATAACGTGGAGCATGACTCACTATTAGAAATATATTTTTTTTTCTTCATTTTGCCTAAAGGTGTACAGTTGGCTGATATGGATATCTATATAGTATCTATCCAATGTATTAGTAATAAAAAAAATTGTATATATATATATATAGTATTGTATAAAATAGTATATATTGTAAGCAAAAATTTAAAATTATTGTAAACAATAAAAATAAAACTAATATATTTTAATATTTCATTTTTTTATATATTTATTTTTATTAGTAACATTTAAATACAATATATTATAATGTAATTATAAGCTATATTAAAGTATAAGTTATATTGATTTTAAAAATACACATCTGTTTTGTATCTTATACTTTTTAAATATATAAAAGTTTTAATAAATATTTTAATAACATTTTAATATATTTAAATATAATATTAAAGTATAAGATTATTTTTCATAATATATATTATTTATAATGTATTTTATACTATTATATATTTTTATATTTTAATGTTTATTAGCAATGTTTTTCATGTTTTTTATCAAATAAAAATATATTAATTTATAATATATATATATATATATATATATATATATATATATATATATATATATATATATATATATATATATATATATATATATATATATATATATAATAGGTATATATATATATATATATATATATATATATATATATATATATATATATATATATATATATATATTTATTTATTTATTTTTATTTTTTTCATATATAAATATTTAAATGTATGTATTTTTAAATGTATCATACTTAAATATTTTGTCTTTTATATTTATAATTAATTTGAGATTTTTCTTTGTTTTTGCAGCTTTTAAATAAAATTAAAATGTTAAATATATAAAGTATAAGATATATCAATTTAAATGTTTTATTAGTATATGTTATACTTTAAAATATTTTATTTTTTATATTTTCTGGATATTTTCCATGTTTTAGATTTTTTTTGTATATTTTTTTTATAGCCCATTTTCTTAAAATTCATACAACTTTCAAAGCATGTCGGAAAAAATTCACTAAGAATGGATTGCATTTGGCAATGGTGTTGATTGTTTGCATGCGCATCTGCATTGTTTGAGCACTTGGTGGTGTAGGGTTGTGGGATGGGTGGGTGGATGGGATCTGAAGAGGTCGGGACGTTCAAGAGAGTAATCAGAGTAAAAGAATAATCACGGCAATAGTCATCATAGCCTAATCACTTTTTCAGCCCCATTCATATTCAAATGAGAGGCAGACAAGAGCAGCACATGCTCATCAGCCCCTTTTGAAGAAAAAAATATAACATATGATTGGAAACACTCATTACTTCTGTCTTACAGCTCATCAGCTCAGATGCACTGCTGGGAATCGACTGTAATCTTACGGAGAGAATATGCTTAATTCCCAGAAATATCTTAACTTTGTGCTAATGTTTAAAAGCTTCACTTCAAGGAGGCAGAGAGTTTTGTTCTGGTGATGGTTGAAGAAACTCTCTCAAGGGTTTTCTTTGATGAGAATCTGTTGGCAGAGCTTTTAAACATTTAAATCTTGTAGCTAGTTAGGCTGGTTAAGGGAATACTGTAGTTCGGCTAAAGATGAGGAATCTGTCATCATTTACACACCCTCATGTTGTTCTGATGTTTGGCAGAAAGCTTCATGCTGTGGCTTTCAAAACAGTTGACTAGTTTTGTTTTGTGTGAATACATGGTGAAAAGCTGGGAGGTTTTAAAAGAGTGCTAAGGGAATTATACATATGTGACCCTGGAGCACAAAACCAGTCTTAAGTCGCTGGGGTATATTTGTAGCCAAAAATACATTGCTTGGGTCAAAATTATCCATTTTTCTTTTATGCCAAAAATCATTAGGATATTAAGTAAAGATCATGATCCATGAAGATATTTTGTAAATTTCTTACCGTAAATGTATCAAAACTTCATTTTTGATTAGTAATATGCATTGCTAAGAACTTAATTTGGACAACTTTAAAGGCGATTTTCTCAATATTTAGATTTTTTTTGCACCCTCAGATTCCAGATTTTCAAATAGTTGTATCTCAGACAAATATTGTCTGATCCTAACAAACCATACATCAATGGAAAGATTATTTATTCAGCTTTCAGATGATGTATAAATCTAAATTTTGAAAAATTTACACTTAAGACTGGTTTTGTCGCCCACGGTCACGTATGAATGTATGAATTAATTAATTCTATAAATGTACCTCTGAAGGTTCTGACTGTCTTCAGAAGAGATTCGATGGCATTTTGTTTTCATCTTCGCTCCATATAATACCTAATATAGTAGTGTTTTAATGGCAATGCTGCTTTGTTCACGGAGGTCACGGGAAACAGCTGTAATTCTGCTGTTCCATCAGCGCCACCTGTTTACCATTTTATGAAACCTTTTCAACGTTTTATTTTAACATTTCATGCATTATTAGATAAATTGCTGTCAGAAATGTTGTCATTTTAAATCCAGACATCATCGGTAATGTAATTGCTTTAGTGTTTATGCAAACAGAAGTACATTTATTTGTTGTTTTTTGGTTTTAAATATAAAACTTGGTGGAAAGATTTACTTATCAGTACTTTTTGAACATTTCTAGCACATTTTAACAATACTGTGATAATACTGATAACCATGATATTTTAAATAACCGTTACATGTGAGACTTTTTCACTGGAGGAAGCGTTATTACGGATTACTTGTGGATTATTGTGATGCTTTTATCAGCTGTTTGAACTCTCATTCTGACGGCACCCATTCACTGCAGAGCATCCTTTAGTTAGTTTTAATCAGTTTTTCACTGAAAAACCATAGCTCTTGCATTTGTACTTTTGTTTCAATGATTGCATGCATGCAAGCAAAAGCTAGTATTTTGTGTCATTGACAGCAAATCTGTCGATGTTCATTGAAAATCTTTCCCCACTTAAGTTACATTTGCAACTCTGCTTCAATATTTGCATGCATGCAGACTGGTGTTTTGTGTCTTCAAATCTGAATATGCACAAACTTGGATCTGTTTGATTTTAGTCTTCTTTTATGGCAGTTTTATGCTACTTTTTGTCATTATTACATCTTGACAGAAGCTGATAACAGTATATTTTCATTTCATGCACAAGAGCAGCATGAACATGGCTGTCCTTTTGCTTTAAAAAGACTCTAGGAATGATACGATAAACCAAGAGAAGGAGTCTGGCCTTGACCAGCTTCAGAAAAACACATTGAAAACATTCAGCCGCTTCATTATTTAATCTCCCAGTCTTTGGATAAGCACCATGACATATCCCATTTCATGCAGAGAAAATAAGCCACGGCACATTCTCCAGCCGTCTAACCTCAAACCCGCGCGGTTAACCCTCAAAGAACGGGCTTGGACCACAGAAACCCCATAATGATGTACAGTATCTTGGAAGCAGATGTCATGTTGTTGTTGTGGACGGTGATTCTGTGGCGAAGGTTTGGTAAAAGCAGGTTAGGACCTACTTTTGGATCCTCTAGAGAGGTTTTAGTGATAACCTTAGATAATTAGCCCCAGGTCTCCCGCTGCCGGGTGCATTTGGGAAGCGTTGGTAGATAACGCCACATGTTGTGCACCAGCGCAAACATATTTATCTCCAGATGCACCTAGCTGCTATATCTACAGCTGCAGGAGATTCATTTCAGTCTGAAAAACCACAGGATCACCCCGTATCACCTCAAATATTCCTTTGCATGTACTTTATCATGTTCTCTGCACATTATTCAGCCCAGTTTCACATCGGAAATGGCACTCGATGTCCTCATAAAAAAGCAGAATGTGGCCTGTTAGTCTTTATCCTGAATGTGGGTTTATTATAATAGCACTCAAAAAGTGCACTTTCCATTGTAATAATACTGTATATACGTTTGGGGTCAGAGGCGCTGATATATTTTTGGAATTAATTAATACTTTTATTTAGTAAGGATGCATTATTTTGATCAACATTGCCAGTGAAGTCATTTATAATGTTGCAAAATATTTCTATTTCATATAAATGCAGTTCTTTTGAACTTTATGTTCATCAAAGATTCCTGAAAAATAAAATCACACAGTTTCCACAAAAATATTGTGCAGCACAACTGTGTTCAACATTGATAATAATCAGAAACGTTTCTTGAGCAGCAAATCAGCATATTAGAGTGATTTCTGAAGATCATGTGACTCTGAAGACTGCAGTAATGATGTTGAAAATTCAGCTGCGCATCACAGAAATAAATTACAGTTTAACAGATATTCACATAGAAAACTTTTTTTTTTTACACTTTTCCTAAGCCTTAACAAATAATTTTTGTTTTGCAAATTGCAATTGCAATTTTTTTCTCTCTCATATTAGCCTCTTCTGCCAAAATAAATTAAAATATACATAAAATATAATATAATACGAATAATCATAAATAGTATACAGAACAAATAAATACATCAGCATTATGTACACATTTATAAGTGATCATATGCATATCAAACATAAATAAATAAATGAATAAACAATCTAAAAATGATTAAATAATTATATAATGACATAAAGAGTTTTCATTGTCTCAAAATATGTGATTTTGGATTTCCAAATAAGAATATTTCAAGTAATACAGTTTTTACTGTATTTTTGATCAAATAAATGCAGCAGCAGAGATTTCCATTCAAAAACATTAAAAATCTTTTACACTTTTGAGTGTTTTATAGAGACTGCCATATGCGGCCGACTCTAACTATTTCATTTGCATAACCCCGCCTCCTGTCAGTGATGTCACAGTCTCGTTGTAATGTGAAGGCCGAGGCTTGCGGTGCTGCGTTAGATTAATAGCAGCCATTATCATTGACTTGGAGCTAATGCAATCAGACAGATTCAAACAAACAGCCAATGAATGAATTATCTGAGAAAATATACAGTGAGAGAAAGGACCAGGAAACATTTCTGCCACTTTTAAAAGCATGAAGCCAGTTAAATGATTTTCTTTTCTCCTCCCTGGCTTTGGTTTAATGGGAAATAATGATTAAAATGAAAGACTGAAAGCGTCTGGGACTTATAGTGGCTTTCTATCTCAGAAATTACTGTAGTGCTCCATTAGTGTGGGTTTTTCAATAGACGATGTCAATATTTAGAGTATATGCATTGACAGTAAATGGTCAGATAGGGCAGCTTTCGTTAGCATGTGTCTGTGTTCATGCACATTTGTGTTTTCTGTCATATTTGTGTTGGAAAGCCGTAGTTGCTCCCAAACGTAGTGGTTTTCACTGGAGCTGAGGATGTTGCATCAAGCTTGCATCATTTGATTGTGTTCAGCGCTGGACTGTTTTGAGAAGAGAAGGACTCAGCTGTGAGACCCGCTGTCATTTACTGAGATGTCTCTGCAGTTCTCACATTGGCCTCCTGCATTCATGAGCATCACATCAGCAGAGAGAGCACATGATTTCAAACCAGTGATTCAAGGCTATTAGCTTTTTTTCATGTTTTATTTTAGTTTAACTTTTAATAATTATATATATATATATATATATATATATATATATATATATATATATATTTTATTATTATTATTATTATTATTATTATTTTTTATTTTTATTTTATTGGTTTGTTTATTTGTTTCATTTAATTTGTTACTTATTTTCAGTTAGTAATTTTAGTGCTTCAACTTATTCAGCTAGTTGCCAAGACATCATTTGCAATTATTTTATTTTATTTTAAAGATATTAATTATGTAACACTTAAATGATTTCAAAATATTATGCAGCTTTTGATTCAAGTATATTAGTTTACATTTAATTAATTAATTAGCTTTTACTTTTGAATTTCTTAAAATATTTTCTTTTTGTTTTCTTTTTCTTTCTTTTTTAGTTTTTAGTAAATTTGTTCTTTTGTCTTTTTTAATTTCTTAAGGTTTATTATTTTTTTTATTTCAGTTTAGTTTATAATTATTATTTCCAAAAAATGTTACTGTTTAAAATTATATTTCTAATTTTCTTATTTTACCATTTTATTTCAAACATTGAAACATTTCATTTAATTTCAGCTTTGTCTCACGTAACACAAAATGTTTTTCTTGGTTCCAGTTTTAGTTTACTTTAATTGCTTTATTTAGTAATTAGTTTTTGTTGGTCCATCTTTGCAGAAGTTAACTTCTATAGGCTTGTTCACACCAGTAACACTAATTCTGCATTAACAAGCAGCGCTGATGAAAAGAGTGCAGTTAATAATGTCACGCAGCGTCGTTCATGATGACTACAGAAGCAGCCCAAACGCGGCTCTCATGCGATGTTGCGATATGTAACAATCATTTGCACCTGACTGAAAACATGGCCCGACTGGCACGTTTATCTGTGTGATTTTTCACACGCTCGCTGTGGCCGTCTCGCAGCATCCCAGAATGCCCCAGTGTTTGTGTCTGTGTTTCAGAGGTGCTGAACCTGATGTGCGTTTACGGGTCCGGAGACGTGCCGCCGGGGCTCGTGGGTAATTGCAGCGAGAGAGACATTTGCCTTCTGCTGTTGGACGTGTGACAGCGAGGCCTCATGGGAAGGTCACATGCAAACACACACCAACGCAATTAACTGCTGAAAGCAGCCAAAGCAATCCGACTGACTAATGCACACCAACGCTTTATTTCAGTGTCGAGATTTAAGGTTAAAGTTCATGTATAGTGGAGTAAAAACACTGAGAAGTGTTATTTTAGTATATTTTATATACTATTATAATTTGTATTCATATTTTAAGTTAGCTTTTGTTTAATATAATTAGATTTTATTTATTTATAGTAATTTTACTATGGGCCTTTGCTTTTTTTATTACTTTATGTTCATTTTAAATATTACTATTTATTTACTTTGTTTTATATTATCAGATTTAATTTGATTTATTTACAGTAATTGTGTTATGGGCTTTTGTCATTTTTATTTCTTTATGGTCATTTTAAATATTACTATTCATTCATTCATTCATTTTTAGTTTTAGTTCAGTTTCAAGTTAGTAATTTTATTGCTTCTACTATAACTTACTTTAATTAGTTGAGAAGGCAACATTTCATATTTATTATTTGTATTTGATTTGATTTTACATTAATTTCAATTAAGGCATGTTTTAATAGTTTTATTAATGATAATAACCCTGACTCTGAGACCACAATAAATAAATAAGCAAATAAAAGTTATGAAGGAATTTAAAAAAGAATTATTTCACACTATTCGAGAACATTTAGATTTTTTAAAAGTCATTCATTTATTTAAGTTTTATTTGTTTTTGTTTGTAAATTTGAACAATAATTAGTTCACACTCTCTTTGAGAAAATTGTTTCGATTTTTTTTTTTTTTTTTAAGTAATTCATTTTTAAAGTGATCCCCATTGAATAATGCAAATCTATTTAATTTAATTTAATTTTATACATTTCTGTAATTTGATGTCAGGACAATTTGCACAATTATTTCAAATGATCTGAAAATGTAAAAATACGTTAAGAATGACAGTTCTCACAATTATTGTTATCCTTCACAAATGATAAAAATATCAACAAAAATATCACAAAATCCTTTGCCTGAAACTCACTAAATATTTTCTTATATCTTCAGAGAGTGAAAGTTAGCTGTGAAATCCCCCAAAAAGGTCAGAGAAGACCACTGGACTCATGCTTCAGTCTGTTTTGAAGCTTTTTGTGAGGATTAAACATGAAAAACAGCATTGAAAATCGACTGCAATTCAGCGGTCTGGTGTAAATGTCAAACAAGCGCTCGATATCATGTTGAAATGAAAACGCTGTTCTGTACATCAGAAAATTCATCTCTTTTATATCCAAATGAAAAACTACAGTAAATTAATGTTTCCGTTCGTATCATACAGGAAGTTTTATCCAGTTTTGTAATTCAAATAAAAAGAGGCATAGCATGTCAAATGAGAACTCGATCTCCGCAGACGTGCAATTATAAATCTATGCAAATTGAATCTTTCATGGCATTATGCATTTGTCATTGACCTGCCGTCTGAATGTGTCTGAATCACAGATGCTTGTTCTTACATAAAGTCTCTTATCTGGTGACTTTATGAGGCTTCTGAGAGGTTTTGACTCATTATTTCATGAGCTGTTCTGTGGTCAGACTGAACATCAATGAAATATAAATCATATTCATTTCAATGTTTGATGCAACTTAAAAGGACCTACAAAAGTTAACAAATGCTGTAAAAATGTTAATGCATTAATGTAAACCGAAGAGACCTTATTGTAAAGAGTTAGCAAACATTTACAGAGGAGTGAAGTAAAGGAGGATTAAAAGTAAACATTCAGAGATTTCTTTCAAATGTAAGGCAGTTTGTCCTGCGCTGGGCGTCGAGAAGGTGTTGATGTGCAGAACGAATTGAGGCTTATTGAGAACAAGGAAGCTTAAGGACCTGGAGAAAATACAGAGAGAAAAATAAACCGCTGGCAATGTTCATCATGCTTTTCTCCACACATGGCTTCTTTAAGATAAAGGACATGTCTGTATTCAGACCAGTGTTAATTCAGTATCATTGCAATACTCTTGTACTTGTTGTTAATATTTTGATGAAATTTTTATTTGTATATTTTCTGTTTTTAAATATTTAATTGTCTTTGTCATTTAAAAAATAAAAAAAAAATAAAAAAAATATATATTTATATTATTTTTTTAATAAAAATGACAAACAATTAAACATTTTAATTTAAAAACAGAAAATATACAAATAAAAATGAATTACTTTTAATGAATTAATTAAAAATGAATTAATTTTGTCAAAGAGTGTGAACTAGTTATTTTTCAAATTTACAAAGAAAAATAAATAAAATAAAACTTAAGAAAAATAAATTAATTACTTTTAAACAATCTCTGTGTTCTCGAATAGTGTGAAATAATTCTTTTTTAAATTCCTTCATAATTTTTATTTGCTTATTTATTTATTGTGGTCTCAGAGTCAGGGTTATTATCATTAATAAAACTATTAAAACGACTTAATTGAAATTAATCTAAAATCAAATAAAATATAAATATGATATTATATATATATGTATGTATATTTGTGTTTTTTTAATGTATTACAACGAATTAAACTAAATGAAAATGAGAAAGCTGAAAAATAAGTTGAAACCAAAATTACTAACTGGAGATAGATCAACTACAACTGGATTAAAACTGAAATAAAAATAAATAAAACCTAAGTAGTAATAAATAAATAAAATCTTAAAAATAAAGATTTACATTTAATAGAGATGTGCTTTTGTCCTTTTTAATTACTTTTAATCATTTAATTGTATATTAAATACATTGTTATATAATATCGTATTATATATTATTATTATTATTTTATATTATAATATTAAATTTTTTAAATGTCTATATAATCATAATTATTATTATTAATTAATTTTTTTAAGTTATTTTATTACATCAAATTCAAAAAGATAATGAGAAATCCTGCCTTGGAAGTTGAAAGTAAAATTTCTAACTGGAAATAAATCAAAACTAAAACTGAAATAGAAATTCA
This sequence comes from Acrossocheilus fasciatus, assembly GCA_036784905.1. Lineage (NCBI taxonomy): Eukaryota > Metazoa > Chordata > Actinopteri > Cypriniformes > Cyprinidae > Acrossocheilus > Acrossocheilus fasciatus. The sequence continues at coordinate 1,745,483 of CM071938.1, read as the reverse complement.
ACCTAAATAGTAATATAAAATAAAATATGTGTGTATACACACACACACACACACACACACACACATAATAAAAACAACAAAATGCATAACAAATGTAGCTAAAATAAAAAAAAAAATATATATATATTTTTTTTAAATTTCAGTGAAGTTGTTTAAAGTAACAAGGTGTTATTTTTTTTGTTTGTTTTTTTTCTCCCCAACTATAATAATCTTGATTTATACAGTCTTATTTTATATAATCTGTTTCTCATGTCACGTGTCACGCTTTTATTCGTCTGGAGTAAATGAGTCAGATCTCTCACCTTCAGACTAATTAAACGCAGAATGATGTAAACGAAAGCTGTAGGCTGCCGTCCAGAGGTTCAGATAAAGAATGTTTTAATTAATACAAAGTGTCACAGGATTGATGGGAAATGAGATACAATGCTCAAAATGTTAATTTAGTAATGCGTCCTGAGCATTAGCACAGTACTGAATTAAATTAGCAGTGTGTACTGGGTCTACCTAGAGGAAACAAACTAATCAAGAAATACGAGATAAACCACAATATGTCTTTATTATTTCCCCTAGTGGTCAATACAGGAACTGCAACAATAAATGGACAAAAATCATTGACGGCCATCAATAGTGGCCATGGATTTTGACAGAATGAAATGGTTTGAAAGCTACATATAAATGACAAAGATGTTTGCCCGCTCTTATTATCTTCATAAAACCCATTGTTGCAATTCCTCTGGTGAATATCATATTCATAATCTTCCAAGGCTGTTCCTAAAATGAAACCATTAGCATCATTTCATTACCTTAGTAAATGACATCTGCCATCATGGGGGGGCTGCAGCGGATTCAATTAGCCGTGGTGTTTGTCTGTGCATTTAATACCCAGCAGCCTGTGTTTCTGATGACTGGATGTAAACAGAGCAGTCCTGAGGACAGCCCGCAGCGATTACTGACCAGAAACTCACACAGCGGACCTGTACACTTGAGTCTTTAATGATCTTTAATTCATGAAGTCAAAAGAGTCAAAGGTAGTTCCCCAAAAGTCAGAATAAATGAATATTCAGGATTCAGTATGAGCGAGGCTATATAATGTTGATTACAATAACAGTAACAAAAAATAAATAAAATAAATAAATAAATGCATACATACGTACATAAAATAAGGTTGCTTGGAGGTACTTGCTATGGAAACAAATGGGGCCACATTAATTTAATACAGTTTAATAAATATTTAAAATGTACTCAAAAGAAAAGTACATTTATTTGAACATGCAGTAAAAATTGTGAAATAGTATTTCAATTTCACTTCATATGACCTCAATATGATGAGTTATCATCAACCTGGTAATCGTTACATCCCTAGTCTTCACATCATCCTTCAGAAATCATTCTAAGATGCTGATTTGCTGCTCAAGAAACATTTCTGATTATTATCAATGTTGAAAACAGTTGTGCTGCACAATATTTTTGTGGAAACTGTGCTTTGATATTGCTATTATTCTCATCATTATTATAATTGACACGTTTCAGCATTTTTTAGACCTCATTTTACTATATCATATATGAAATACAGTCAAGAAGTACAGTACAGTAAGAAGTACACTAGTATTTTATTCTGAATTATATTTGGATAGGAGTAAACAACCATGATGTGCTAATCCGAGTCAGAAATCCTCTTTCCATTCTTGTATACGCAACAGAAAAACATCACACTGTGAAACACTTGTTTCTGAAGATAAAACACACAATGTCGTGATCTACAAACACTGCGGAAATGTCAGAAAGCCTGCGTGAGATGTCTGATGCTCTGTCTCTGTAAAAGTGCACAGGAAGCCCAGGGGACAAACACTGAGAAATGAAACAGAAAACACAGGAGGGGCGTTTACCTTTACCAGGACTAAATGATGCCAACAAGCCAGCCAAAAACGAACATTTGCTGTTAATTTACTCGCCCCCATACCATACTAATTCCTTTTTTTTTTTTTTCTTCAGTAGGACAGTAAAGATGATTTTTAGCAGAAACAATGGTTCTTGCGTGATTCATAAAATGCAAGTCAATGGCTACCGCCTCTTTGAGAGACAAAAAAGCAAATGAATTTACAAAATGCACAAAATGAATCCATGTGGCTCCTAATGATATATTGAGGTCATATGAAGCGAAACGGTCAGTCTGTGCAAGAAACTGAATATTATTTCCAACATTATTACCTGTAATCCAGAGCCTCAGACAAACAGGGAAATATGATTCTTTCCCATGAACTGATTCGTTCAGACAGTTCATTTCCATGAACTGGTTCAATTCACTAATTTGTTAATGCAATCAATCACACAATGATGCAACATATATGCAATTATATTATTAAAGCACCAATAATGATGTGAAACATGGATGTTTTACATGTCTAAATAGTACATGTCTAAATAGTACAGAGAATAAACTAGCCTTCATCAGCTCACCTTTCTACATGAGAAACCACATTTCTTGCACAGACTGATTGTTTCGCTTCATAAGACCTCAGTATATCATCAGGAGTCACGGGGATTCATTTTGTGATGCCTATATTTGCTTTTTTGTCTCTCAAAGTGCCGGTAGCCATTGACTTATTGTGATTTAAATCACAAAGGAGCACAGTTGCAGCTTAAAATCTTCTTTACTGTTCTACTGAAGAAAAAAAAGTAATCTTGGGTGGCCTGAGGGAGAGTAAATCAACAGCGAATGTTTATTTTTGGGTGAACTATCCCTTTATCACAGAGTTTTTATGGTATGTCTAAGGAACTATGAATGTACTGCTTCGTATTTTCTCTTTGGTATCATGAAATTGGTGCACTTAAGAACAATAGTCAGCTCTATAATCTCAGTGTCCCACTTTTCTAGAGAAAGATGCTGAAAACCGAGGCGCTTAAATTGAGTCGCTGCCTACGTAGGCTGCATTTTAAGACATCATAAGTCTGTTCCCGGTGCGCAGGCTGAAGGTAGGCAGTGTGATTATAGCCTTTAAGATGTTTTCTTTTGGCCATATACTGAAAAACTCATATCAAGCGCTAATTTCTTTCCATGCAGCGCTGAAATCTAGTGACAGAGCTGCGATTAGTGCGTGGCGTCCTTCCAGGACCGTCATACGTGAGCTAATCCACTTCTTCTGGCCGAGATGGATTACAGCGAGAGACCCGCTTCAGACGCTGTGTGTGTGATTACAATCAGGCGGGACGCTGGAATCTGATGGGCCGTTCAATAGCAATCCCATGGGTCTGCTTGAATGTAAAGCAGCTCGCAGTTGTTTAGGTTTCTTCTGTGATCCTGACGGAAGGTGAACTTCAGTAACCGTTCTGAGGTTGAGATGGATGATAGATTATTATCAGTTTTCAATCTCAATATAACATAAAAATATCTCAGTATGACCTTAATATTGTTTTAAAATGAAGAAACCACCTAGCAACCATCCAGAACATCTTAGCAACAACATAGCAAGACACTAGAAACCATTCTTCTTGATGATGTTCAAATTATTTATTGTTTTTAGTTTAATTCATTTCTTATTTTATTTTATTTTTTTGACAAACAAATTACTTCGCAACAACTAAAGTGACAAAGCAACCGCTAAAATACATTTGAACTTTGTGTCAGTACGTCATAAATAGAATGAGGCATCAGTTTAATGTCGGAGTTTCATCTTCGCCGCATAAAGTGTAGACAGCAACTGATTATAACAGGTTTTATTGTAGACACAGTGTTATCATTGTTATTTGTGATTTAGTAAAAACTGGTTTCATTTAAAAATATTTTAGTGTTAAATTTCTCAGCACAGTGTTTTTGTTTAATGATATAACAAATAATATACTATGTAGTGAAATTATACATGGTATAAAAAATAATAATAGTAATTTTTTTTTTACTAACAATTTGTGCCAGGTTTTTTTTTTCTATTTCTATGAATAAGTTTATTATAGTTCCATATTTTATTTTATTTTATTTATTTTAGCTAGTTTTTGAGTCGTCAAATTCTATGTCTTTTAATGTAGTTTTTTGATGATAGTTTTTGTGTCATTTAAAATTATATTAGGGGTGTCAACGTTAAAAATTTGAACGCGTTAATTTTTTAACGCAAATTAATCGTTTGATAAGGTTTGACCCCAACTTCTTCCTGTTTTTTTTTCGGGCTACTTTTATAATGTACCACGGTCACCCAAAGTGTATATTTTTGCTAATGTGTGTTATACTTGGAATGTATCCCTGGCAACTTAAGAATGGAGAGGCGGTTATAACATCACAAACCATGTGAGTTTCAGCTGAGCACATGTTAAGGCTTTTACACAGCAGAAATAAACATGACAACAGCCACTATAGATTATATTAGATGATAAACACACGATTACGATAGGATATTTGTATGTGATTTTCTTGAGTTGAATGTGTACATCTGAAATGTTAATTTGTGCAGTTATTGCAGAAGTTATTCCAAACGCTTGATGGTGGTTTGAAGTGAGTTCTGAGTAAAAGTGTACTATTAATCTCATAAATTGTCTTATGTAGCATGATGTTAATATTAGCTCTAATGCAGCTGCAGAACAGGTCCAACTCTTCTTCATAATGCATTTTGTCATAATACTTCACGTAAGGTCGCAAGAAATGTTTTGTTGTATTTATTTAGAAATACTTTTGAAACATTTTATTGCCAGTTTAAAGGCTGATAATAGCTGAATAAAAACAAAAGAATAATGATAAAAGAATAATAAGGATTATGTCTCATACCTGGCAGAAGTGTGAAAGGTTATGTTTCCTTAAACTAGTTTGTCATGCATTTCTTTATTTCAACACATTTAGAGGTAAATCCTAGTATTTTAAATTTGGGATTCAATTTTTTAATCGATTGACAGCACTAAATTATATATATATATATATATATATATATATATATATATATATATATATTTTTTTTTTTTTTTTTTCTTTAGACATTTCTATACTTTAAATGGCATCATTTAAAATGTTGAACGTTTTCTTTAATGGTTAACTTTTTCTGAAATCGTTTCATTTCTCTCGTTTTTATTTAGTGGCATTTATTTTATTTAGTTTCATAATGTACCATATATCAAAAACTAACTAAACTAGCTGAAATGAATTTGTCTATTTTTGCTTTATTTTATCTTGTATTTCTCATGTAGTTTTCGGTACAGATAATACCGCAGTAGTGAGGCTGTGTCGCGTTTACACCAGAGGATCCTCTAAACGTAAGGTCAAACTGTGTTCCAAGCCCTTGAGATCATAAGAAACATCAGAAGTCATCGTTCCCTGAGCGAGGCGAGTAAACGCGTCCCCGAGCTTCACCTGCTCAAGGTCGGTCATTTCAGTTCAGCAGAAATTAGCCGCTTCACCCGGTCAGCGGGGAGCTCGTCTCCCCTGAGGTTTGCCAGGCACATTTACATATGGAAATGAAGACAAACTCGCACATGAATATTTCAGCGCCGCTGTGGAAGTGCCGCCGAGCGTTGGCTGTTGGTTTTGACGCCTGCCAGCGTCTGAAAGACGGTGTCAGAGAGGCTCCTGCGAGTGTGTTTACCGCGGTTAATGACCTCTATTATGCCAGTGTTATTTTTACTGTCATCATTATCATAACGTCAGCGTGTGCGATTCATTTCTCTGTCTCACCCCCGGGACCGCGAGTGCTCGCCCTCGACAGCAGAACAAAACACGCGTCAATGATTCAATCACGGAGCGTTTTTCTCTACAGCCTGTGTCAGCCGTTCCTATCCCGTCACTTCAGTCTCCGCTTTAGTCTGAAATAACGGCAGATGATGAGATTGACACTTTTGAAACAGACTGAAGTCATCTTTAGAAAGGCTTTTGACAATCTGCGTGACATTATGGTTAAGAATCAAGTCGACATGAATCAAAATGGACTGTATTTACTCTCTTAATTCATGTTTGCAATTCATTATTTGAAGGCCATTTTCTTCATTGTACTCATTAAGTAGTATGTTTAATTTGGAAAACATCATTAAAATATATATATATATATTTTTTTTTGACACTTTTCATGTCAAATTTATTACACAAAGGCATTGCTTAAAGGTACACCCCCCCCCCCCAAAAAAAAAAATTCATAATTTACTTACCCTTTGTGGAAAACCCCAAAATATATTTTGATACTTACTTACTTAAATACTTACTTACTTACTAATTAACTAACTAACTAAATGAATAAATAAATCATGTAGAAAAACTATATTGATTGCTTGATTGATTGCTTGTTTTCTTCATTGATTGACTAGTCCTTACATTGAAAGCCAGTGAAGTCCAGTGTTGTTTTGAATAGAGGTCAACCGATATTGTGTGTGTGTTTTTATATATATATATATATATATATATACACACACACACACACACACACACACACACACACAATATATATATATGATACCGATGCCGTTGGACTGATTTTTTTTGTTTGTTTTGCTTATGTTTTGGACACAATGGTAACAATATTTTATTTTATTTTATTTATACATTTATTTTTTTTGTCCATCCATTGAAAGCCAATGGGCTCCAGTGTTGACTGTTATCTGTTATCATTGTGTCAAAAACAGAAGTAAGACAATAAATACATATCAAAATATCTTTTTTAATGTTCTTAAAGTCATACAGGTTTGGAGCAACATGATGGAGAGTAAATTATGACAGAATTGTTCTTTTTTTTTTAAGTGAATTCTTCCTTTATGTGGCTTTTTTGGGTAAAGAAAACAACCAGTAACTGATAACAGCAATGTCCTGTCATTTAATATGGGATGTCAACAGTCCATGTCCTCAGATATATGAATTCAATGTCCAACACCAGACACATAAAGCCAGTTTAAAGGAAAGTGGAGTCTGTTTGTCCTTTTTGAAATGATAAATACAATAAAACGCCTCCCTCTTCTCATAAAATATGGTAGTTTAGTTTATAGTGAACTGCTGGAAAGTTTTTACAAGTGAAAAAGTTTGAAGATCAATTTGAGGTTCAATCGAACCAGACCATAAAGAAGAATCAAATGGAGTTGTGTAAATGTCAGCGGTGGAATTAGACGAGACGATTCACAATGTAACAAACAGAGCTTTGTTTTTGGGGAAAATGTCAAAAGTGAAGACAGATCGTACTGGATGTGTTTGTTGGAAACACAAATGATTGTCCACCATCTGTCATGGTCAAGGGTGCGAGACAAGAATAACTAGATGAAAAGACCTGCAGTGAAAGATTTGGAAATAATGATGGGAGTTCATTACTGTAGCAAACACCTCCTATCTTTATTTGTCAGCGGCTTCTTTGATCCAGACTTTGTTTAATCCGATATAGTTGTAGAGTTGGTTTTCTTCAGTTTTCTTTAGTTGCCGTTTTGGTATTTTTAAGGGCTGCCAAAGTTAATGAACTGGTGCAAAGTTTAACCCTCTGGTGCTCTTCGGTCATTTTTGACTCAAAAATGTAATGTTTTTTTTTCACTTCATTGGAATGGTATGAAACTTGGTCAAGGATTTTAGCACTTAACATGTGAAAGCAGAAAAATCATGGACGTGATTTGAAAAGGTTCAATGGTTCTGAAAAAAATGGTCATACTTGTACTGTTCATGGTCATATGAATGGGAAACAAATGTAATTTAGTGGAAAAGTTTGGTATGGTGCCCAAACTAAATCTCACTGAAAGCTAATTTTTACATAATCAACCTCAAATTTTGAAGACAACTTGTTTAGATTTATGGCTTTAATTTTCTCACAGTTTTAGAGTAAAACATGTTTTGGAAAATATATATTTATTTCTTAAAAAAAAAAAATCAACAATAGTATTTTTGTGCATTTTTCACAACTTCTGTAGCTTTTTATTTATTTAAAATATTATATTATGAAAGTAAAATCTAGCAAATTAATTTTATTGCGGGAAAACAACAACAACAAAATGTAATTTTTGTCTGCCACACGAGGAGCACCAGAGGGTTAAAAATGTTTTACAGCATGAAATCTCTCTGTGCGGTTTAGTGTTTTTGCTATCTAGTGCCATTTTAATATTTAATGATAAAACAAATAATGTACTGCGTATTGAAATCTAAAGTGTAATGAATTTATGGCTGTTTGTATTTCAATTAATTTATTTTATTTTATTTCATTTTGTTCTTTTTTGGCTTTAATGTTTTAATTTGTTTACACATAAAGATTGTTTTTTCATTTAAAAAAAATATTTATTTATTTTATTTATTTAAATTTTCAGTTCAAGGTTTCTTTATTTTATATATTTATGTATTTGTTTAGCTTATAATGTCCCTTTTCAGTTTATTTGTTATTTATTTATTTATTTATTTATTTTAATGTGTCTGGTTTTTACACGGTGCAGGGTCATGAATATTAAAGAGCGTAAATATATATATATATATATATATATATATATATAAAAAAACAATCTTAAGAGTTTGTTCTCATGTAAAACGAGCTCTTTGTCGGCTTGAGCAAAATTCGCATAAAGCCCGAGAATCTCCTTCAAGCCAAATTAGCTTGACCAAAGCCAGAGAGTTTGTTTTGCTTTTAGCACATCAATAATGAAATCAACTTTTTATAGAGAACAAGTGAACATGCTGCAAGAACATGAAATAACTAGTGTTTTAGGGCGTTTTTCTGATCACTGATTTATAATTGATTGGAAATCCGTAATTCTGTGGGAACTAGAAGCGTCTCAGATTATTCTCCTTTCTTATGATAAAAACAGGCACAAATGAGCAAATAATATGAGTTTAGAGCTAGAAAATGAATATGAAACGGCTATAACAAATTTGAGCACAGTTTGAGATCTGCATGTGAGATAAGGACTTTTTCTCCATTGACCTTCATTGCTATATAGGAGAAACATTTGACATGGAGATATTTCTTTCCTAATCGATTGTCATTTGCTCATCAGTGGTAAATGACACCACTGTATCGGCAATAACGTTTGAATGATTCAGGCTCATAAAATAGTTTTGATACAAAGGAACAAAAGCGAATAAGACACGAGTCGTTTACTCATGTATAGCAGCTCAGAATCACAGGGGAAATGTCGTGTAGCAGCGTTTATCTGTCAACGCCCAAACATTTCGACCTCATTTCATCATTCGGTAAAGCTTCAGTTCACTCTTCACATCTTTATATCTAATGCAATCACACGTTTGACTGAAGTACAAACAGAAGCAGCGTATGAATCAAGCTCGTGTGATTGTGATAGAGCTGATGTATTTGATACCAAACATCATATATTATGCTCTTTTTTTTTTTTTTTTTTTTAGCTGCCTTGTTTCCAAAAGTATTTTTCCCATTTATTTATTTTTTTCCATGGATGTTTTAAAAAAAGTCTTTGTTAAATGAGCCATGAGCATTATGTTGAATCACAACATTGCAAACTTTGATTTGTAGCAACAAAAGTGGATGAAAATCAGACAAAAAGACAAAGATACAAGAATGTGACCTTTATTGATGGAAAGAACTACAATCCCATGAAGCATCACAAATGATATTAATTGGATTGAAAATGATGGAGAAATATAAACTGTTCATTTATATATATCAGATACACACACACACATATTTAAGCATTTTGTGGTGCTTTATGGGAGTGGGTGGAGCTAAAGATCTTTTTTGACTGCGTCTCTCTGATTGGTGGAAGTTTCTGTAGAGCATCTTGGGTAATGTAGTTTTTCACAGCAAATTCTGCTATTAAAGATGATTATTTTAAAAATAAGTTGAATTAATGCAAACAGATGGGTTCAACAAAAGCACATTCAGTCGATTAACAGCTTCAGAGCTTTTTGTTAGTGCCCAATTAAATTTTAATGCTTGGAATTTTTCATCATATAGTTGCATAAAAGATGTGTTTTGAGCTAAACATGAGTTATGAGTCAGCTGTCCTCACCTGGTGACGTGAGATGAGACGTGACGCGTGTGACGGGACAGACGAGGCGAAGTAAAGCTCAAACACCGATACGACGAGACGTTACTGGGCCCTGAAGGGGAATTCAGATGCACTGCAATTAACAAGGGCTTGCAATGAATTCTGGGAACTGAGAATAATCTAGGTTGAGAAACAGCTTCTAGTTGTGGAATTGATGCATGGGTTAGTGAGCTACTGACTACAAGATCACTACTGAATAAAGAAAAAAATACCAGTAATAACATACTAACAATATAATAACAACAACAACAACAACAATAATAATAATAATAATAATAATAATAATAATAATAATAATAATAATAAATATTAGAGGAAATTCTGAGATATTGACAATGGAGTCTGGAAAGTGTAGCCTGTGAGCAATAATGATTTCCTGTCAAGAAAACATAATTATTATAATTTAAAATAGTTTAAATAATAAAAATAAATAATTGACTGTAATTTTAAGCAATTAGCAATTTCTAAGACATTGTTTATACTTACAACTTGTGAGAAAAAATAAAATAATATAAAAAAATAAATAATATAATGATAATTATAAATTAATACTACTAATAATTTATTATTATTAGTAGTAGTAGTAAAAAAAAATTATAATTATATAATAATTGTTTTACATTTATTATTAATATTATCGTCATCATAATTTTTCCTAAGGAATTTCAAGAGAAAATTGTGATACTGTTTATACTTTAATGAATTTTAACTTCATAAAATTCAGAGACATTGTTTACAGCTTAATGAAATGAGCTTTGAAAGAGCTTGAACAATAAGAGTTTAATTTCTCGCTGATAAAGAGACGTTTGAGGGAATCGCTGGGAAAATGATTTTCATCTACATCAATTGGTGTCGCGGGGCACGTTTGAGGACTGTGTGTGGAGTTATCGTCTCCCTGATGGACGTCTGAAACATGTCGCATATGAGAGATTTCAGGAGAATTACAGCTGCTTTATCCTGTCTCCAGTTATGGCCTTTCACTAAGAAATCTCATCACAAATAATAGCCGTATCTTGCAGGATGGTTTAATGTGAGAATCAATCACTCGGTAATCATATTTCTGTTTGCTCTGTGATGTTCAGATGTGTTGTTGTAGTTTTATGGTATCCACCGTTGCATTAATCTTCAAAGTTGAAAACAATCAATGGAAATGATGTGAGCTCGAGGGCTGAAATCCACATGAAAGTATTGTAGTTCATCGACTGACACACAATGTTTGCTTGAAGGCTTCTTCGTGAGTTCTTTCACTCCATCATATTTTAAACAATTTATAAACAGTCTATATGCGACTTTTTACATATCTATGGAAATTGCAGGGCTGTATTTTTATAAAACTCATTTGTTCTATCAGTTTTGCTGTGCAAGCAATTAGTTTTTTCAGTGTGCACACAATAATGAACAGCGTTTGCTTGTTTGCCTGGATGCTCAGGGGGGAAATATCTTGCTATTAAGATGATAGTAATATGATGCAGTTAAAATAGCCCAGGTTTAATTGCGTCTCGCAGCATCTGTACGCTAAACGCGCTGCTGCTGCTTCAGCTCGTGTGTGTTTGACAGCCGGATGCCAGACCGATGTGATGATGGAGACATGACAGGCGTCTCATAACATCTCACGCCTGATTAATGATAATACCCATCAGCTGAAGCCACTGGAAGAGGCTCGGCTCTCTTTCAGAGGAGCAGAAGTATGACATATGCAGCTTGAGTTCATGCGTAATAGTCTAATGCACTTTTGATATTGATATTTGATATTGATTGATTAGTAGTACAAAAACAATTGAATTCATTTAATTTCATTTGGGAATGTGTGTGTGTGTGTGTGTGTGTGTGTATTTGCACCTATTTAACCATATCTTGTGTACAATTTTGTACCCAGAAGTGAGTGAAACTTGATGAAAAATCTGTTTGGGAACACCCTCATTTGTAAAAATGGAGTTTATTTTATTTTATTTTATATATATATATATATATATATATATATATATATATATATATAAAATATATATTTTTTTTTTATTTTTTATTTTTTTTTTACAGATATTGTATATTTGTATATAATTATATATAATTTTATAGTTTATATATATTTTTTATACTTTTTAATATATATTTATTTTAAGCCATATGTTGAGTAAAAAAACATTTATTAATAACCATTATTACAATAAGCCGAGTTTTGGGAAACAGTTGTACCTAAATATTATAATTTCAGTTGTCTGTATTTTATTTAAAATATAAATTAAAAACATATAAATTAATTCATTAATTTCAATTGGTGTGTAATTAATTTCAATTATGTATATATGACTTATTCAAGATTTCCAAACAAATCAGAGCTAGAAAAAAACCATTGACACTAAATTGCTGTCAATTAATGTAATTAATACACACTTAGGAGGACAAAGTTAAATTGGAAATGTGTTGAAATTACATGCTTTTCATAAATATTGCAAATTCAAAATTCTACTTTGTCACCTGTTTGGATGGATTCTCTTTAGTTGCTTTAATTTGAATGAATTAATTTCTGTTTCACGTCAAAAGGTGTACAGTTTACTTTGAAACAAAAAAAAGAAACACAAATGAATTAAAAATGAAATTTAGAAGCAGAAAGATGGAAGTAAGTAGAATTTTCTTGAAAAACTACTCTAATAATCTTTTATTTGCAGCTCGTTTCCACACAGTTTATTCGTATTTCATTGCAGAGAGTCTCAAGTCTGTGTTTTCTAAAGCATGGTAAAGAACTGATTTCCAGCACATCTATCATGTGCCTGAGGACTGTGGTTTTCTGCGGCCGCAGCGGCGACTCCCAGAGCTGCACTTCATTTTCCCAGCAGCGTCTGGATCAAAGCGCCTCCGCATTAACGAAGATGAATCATCCAATACCATCGATCAATGACTGTGACACTGTATCTGGGGCAGAAAGTCTCTGGCTGAGATGAAGTTATAAAGCGCTCGCGTCGTCACTCTGCATTCGCGCCTCTCTGGTTAAATCGCCTCGCGGGATATTATTTGAAGCGAACGCATTTGATTCTGTTTGCTCCCATGTTTTGAGACTGAACGCAGCCGTTTGAAGGGCGACTGCTGTCCTACATTCTCCTCCGGCTGATTTAGTTTTCTGAGAGGACGATGATAAGCAGGAAAACGAGCCGGATGTCTTGGAAAAGTAATTCAGTAGGCGTGTCAATCGCTTCCCAAATTTCTAAGACGCTCCGTCTCTGTTTTGGTTTGCTGTAATCTCATTAGCCCACTTAGAGGAATGCTGCACATGAATTTCTCTGGTTGTGCGGACGGGCCATATTTAATGATCTCTAATTACCTCTCGTGAACAGGAGAGACATCATAAGGCATATTTAGTCAATGCATAAGCATATTGGGTTTTTGCCATTCAAATTCAATTGAATATGCATAGCATTATGAAGAGCATAACTTTGCGTTAATGTTATTGACATAAATGGATAGTTTTAAAAATATCAAGTGTGTTTTTGCATCAAATTATGAGTCATTTACTAAAATTGTAGCTAGTGTTTTGAAAAGGAAAATTGTGAGCTGATTCATCAACATGCCAATAACTATCCTACTAGTGCAAATGTCTTGTTTGTAAATATATTTTAATCAATTTTGAGTAAATGTGTAAAATGATTCAAATCTACTTCAAAAATTTCTAATCGTCATATACATGTTTAGAAAATGTAGTTCAAATCAAATCATTCTTCATATTTACCCTCTATATTTCCGACCCTTTACAAAAATGTTATATATATATATATATATATATATATATATATATATATATATATATATATATTATAGTTTTCATTCATATTTTCAATGAGTTTTAATTGTTACATGTCCATGTTAAGTATAAATTTAGATTTTTTTATTCGTTTATATATATATATATATATAGTTTTTATTAATTTCATTTCAGTACAATCTGTCAAATACGATCTGTTCCAAGTCATTATTAGGTGATGTGATGTAGTAACGCTGTAAATATGAGGCCGTGGCATAAGCATACAGTAATGGATGCATATAATGTGAGTCCAAATGAAGACCTGAGCTGTGATAATTAGCCACACGTGTGATTTTAAGATGCTGTCAGAAATGAGCTCATTACGGTAATTAAGCAGCCAGAGCTCATCTCTGAACAAGAGCAGCGTGGGATACGAGAAAGGGGCCGCCTTATGTTCCCCTTCTCTGCTGAAGATGGGGAAGCTTATGATCTGTTTCAAGTCATTTCACACATTAATATTTCATGGGAGATTTCACAAACGCAATAGAGATTATATTTGTGAGAAAAGCTGCATTTGAACTTTGACCTTGATGATTACGCTCTTATATTTAGAATATTTTATTGCGGCGTTTCAGCGGGGATATTTAAATAACCAGACTTTTAAAGCCAACGTCTTGCATAAATGTATTACATAACATGCACTTAATACATAATGCAAATGCTTCTGCGTTCAAGACATAAGCCGAGAAACTGAGAAATAAAATAAATTCTGTGAAATCTGTAAACGCAGCATTGCATAATAATAATTTCAAATTTTATTAATAACAAGTATCAATGTCTCATGCAGTTTTGCTTCTCTGTTCAATTGCTCTCAATTTAAAGGAACACGCTAGTCACCCTCAGGCCATCCAAGATTAGGATGTTTGTTTCTTCATCAGATTTGGAGAAATGTGTCTCTGCATCAGTGTCTCAGCAGTGGATGCTCTGCAGTGAATGGGTGCCGTCAAATCCATCATGACGTTTTTAACTTCAGACCATTGCTTCCAGCTAAAATACGAGTCCATAATCCATAAAAATGCTTCCTCCTGTGGAAATGTCCATCTCCTGTTGTTTCTCATCAAAATCCTTGGCTTGTAAACGGAGCTTGATCTGTGCAGATTTCTCTCCTGATTGGACTTGTATTTTAGTTAAAAACATCTTAGTGATGGATTTGTTTCAGCTTTTGTCTTCTCCAGATGTTAACTGATGGACTGGAGTGGTGTGGATTATTGTGATGCTTTTATCAGCTGTTTGGACTCTCATTCTGACGGCACCCATTCACTGCAGAGCATCCATTGCTGAGACACTGATGCAGTGCTTCATTTCTACAAATCTGATGAAGAAACAAACTCATCTACATCTTGGATGGCCTGAGAGTGAGCACATTTTCAGCACATTTCCATTTTTGGCTAAACTATTCCTTTAAGGATACATAGATATTTTTACTTAGAATGGAGACAAAAATACTGCTTGTCAGTTATTTTTATTTTAGGAAAGCGTATTTTGAATCTTCCATAAATTTTATCAGAATACTTCACTGCTTGTTGGAAACGAGTCTAAAAAAAATACTAAGTTGCATTGCTGCTTTTATGCAGTTGCTTGTACTTCTCAAAACTGCATAAAAGAATCAGCATCACATAAGAGGTCCATCTACGTGGACTGAAGATGCTCACTCTTTTCATAGACACACTCACACACGCATGCATCTGTTGGATAATAATCCCTTGGGTTATTACGAGAAGCCGTAACGTGATGTTCAAAGCGCTCTGAAACAACATTCAGACAACACTCCATCAGGTTTGTGCCTGAGAAGGAACATAATTCACTCACTCCCTACTTTTCATTTGCATACAGCGCTGTGTTATTTGCATAGCGGCAGTGTTGGTAATTTGCATGCGAGGCAGAGACGCAGGGAGTCGCTTCTCTGAGGTGATGCGCTCATGCCTCATGCAACTTTTCCCCATTTGTCTACAGCGCTCGCCCACAAATGCCTGTGATGATGGGGAACGCAGACTAGCTTAACTTACTCTTCATGTCTCTTTAGCTCCATGCATCCATTAAAAATGCTTCGTTAGACGGTAGAGTGGAAAGTGACTAAAATTATCCAAAAGCGAATCTTGAAACGTGGACTTTTCCTGCATGTTGTGCTTTGGATTCTAGTATGCTGCGTCCTGTGGGACAGAAAATCACAAACAAGATCTCGGTTTCATGTTTCTCCTAGACAGCAAGACGATTACATGGAGAGCAAACTCTTCTGGGAATTCTCCTCAGAAGAGATCTCAGCCGTGTCTCAAACTGTGCTCAGATTTGCCTAGCTTAAGTTCATTCAATTATATATATTTTCCAAGTGTAGTTTGCTAATTTCAACATACAAGTAGGGTACTTGTATATGTATTATTTCAATACTTCTAGGGACCAAACTGGCCTGTAACATAACTGTAGACTTTGTGCAGTGTTTGTTTAGTATTGCAACAGTACATTTGCATTTGTGTGTATACTGTTATTTTACTTTAAGTTGACTTTAATTAAATTTTTCAGTTTTTTTTTATTTTCCAGTTGCATCACCATTCAAGCCTAGCAGTGCTAATTAATGCCAATTGAATTATCTGAGAGTAATTTTTCTGCCATTCTGCTTCGCTTTATTCTTTTCTATTCAGTGAAATTCTGCCCAATTATACACAAATGTACCCACTAACATCCACCAAAAAGAAAAAAAAGTCTTGGTCCTGCTTGAGAGATCCCTTTATAGCCACTTGACCAGTTATTCAAGCTAAAACTCCATTAAACACTTAAAGTATGATTACTGCCAGCCCTCACGAAAAGAAGTTCATGTTTTGTGCTTCTGAAAGGCTTTTCTAGATCTTTCCGACTGTTAGATCGTGCGCGCTGGAAAAGTGTGCTAATAACCCCTCGCTTAAGTGCGGCCCTCATCTCGGAGATGAAATCGGCGCACGGTTCGGTGGTATTAGGTGCTGGAGAATGCAGGCAAACGCGATGCTTTTATGGAGTGAAAAGCGGTGAAAGTAGAGTGGTTAACTCGGTTTGATGATTGTAATGCAGTGAGATTAGTGACATTTAGTGCTTTCTGAGAAATATTCTTACAGGCATCAACACTTAAGTGAGTGAAGAAGTGCATTGTTTCTCGAGGTTCAGCAGGTTTAATGTGCATACAGCAAAATAGCTTTATATATGTTGTTGTTGATTAGTTGTGTATGTATGTTTAATACAAAATATATAGAGAATAACTGACTGCAAAACCTCATGATTGCTCAGACTCAACACGGATCAATATTTTATGTCCATGTATTTATTTATTTAGCCTATTTGATAAATAGCCATGCAACAAGCAGGATAATGCACAGACAGACAGTCATTATCACAAAATAAATACAGAAAGATTGATCAGGATCTCGATGTGAAGCGGAGATTGAGTTCACTGTGCTCTCGATCTGTCATATAATAAAATAAATATTTCTCATATCAATATTGCATGTGCATTTTTTTTAATTAGAGAGTAGATGATGCTTTGCGTACTGATCACTGTTGAGGTTTACTGTATGTATGTGTGTGTGTGTGTGTGTTTTTCAAAAGCAGTTGTGTTATTTAAGCTAACTCAGTTTTAGCAAGCAGATAAATTACATTTTATGTGTAATTTAAGAAGTCATACATTCATTTGTACAAATTACATGTAAACTAATACAGCCTTTTATGTGAAATACTATAATATTAGACCAAATGACATATGCATTTCCTTCAGATATCCAGCTAGATTGTGGTTATTTTAGAAATTGCTTAATGTGTGTCATTAAATACAGTACATGCATTCTGTAATGTATGTCCTTAAGTAAATGCCACAGCTAATTGTTCTGAGAATATACGGAATAAGAATTAACTTCAGAGACTCTTAAGAGATGATGCATAAACATGCATTAAAACATTTTCCCTGGTGTTTTAATGCTCGTGATGTAGTGGACTGTTACTGGCCTCTTTGTGGTGATAAATATAGATTGTATTTGGAGGATAAACTTTAAACTACTAAACTTTGTCATTAATTTAGAGAGTTCATGGCATGGTGCTGTTCAAGCAATTCTAATTAGGGATGTTAGCAGTTAACACTTTATGTGTGTGCGTAAAACTGGTTTATTGGTGTATTTGAACTTATCTGAGGCATTTTCTATAGCTAACAAAAATGTTTTAAATAGGGCTGGGTTTCTCTATTTTCAGCAGCAAAAAGATGTCATTAAAACAGCTTGCAATGTCACGTAATGTCATATTTACCTCATTTTGATAAATATATGCAATGTGTTACATATTTATTATATTATTAAATATATTGGTTATATTATATTGAATAAATCCATCATGAAAATACGTCATGATGTTTAAATGTATATATGTCAACAACCTGGAGTAGAATACATTTTTATTATGAAATGCATTTTTGTTATAAAAACTGCCTTATGTGCAATGTTTGTGTATTGTATAGTTTACAGCATTAGTTAAACAAGAAAAAATAACAGACTGTACCTGATTGCATATATAGCCAAATTTACAAAATGTACCTATATTATATAGAATTAAATTGAATTACATGCATTACATTTTAAAATAAAGTTTTGACAAACACATTTTAAAATCTTACTTTTCAGTCTTAAAACCAATTTTTAGAAAAGAGAGATGAGTCAAAATAATGAATGATTATAGGTATTTTTTTCTGCCTGGTTAATAATTCTAGATTGTGTAGATTTTTAGAATGAAATGTACAAATGTGTGCAAACTGATTTTCGCATTGTTTTGAACCAAAACCAATTAAAATGTAAATTGAAATGAAATGCAGCAGGTGGCGCTTATGAAAAAGCAGAAATATTGCTGTAAACAAAGCAGCGCTTTATAATGCTGTGTATGGAGCGAAGAAAAAAAGAAAATGCCATCAAAATGTGCTTGATGTTAGACAGTATTTACAGAAGTTTTTCCAAATCCCAGTAATCAAATACATTTCTGCTGTCTGAGAACGCTTCTCTGTTAGCTGGCTTTGTGTCTGTCAGTCTTCAGCTGCCTTTGTCTGTCGTTGTGAATAAATTCAGCAAGATTGATACAAGATAAACGAGTTTGGACTTGAATGTCTAACACTAATTCTCTCTTTTCTCTTTCTCTTTCATGTTCGGTGCTCGTCTTAATTGCCGTCATAGGTAAGTCAGCGCTCGTTCGCTTATTATTCACATCATAACATGGCCTAATGATGACTTCCAGAACAACATTTACTCTCATCTGTTGTTGACGATGCGTTGAGTGAACTCGGTAAAAAATGAGCCAATGAAAAATGAAGATGAATGTGTGGGATCTGAGATAATGTGTTTTAGATGTGTTTGTTCTCGGCTTGATGTTGAGTGATTTGGCTGTTCATAAATCATCGAGGGTTATGAGTGAGAGACGTGTACATTCGCCCGTGTTCACTGATCAGGGAACTAAAGGAGTCGTGGCTTATCGCCTGGAAAGAAACAAGCAAACGAGTCCGTCTCCATCGTCTAATTCCACGCGCACCTTTACGTTCTGGTGTGTTTCAGCTTCATGTTGTCCGTGAATAACCGCGTCTCTGGCTGTAAGTGTGAGATACAAAGCAGAAGTGAAAGTGGGTTAATCTGTATCGTGCTGTAAATTGGATTTGAGAAGTAACTCTTGAAAAGAGGTCACATCTCTTATGAGAAGATTTTACTGTACCTCCCGTATCACTGAAGGTGCTGAAGATAGTGAGACTCTTTTACTGACCCATGCTCAGGAATGATTTCTTTTGAGTTTCTTTGTCTTGTATCTTTATCTTATAGATTTCCTTAAATGAAATCAAAACTAATTCTTTCGTATTTCATATTTGACTTTCATAAATATAAACGATTGATTGGTGGAAATGATTCTAGTTTGCCTTTGTAATTTTATTTAAAAGTGCATGCAATTTCTGCAAAAAAAAAAAAAAAATCAGTTTCTGATTTGATTTGATTCATTTTTAATTTGATTCTGATTCGATTGTGATTCATTTTTGTTCATTTTAGTCCATTTCATGTACGTATGAAAACAATTGATCCTCTGCTTATGCTGTAAATTGTTTCAGACTGATTTAAGTCTGTCTTTTTGAGTGTTTCAGGATTCGAGTTACACTGGTTTTGATTTGGTGATTTGATTAATGATGGCTTTTAATAATTAAATCTAGGAAGTAGTCAACGAGATTGTCCGGACAGGCTTTACAGTAATTCTTATTTATTTATTAAATGTTGATTTGTGGCTGGATTTTTGGAGAGCAGAGTCCACCTGTAAACAGCAGATGGTTGTTTCAATAATTCAGTATTCCAGCATCAGGTTTGTGCCTCATTTAGAATTAAATTTATAATTGATTCAATTCCTGAGAATGAACTTAATTTGAATTGAGGTAACATAATCTAGAATTGTAATTTTGAGTTTTTAATTTTCATCTTTTTCCGGACACTTTAGATACTATTAATAATCCATATTTGAAATACCACCAATGTGTATGTAATTTATATATCCTATAAATATATTTAAATAGTATAATAATTAATACATTATATTGCATTTTAATTATATATATATATATAAAATAATATTCCTATTTTTATTTAATATTTAATATTATTTAATGAAAAAAGTTTTAATTTTTTTTTTTTGAATGGTATTTAATATACCAAAGTTACCATGGTGGTAGAACATAATAATTCAATTAAAATTCACACCCATGAATTGAAAGTGAAATACATTCAGGGTTAATAAAGGAGCAAGGAGGACATTGACGGTGGCTTTTAATAATTCAATCTATCAAGTGGTCAACAAGATTGTCTGAACAGACTTTAATACCATTTCCTGTCAAGAATTTATACTGCTCCGCTGTAATTTTGCTTCCCAGGAGTAAGAAAGGTTAGCTTTTATCCCCAAAGATTGCACATTACCCAATCTAAGTGCCTTTTTTACTGCTTCCCTCCATCATTTGGGCTTAAACTTTGCAGTAGATGTATAAAAAGGCTCTTTAAGTGTCCGGGCGTTTTGAAGGCTCTAATAATGGCCTCGACCGTTCGCCTTGTCAGCTGCTCGCCCGCCCGTCCGTCCTCAGACTCCGACTCTCCAGTGGGGTTCCTGGACCTTAACGATGCCAACTTTATATCATAAAGAGTTCTTTAACATGGATATTAGGGAAGGTGGGAAATGAAATGAAAGTGTGTTTGGCAGGAGCTCTGTGTCTGCTCAGCTTTGATGGAAGTGTTGGCAGGAGACTTTCTGCCGTTTGCAAAGCGCTCCATTGCTTTCCGACAGACCTGCATCGATCGGACATAACTTATATCTGCTTCCAGCACAAATGGCCCAAAAATTACCCGCACTGAATTTTTTGGATGGCATATATCTTGGAGAGCAGGATTGCTGATATATATGATATCACAATACTAATTTAAAGGTAGCAAAAACACATAATAACAATTGCTGAAATTAAACTTGTGTTTATTTTACATAATGTGAATTATTTCATTTAATATTTAATAAATACTGTATGAAAAAATAATTCTTGATTCTTTTATTTTATAATAATATTTTTTCACAAGTAAAGAAATTGTTTAAAATATGAATAAAGGCATCTCACAGCTGAATTTGTAAGATTAGTGACATTGAATGGTTATTAGATATTCAAAGAGCTTGTTTAAATGAGATGAGTATTTGCTGAGTTCTGATGGTAAGCAGGAATCGCTGTAGTTTTTTTCAGTATACCATATATTTGTTCTGTATAATAATTTATTGGTCAGAACTCTGAAACAGTCTCTGAAAAAGTCCACATATTGACCAAACAGGAGAAAGGAATATCAAATATCTGCCAATATATCGGTTGACGACTAAAAATGATTCACAATTGAACTGTATAAAAAAAAAAAGCAAAGATTATTGGAATATGTTTTACAAAAAAAAAAAAACTTTCTCAATTGACACATTTTTTCTACTTCAAAATTGCATTTTTAATTTAATGTATTACCTTTTTCATTGTAATTGTGAAATTTACTAGCAATTTCTTGAAAAAATTTTTTTCAACATACTGATTTTTTTCTATTCTTTTTTTGGCTTCTTGATGTTGAGTCAATATTTTGTGTTATTTGCGACTGGTTCGTTTTTGAAATTGTATAACGTTCAGCTCTGAATATTTGATTTAATTGATTGAATAACTTCTAGAAATAGTACTTTGCTGGTTGGACTTGACTTTTCCCTTTGATGTTCCCTCTAAATGGGTTCATGTAGGAATATACGTCCACTTCTCCTTTTCAGAAAAGCTTGTGTTTTAGGTGCATGAATGAAAGCAATATTCTGCTGCGAATCAAATTACACAACGTGAGTTCAGCTCTGGTTATTTGATTTAATAACTTCTAGCAAAGTATTTAGCTGGTTGGAATAAAAAAACGTCCTTGACTTTTCCCTTTGGTTTGCTCTAATGGCTTCATGAAAGAATATACATCCACTTGTCCTTGTCAGAAAATCTGTTTTAGGTTGTTTCAAAACAATATTCTGCTGCAGATGGTTTTCAGAGTCATTTGGAGTTTTGGATCGAGATAATAATGATCGCGACCCATTGATTCAGAATCGATGTTCAGGTGAAGGCTGATAAGAAGACGAGTAGCGATAAGGAAACAGGTTTTTCCAGACAGGAAGGACACTTCAAAGACACTCGAGGACCAAGTATCCCATGAGGCTTTGGTTTCAATAGAATAGCAGATGATCTTCAATGCCTCATTACTTTTTCACAACAGAATTGGGGCAATAATGGAAACAGTCGTAGCAAAGCTGGCCGAGGCATTTTATATGTGCTTAAATCTTTGATATGTTCATCTGAGTAGTACATTGGAGCAAATCCAATAACATTCTCATCTAATTAAACTCACATATGTGCTGAAATATTGACGGCGCTGTAATAGCCGTGACCGAATCTAACAGGGCTCTGCATTACTGTGAGTTTCCCGCAGGACTCGATTCAGTTCTGATGTGACAGTCGGACAGCTCGTCTTGTTGTATTTGGGTGTGTTTAATGCTTATAAATGTTCTGATTTAGTTAATATGGACTGAATGGTTTATTGATTCCAGTAGGTCATCAAGCAGTTCACATCTGAAAGCATTTGTGGCTGGATTCAACATTCATTTGAACTTTTAATTGAACTGATAATTGAATCAATTCCTGAATTCCATTTAAATCAAACTAACGTAAACCAGAATTTCAATTTGGGTTAAGTAAAAAAAAAAAAGTGTTGTTCAATAATTATTATTATTATTGATATTTATTCATAATAATAATAAAAAAAATATATATATATATTTCAACACAAACCACAAAAAAAATAATGTACTACAGTAGATAGGTTTGGTGAGATTCAGACAGTTATGGGATGAATATAATTCCAGAGAGGCGCGTAAACCGAAACATAATATTCTAAAATAAATAAAAAGTGCTGTTCAATAGTTATTTTTTCAATATGAATTACTCATAAATGCCTTCTTTCACAAAAAAACAAAACAAAACAAAACATTATATTAATAACCAGTTTAAAATGCCACCTATTAAAATGTGTATTTATATATTTGATAAATATATTTAGGTAGTGTAATATATGTAAAATTATGTTGTATTTTTTTCAAAATAAAAAATAAATTGTACGTATAAAATAAAATAATATAGTTATTTAATTATTTTATTTATCACATATTATGTGGCCTTTTTCTAGAAACATTACATGATATTAATAACATTTACTTTGTTAAATTCAAATTCACACTCATGAATATTCTTAAATCTGAATTTTACAGCATAAAATTACTTATTTCATTTATTTTTGATGACCGTTAAGCAACAAAGGCAGACCGGATTTATGGTTTTTCGTTGAACAAATACAGCATGCAATAGGTAGTTTATTTGCAGATGATCTTTTTTCCTCTTATACATCATTCTATGACATAATCGAAAAGAATCAACAGCATTAAAAATGCAGGATTGTGAGCATGCACGGGAAAACTTCAGGAGCGGGTGGAGTAAAAACTAGAAAGATGGCAAAAATCCTCCCCGTGCAGCAGAAGCATCTGGAGGCTAACGAGAGGTTTTCAGCGATCCGGCACATTACCGTCCCCTCGAGTCTACACGACTGCGGAGAGAAGAGATGCAAAACTCACATGTACTTGAGAAAGAGTCAAATCGCTTTCTTACGCTGCATGGGCACGGGCTGGAATGAATCACTTAGCCTCACAAAAACCTCACAACGCCGTCAAATGGCCATTAATTCATCAATAATGCACAGCGGCTCGGTCAGAGCTGCTACTGAAGGTAACGTCTTGCGTGCTGATCTCTGAAGGAAGAGATTTGTCTCAGTCGTTTGATCTCACATCAGTTTGGCTGTGACTGATTTTTGTGGCTGTTTTCATTTGAATTTAATTCAAAATTTTTGTCATTTTGTTGTTGTAATTTTAATATTTTTTATATACATCTAAAAAAATTTTATCGTTTTTATTTAAGTTTTGGTTAAGTTTGTATGCTTTATACTACTTGGGCTTTAATTTACTAACATAACTAAAGCTTAAATAAAAATGATTAAAAATATATAGATGTATATAAAAAATATTAAAATGACAACAAAATTACGAAAATTTAAATAAAAACAGAACATATAAAAATAAAAACTGAATCAAAATATTAATAAAAAATAATACTCTCTCAATAGTACTAAAATATTTGTAGGCATGTATTTTATTTTATTTTTTCTAAATGTATTTATGTTTACATTAATGCATTTATCAAAAGTGACTGAAGGTAAACATTTATACTTTATTCATAATTTTAACAGACCACTAAAAGTTAAGTTTAAAAACTAAATAAAGATGTTTCCTAAATGATAACTTGCCAACTCACATGCAACATAATTATATGTGTGAATAATAATATTTTATATCATCGTGTTTCTTTTTTGTTGCATAATGCATAGTGTTTACAGTGCAAGTAAACTAAAACTGAAACTAAAAACATTAAAAACATTTTTACTTGAAATAAAAGTAAACATTAATTTTAAAATTAAAAATTAAAATTCAGCTAGTTTACCAAGGTAACATTTCTCATTTAATTTAGTAGAATTTAGTAGTGTTTAATTTGGTTTGATGTACTAAATAACTAAAAATAAGCAAATAAATAAATAATGACAAAGGCACACTTTACTAAAAACTAAAATTAAACAGAAAATATAAAAATAAAAACTAAAAAAGATTTGAAATATTGATAAAAGCTATAATAGTATCTCAGTGAGAGTAAAATAGCACTGGTGGAGTGTAAATTGTGCTGAATGCTGTATGCAGTGAGCCGGTAGTTGACTGTGAACACAGCCTGTGGTGTTTGGTGAGATTTAGGAAGACCATGTTGGTTCTCCGTCGGTGTAAAAGGCGAGGTTTTACCCAGATCTCCCTGTCAGCCCTGGTCAGCCAGTATTAATGTGTTGAGACCTCTAGTTGTGATCTTTTGTTCTCAGTGTGCTGAGAGAGATTACAGCCGCAGAGAAGATTTTTCCTGTCGTTTAAAGAGAATAGGAGATAAATGGGGAAGATCAGTTCGAGTGCGAGCCTTTTACCTCTTTTCAGGGAGTCGCATTGTGCAGCGTTCACCTGAAGTGAGATCCATCCCTGGAGATAAGGAAATGGGACGAGCCACACAGTGTCTTTGAGGAGTATTACATCACAAAAGACTCAGGGGGTAATTGTAACTTTTTCGGGCTTTTTATTGGAAAAACTCAAAGTTGAGGATCTGGAAATGTTTAAACTGGATTTGTACCTTGCCTCTATGAAGAATCTGCAGGCAAACTGCTAGGCCATGCAGTCACTGAAAGTTTACCAACATAAAAGGTTTACTTTATGTCGACAAAACCTGATTGTACATATCTGGGTCAAGCTTTGGGATATATATATGTGTGTATATGTATGTGTGTGTGTGTGTGTGTGTGTGTGTGTGTGTATATATATATATATATATATATAAATACAGATATAAGAATGCAATAAATAAATAAAAACTGTACAATAAATTTAGTAAATATGTTTTATTTTATTTATATATTTTATGTAAATAAAAAAAATAAAATATGTAAATAATGTAAGATAAAATGTGAAATGATATATAGGAAAGTAAAAAAAAAGTATTTTGTATAAAGAAAAAAAAACATATATATATATGTTTGTGTGGGTGGGTGTGTATGTGTGTGTGTGTGTGTGTGTGTGTGTGTATATATATATATATATATATATATATATAATTTTATTTATTTTTTTCATTACTGTAATGAGAATGTGGGGTTGATAAAAATAATGTAACAAAGGTTTCATTGTTATTTTACTTTAAAAAATAAATTGTAAATTTACTTTTCGGTTGTGTTCTTGACAGGTTTAGACAGTTATGTGATGAATATGCTTCCGGAGAGACACGCAAACAGAAACATAATGGTCTGAAATAAGTCAAAGAGAGAGAGAAATGGCTCAGGATCCTGCGGTGAGATAAAGAGGGAAGCAGCGGAGAGAAAGCTCAGGAATAAATAGTTAACATCCATTTTCCTGCTTCCAGCAGCAGCACATCTTCATCCTCAGAGGTCTTCAGTTATTGATGGGCTGTCACACACTCCTGATAGCATCGGCACACAAACATACACTGTGGGCTTGTTTTGGCTGATTCTCATCAGGGCTGCAGGATGCACACAAAAACACATATTTGCACACAAAACACGCAGATGTTTATAAACCTGAATGCACACACATCCTAACAAATGCATCTCATTTTAATGGCCACAGACACACTGGAAATCTTGGGATTGACAATCACTTTATTCATGGAAATCGTGCCATGTGCATCTACGGACAAGGGCCTGATTTTTAAAGACGTGCGTAGAATGATTCAAAATGTGAACATGAACATGCGAACATTTTTTATCTCGTAATTGTCACTTTTTATCTCATAATCGACTAATGATCTCAACCTTGACTTCATCTTATAATTATGACTTAGTATCTCATAATTGTGACTTTTTATCACAATTTCGATTTGTTATCTCATTGTGGATTTGTATCTGATAATTATAACTTAGTATCTTATAATTTTAACTTTTTATCTCTTGATTAAGACTTAGTATCAAAATGTTCACTTTTTATCTCGCAATTATGACTTAGTATCTCACAATATGGACAGTTTCATTATTTTGACTTGTGTCTCAATTTTGACTTTATCTCATAATTATGACTTAATATCTCATAATTTTGGCTTGACTTTTAATCTCATTGTGACTTTTTATCTGATAATAATGGCTTAGTATCTTATAAGATTTTTTTTTAATCTCTTAATTAATGCTTAGTATCATATATTTGACTTTTTATCTAATAATTTTGATTTATGCCATAGTTTGGATTTTATCTCTTATAACCGTTTGAATGATTGAACCAAATCATTCAAACGGTTGATTCATGCAGGAACGAAATGCCCTCATGTTGCTCAGAGACGCAAAAGAGTGCTGTGGCTGCAGGGGTGAACGTGGTCGTAGTGTCCATAGGGGAGGCGCCGCGTTGCTGATGATCGGCCAGATTACGTCAGTTGTTCTGATCGCGCGCACGCTCAACGGGCCGCCGGCAGACAAAGTACAGCAGTCAGTGTGAGATAGGTCTGTGCCAACCCCTGATGACGTCATAATATGCAAATTATATGAGTATATTTACACCCCACATAAACGTTCAGTCATGCCCAACATTTTTCTAATTTACAGTAGATCTCTATCTTTAAGCCCTTTCAAGTCACAAGCGTTTGAAATCTTGATGTCAAAATCCAGCATTTTTTCCAAAAATCCCTGGCGCCTAAAGGGTAAACTAGTCTATATGAAGTGCCACAAAATAGCACATATACATTTTCTGCCCCCATGTCTTTAATTTTGTGTTCATTCTAAATGTAGTGAAAGTGCAGTGAAAGAACACACTCTAGACTTGACGTAATGAATGCGTGCACTCTGTAGGTGTGTTTTGAATGGTTTTTGCAAAATACTCGATAATGTCAAATCGCACATCGTTTAAACAACAATTGAGCTATCGGTAAGCCCCTCCCCTTGAACGCAGACTAGCCAATGGCAGTCGAGTATCAGTTGCACGGGGAGCAGAACTCGGACATCTTTAGGTTTCAGCGCCATAGAAAAACATTGGAAGATCCGAAGCTTGCATCGGTTTTATGGGGTTTATGCTTCAAAAATGGAAAAACAATGTGCCTGGGGTACTTTTAACACTGATTCCAGGTATCCTGAGAGGATTGGCTATATAATTTATTTTATTACATTTCCTGAATTCAAACAAAATAGAGATTTATTTTTTTAATAAATCCTGATTTGTTTTTATGTAGGATGAAATTATTTATTTGTTAATATAAACACCTTGCACAATCAATTACATATAGATGAGTTCAATGCTAACAAATGTTTGAACTCAGTTGTGTGTTCATGAACATTTGTGTAACCTTCACTTAATTTCTACAAATGTGGACACAAGAGTACTTTCCGTATTCACTCTGCTATTACTCTGGCTGATGTAGTGTTCAGTACAGATGCTGGCTCTCAGATGAAGGCTCCAGTCCAGGCTCATTTTATGCAAGCTGTGTTGATTTGTAGCGTGTCTATTGCCTGTTGAATTAAGGCCGTAATCGCTGCCTTTAGACTCTCATTAGTTAAAGCCTCCAGGAGTGCATGTAAATCGTTGTATACTACCTTAGCAGGAAACCGCTTCTGTGCTAGTGCGTAGCATTCATTTTCATTAGCTTGATTGCAGTGTAGTTTCTACCTAGTCTCACTGGATCAGCAGGGGGTTAAAGGTCTAAGAAATTTATGTTCCCCGTTTTATTTGTGGGCGGCATCAAAAAACATCCTAAATATAGAGGTTCTGTACAATCTTTTTTGTCTTGTATCCTTTAAGCGACAGTTTAGTTATTCACTGCTGTTCCTCACAGGGTGTGTTTGCAGGGAAATGCTTCTGTAAGAGAAGAAAATCACAGTAATAAACTACACTTTAGAAACTGTGAATAATGCTTGTTTATGCAAACCTGCCGTCATGGTGCTAGAATGTTGCTATGCAGTTACTGTTACTAGATAGTTGCTTGGGTGTTCTGGATAGTTGTAATGTGGTTTCTAGTAGGGATGTGCGCTACGACTAATTTGACAGTCGTTTAAACGGAAGTTTTGTATCCGACTAGTCGACTAGTCTAAAAGCTAGAAACCCCCAAAAAATGGCAAAAGAAAAAACTGTGTCTGTAACAGCCTACACTTGAAATACTTAATCTTTGCATCACACTGTCAAATCCCTCAATGAAGTCTGCTAAAAATAGGTCACGATTATGCCGTATGCTTGCCTCACGTTATCATCATTTAATTTGAGACGGTCGTTAAACAGAAAATAAGGAAGAGCATAACTCAACATAAACCAGTGCATAGCTTATTCATTCAGATCAGCTGGAGCAATGCAGAAATGGAAAATAGACTGACAGAATTCTTCATTTTCATATAACGTTAGCCAACATATTAAAACACAAGTCAAAAACAATGGGAAAGTTCATCAAGGAATAGCATTAAAACGGCTTTTAAAAATGTACTTCATGTTGGCTATATTGTCTAAAAACAAAACAATGCTTGTTTTACTTACTCAGACCATGCGCATTTGTTCAGTGGATTTAACATGTTAACGTGGTCTGGAGAAAGACGGGACTAGAGGCGATTCTGCACTTGAGAAAAAGAAAAAAAACGCGCTCGACAGGAACTGAAGTCACAGGCTCGCAGAGAGATAACTACAAGCAAGCAGACAGTTCGAAAAGAGCCTGGAAATCACGCTCCACCACCGAAGTCGGTCTTCGTTTAGAGGAATAGACGGCGCGGATGGGATCGCGGACCGCAGCGGCGGGTTGTAGTGTATGACATGAATCACATTTGCTGGCTTTGGCTAGCCTCCAAGCTAACGCATACATGCCTGTATTGAATATGATTACGCATCGCTCCAGTAGAGTTATTGTAAGCCAATTTGACATTACACAGTTTACACAAAACTTTTCCGTTTCCTTCTAATTCAAAATAATCCCACACCTTGCTGGTTCTTCGCTGGTCATTTCAAGCTCGCCGCAACTGACATGAAGAAAAGGCACACGAGGTCTGAGGTAAAAATGAAGTTTCCGCCCAGATAAGATTTTAAAAAATTTATATATTTAAATATTTTGATATTTATTATTTTTCAAAAGTTTTATTTTAGCTTGTTGTTAAAATGTTTTAAATGTAACGTTAAAATTATGGTAATTTTTTTCTTTTGTGTAATCGACTATTGATTTCAGTGTCGACTAGCAGGAGCTGTACCGTTTAGTCGACTAGACCCGCACATCCCTAGTTTCTAGGGTGTTCTGGGTGATTGCTACAGTAGGTTATTTTCGGCTGTTCTGGTTGGTTGTTATACGGTTGCTAGGGAACTGCTAGGTTGTTTTGAATGCTTGCTATACAGTTTACTTGGGTGTTCTGGATGGTTTCTTCTATACAGTTGCTTGTAGGGCTGGTCGTGGATGCAGAAGGTCTCCCTTCCTGTCCTGTTAGAGGTGTCTGGCAGTTTTCTTGGCATCTTATCTGATGGTTCTGAACATCTTTTTATGTTCCTCTACCATGATCCAATCACAGTGGGGCACATCTCCCTCCACACCGGCAGCTAGAGAGGGGCCCTGCCATAAACTGGTCCTTGGAATGCCAGTTTGACTGTTGTTCACTACAAAGAGGGGCCCTTTAAATGTGCATTTTTTTTTTTTTTTTTTTGGGCAAGTTTCACTACTTACTGTAAAATTAAGAGATTAATGTTTAGACTTTTGCATATTATAACCTGGAGCTTGGATGTGGGAAATAATTACATTAGATCCAAAAGATAGTTTTAGCAACACAGCGCAGATGCTACAGAACACAGTTAGCTGACTAGCTGTATAAGATATATTGTGCTACGCTAATATATTACTTCACAGACATTTCTGGCTTGTACTTTTACATCCATAATATTATAAATTAACAGTTTATTGCTGGTCTGTGGTTTTACACTGCTGTAATTTTTAAAGATTATTGTTGCAAGGTGAGCTTAAAGGGTGCGCTACTATGAAAATCACAGCTTCACTGTGACCTCATTAAGAAAAAAGTATAATTTCATAGATATTGTTAATAGTTACTCAAAATAAAATATGTATTAATACATGACCGAGATTATTTATTTTGCAGAATGTTGTGATTTTATATTAGATATGTCAGCTCAAATCTACAGACTTTTTTTCTTTGATTGACTTTGTACCTTCAAATAAAATATGTTTCAATTATTCTTTAAAAAGGTTATTTAAAATAAACAAGAATTTTTAATAAAACATGATGTGAGCTTAATGGGAGCAGGGGTGTGCTTAAAGGGTACATTTTGCATTTAATGATGTATATCTTAATCAAAATGCTTTTGTCATTTAAAATAAAACTAAATATTTTTGTGTGAAAGATTAATATTTTATTTTAACATAACTTCTTGTACTGAAACCAATATCTTGTGCACTAAAAATGTCTCAGTGTAGATTTTGGTGAGCTTAATAGGTACGCTTACACTATGCTTTTGATTGGGTGTTTGGATGGTTGCTAATATACAGTTGTTTAGTTGCTATATGGTTTCTTGGTAGTTGTTAGGGTGTTAATATGCAGTTGCTAGGGTGTTTTGGATGGTTGCCATGCAATTCCTTGGGTGTTCTGGGTGGTTGAAAGGTTGATTTCTAAAGTAAGTAATTTCTGAGGTGTCTGAGTGGTTATTATACAGTTGCTAGGGGGTTTTGAGTGGTTGCTGTGCAGTTGTTAGGGTGTCATGGATGGTTGCTATCCAGTTGCTAGGGTGTTGTGGGTGGTTACTACGCAGCTACTCGGGTGTTCTGGGTGGTTGCCACAATAGGTAGTTTCTAGGGTGTTCTGGCTAGTTGCTATATGATTGCTAGGTATTTATTAGGGTGTTCTGAGTCTTTACTGTGCAGTTGCTAAGGTGTTTTGGCATGTTTCTAGGTAGTTGCAATGATGTTTTGGATGGCTGTTTAGATGCAGTTGCCATCATGTTCTGGGTGGTTTTAATACAGTTGCTAATTAGTTGCTGTGGTTTTCTGGGTGGTTGCTATGTAATTTCTGTAGTTTTCTGTGCGTTTGCTAGGTAGTTGGAAGAATGTTTTGAGTGGTTGCTATGCAGTTGCTAGGGTGACTTCTTTGTAGGAAAAGTCCAAAAATATGTCTGTTTCCTCCTTCAATTTCTCCTCATAAGTTTGAGAAGAAACTCATGAGACGTAAATAAGGTATAATCAAAAACTCCTTTGTCTCTGGAGCCGTAATAGAGTGGTAATGTTTTCCTCGCGGGATCAGCGTGATTCACCGTATTCAGAGTGTAACAGGCCTCTGTAATTACATCCGAGCACTCATGCCAGTTCCCGACAGAGTTTCTGTCGCCGGTAACAGTGAAGATGTGATGTTGGGCCGCAGAAGTACACTTTAAAGTGAGTGCACATATACAGTGTGAAACGCAGTGCATTGTGGGTAGTGGGGGGAAGCAGATGGTATGTGCAGTGGCAGAGTGAGATGATGACAGACCTTTGAGAGACTCCTCGGGCTCAGAGCGCATCTACAGAACGACACGCTGTTCTCCCGCTAGTCCTGCTGCCAGACGCCGTCGCTCCACGTCTGCTCGTTTTCACCTCATTTACGCACACATGCACATTTGTTCATAGATACTGTCTTTTTTTCTACCAGCTTTACTCTGTTTTACTACGGTGTGCAAACACACATGTCAGTGTGTTTTCTGTAAGGATTTTGTGTTTTCAGATGTAGAATTGCTGACAATGATGCTTGCATGTTTCACCAAGTTCTGGTGTATAAATTTAGTTTTACCATTGGAATGAATTCCTAACAATA
Organism: Acrossocheilus fasciatus; assembly: GCA_036784905.1. NCBI lineage: Eukaryota > Metazoa > Chordata > Actinopteri > Cypriniformes > Cyprinidae > Acrossocheilus > Acrossocheilus fasciatus. Next base: position 1,712,771 of record CM071938.1, on the reverse strand, counting down.
TTCTGAGTGATCACTACAGTAAGTAGTTTCTAGGGTGTTATGGTAGTTGCTGTATGGTTTCTAGGGTGTTCTGAGTGGTTACAATGCATTTGCTAGGATGTTTTGGATGGTTGCTATGTAGTTGCTAGGATGTTCTGGGTGATCACTACAGTAAGTAGTTTCTAGGGTGTTATGGTAGTTGATGTATGGTTGCTAGGTAGTTGCTAGAGTGTTCTGAGTGGTTACAATGCATTTGCTAGGATGTTTTGGATGGTTGCTATGCAGTTGCTAGGATGTTCTGGGTGATCACTACAGTAAGTAGTTTCTAGGGTGTTATGGTACTTGCTGTATGGTTGCTAGGTAGTTGCTAGGGTGTTCTGAGTGGTTACAATGCATTTGCTAGGATGTTTTGGATGGTTTCTATGTAGTTGCTAGGATTTTCTGGGTGATCACTACAATAAGTAGTTTCTAGGGTGTTATGGTAGTTGATGTATGGTTGCTAGGTAGTTGCTAGGGTGTTCTGAGCGGTTACAATGCATTTGCTAGGATGTTTTGGATGGTTGCTATGTAGTTGCTAGGATGTTCTGGGTGATCACTACAGTAAGTAGTTGCTAGGGTGTTCCGAGTGGTTACTGTGCAATTGCTAATGTGAACATGATGGTTGCTAGGTGTTCTGGGTAGTTGCTATGTCGTTGCTAGGTAGTTGCTGGTGTGTTTTGCTTAGTTATTATGTATGCTTTCTGAATCCGTAGAGCCAATGCAGTATGCTACTGATTTTCACACTGTTGTGTCTTCCACACACTTTCAAAGTCCTCATGTTCTTTCTGGAGCTGCTTTGCATTGCATTTACTGACAAGTGTGCGATGCTCATCCATGCAGTGTTGTTCCTTTTTTCTTTCTTCTCTGATCGCAGTCCAACAAAGCCGTCTGACTTTTCTGAACATCGCAGCTTTGTATCTCAAGGCCTTCTGAGATGATTCAGAGTATTGAGTGATCTGCATTGCTTGTAAACAGTGTCCAAATGCAGGTATAATTTGGCTTTGAGTAAATCAAACAGATTTTCTGACTGATGTGATGTTGACTTTAATTCAGGCCCAGTTTCAGACCTCAATCAGATTAGTTTTTACTCACCCCTTTGGCCCGTGTCTCGCAGATTCCGTGTGTTCAGTTTGGCACCAATATTAACAGGTTGCAGTTTTCACACTGGAAATGTGAGCCGTGTGATGTCACATCCCACTGTTAAGTTAATAGTGGCATCCTATGGCAGAGATGTGCACCTTTCAGAATTTAATTCCAAATTAATTCCTGGAATTAACTTTGAATTTTGAAATGTGAATTTTGAATGTTGAATTTTGAATATTTTGAATTTTGACATTTTAATTTGAATGTAACTGAGAAAAATTCAAAGGAACTAAAATTCAGACTCTCACAAAATAAAGACATTTTGCAAGAAAATGTAGAAAATTAAGCTATTTTTTAGTTTGCATTACTTGTAGGAGTTTTTTCTTTCTTTCTTTCTTTCTTTCTTTCTTTCTTTCTTTCTTTCTTTCTTTCTTTCATGTGCTGCCATTAACAATAAATACTTTAATGACAAAATACAAATGAAATATTAATCATGCATATAATAATAATAATAATAATAATAATAATAATAATGCTTGACAATTTTAGTAATACTACTAATAAAAATAATAATTCTAAGACAGTTATATTATTAACATAGGCAATAGTGAAAGTTCGTCAAGATGCACTTTGAAATTTTACTTTTACTTTCCAGCATTATATGAAAATTCACAAAGAAAGTGAGCAAAGTATAAGTTTTAAGATTTTATCTACTTTTCATTTCCCAGAATGCAGTACAGGTTAAAATGTTAAAAACTTCCTGTGGGGCCGACTCTCATGAACTCATTGCAACTTCACTGAAATGTTCGTTGTCACTTTACGACTATTAAAGATCCAGTTCAGTTGTCAAGTAACATGTTCAGGTGATGTCATGCTGTGTAGGGCGGCGTCTCCCGCTGGCTCCGCCCCTGCGGTGTGATTGACAGGTCTGTGGTTTGGCTCAGAGGCGGCGAGTCTTAAACACAGTGCAGTCACTTCACCTGCAGCTCCAGCAGCTGCTGCACTGACACACACAGCAGGACACCAGAGACTGAGACCGAGGCATGCTTACGCTCAGATTCCCATCACAGCTGCCGCACTGGGGAATGGTTTAGTGATTGTGTTGAGTGTTGCACGGCACATAGTTTTGATGATACTGTTCACGAAATACTCCTCTTTCATCAGCAACAAACACTGCATTTGTGTCACACTTTCTTTGGTCATACCTTTTGAGTCATCATGTTTTCTTTGCCCCCTTCACAGCCTCAGATCACAGGTCTCGTCCTGTAGCTGCATGATTCTCTCAATCAATCAATCAATCAATCAATCAATCAATCAATCAATCAATATTTTGCACTTCGATACAACATTTTTAGATTTAGTGCATGTAATTAAAAAAAAATCTCTCTCTCTCTATTTGTTGTTTAGAATTTACCTCGCACCAAATTTAGTAATAATAAAAATAATTACTACTATTACTTCTAATAATAATATTATTATATATATGCATATAAATATACATAATAATATACATCATAGTAATAAATCAGGATTACAAAACAAAACAAATAAAATAATTAAGTGTATTGGTTTGTTAAAACTGTGTAAACCAAATGGATAAAATACAATAAAATTGTCCATGCACAAAATAATAATAATAAAAAATAAAATAAAATAAAATAAAATCGTTAATACACAAAATAATAGTAATTGAAATTTGGTAATAATGCAATCAAAAAATGTCAATCAATGTTTTTTGTTTTTGTTTTTGTTTGGTGGAAAATGGCATGCCAGATTGCCAGGTTTTGTGAGATTCACCCAGCTGCAAAAATGAAATAGTAAGAAGTTATTACCACACTTCTTAGTCTTATAATAGCACACGTTGCTGGACTATTAAGCTGTTTGTTCATTAGAGTCCATTTGATGTTTGGAAATTAGCAAACTGCTGAAGAACTTCCCATCCAACAACAGCAGCAGAGACGTTCCTCCTAATGGCTCTCGCAGTATTTGGCGTGTGTTTTGTGATATTCATCTCGCCGGCTGATCCTGGAGCAGCTGTGTGTCTCCTCTGGGAAAGCAGCTTGTGACCGGCGGCGTCTCGCTGACTGATTGAGCTCATTACATCAGACTGTCTCACACTAATGTGCTGCTTTAGCACAACATCTGCTGCGTCATGTTTCCATCCAGGAGTTTGCAGAAGTCTTGAGTGATGAGGAGGTCATGGGTTTGTTTTCAGTCTTTTGCATTTATATAATGGCTGTTGAAAACATTTTGTCGAATGCAACGAGCCAGAGAAGCTCCTCCAGTCGTGTAATTGAAGGCGACCCCAAACTGACTAATGATGTTTATGGAAAACCCTATTTTTTCCCTCTTATTTTTGGAAGTCAATAAATATTCACTTCCTTTAGTCTCAGAGGAAGAGCAGAGAAACACTAGATGTTTGCTTTGTGTCTAATGGGGTTGTAAAGGTGACCCTGTGATGACAGATGGTCAGATTGATGATTACTTTAAATATCTCTTCATATAATCTTTGCTCTGCGGCCGGTGCAATTATTCCACTTATTTTGTGGAATAACAATGAAAATATGCATTCGATTTTCTTTTTCTCTTCTGCTCACCAAGGCTGCATTTATTTGGCCAAAATATTGAAATATTGTGAAATATTTTTATAATTTAAAATAACTGTTTTCTATGTGAATATCTGTTAAAATGCAATTTATTCCTGTGATCAAATCTGAATTTTCAGCATCATTACTTTACATTCACAGATGGATAGTAAGTTCAAAAGAACAGCATTTATTTGAAATAGAAATATTTTGTTACATTATAAATGTCACTTTTGATCAATTTAATGCATCCTTTATGAAGAAAAGTTATAATTTTTTCCCCTGAAATGTTGATATTTTTATTTCTCCTCTTTGCTGGTTTTTACGCCACTCCAGAAGTTTTACTTGTAGTCGAGCATTCAGAGCGTCTCTGTGATTTTGCACATTTCAGTCTGATGCGCTGGTTCTGAACTTCTCCTGATTTCTGTGTGCTTTCTTGTCATTCTCTCATCTTCTCAGGCTTTGCTCAGTGGGCAGATCTGCTCATTAATTGGGTGGAAATGAGCCAATCTCACGCGTCAGTAACAATAGCAGCGCTACGCTACATTAACCTCCGCCCGTGTCCCATGCTCATAAAAGAGAACAGCTTCTTTTGGAAATCACTCTCAATGAATGGGTAGATGAGGAAATTAGACGTCTTCGCTGCCGCCTGCTTTTTCCACACTGTGATTGCTTTTAGTGCAGTAAAGAAGAGTGAGATTCTCATATCCTCTGTTTGTTGTGGTTTTAATCGAGACGCTGGAATGCTTATCGACGATCAGCGTTACAGACGTGTGTGTAATCTAATAAGTCCCAGCGCTGTTTTCATAGTGTAATAAAGTCGACTCTCTCTGCTCTCTCACAGTTTGTGACCACATTCATTTGGATTATTGAAGCGTTTCGTTTATGGTACGAGTCAATCTTATCACACACACAAACCTACAGTCTCACAGCGAAACGTCTCTCCAAACATTTTCACTCGCTCAACCAAAACCTCCCAAAGCTTTGTTTATCTTTGCTTTTTGATTGAATGATTGATTCATTTTTACTTATTTATTTATAACAGTAGTTTATTAGACTCTGAAGTATGTAGTACTGAATTGTGGAGTTAAACACTTTGGTGAAAAGTTGGTTTTTCACCAGTTCTGTGTTCAGGATTTTTTGGGCGGGGCTAAAACGGTGGCTTGATGACACAGTGGAGCCACCGAGCGTGACCCCGCCCCTAATACTATAATAACTACTGCGTATTAGCGTCAGTGGTTCACCCGCTCAATCTCGAGTTAGTGTCACTGTTTGCTACTACAGTCCACATTTTGCTAGCTAGCTATGCCTTCCTTATGCATACAGCGTTCTCATCCTCGGTGGGCGTTGTCCTGCATTCACCACAGGCACACCTGCACTTTAATTCACAGTGTGACTAAAGGTATCGACATCCATTTGAGTTGTCAGTTCTATATTATTAACAGTCATTTATTAATAACCTAACTTTATTAAGTTTATTTAAGTTACATATTGCTAACTTCTGCTGCAGACCGAGTGGGATGAGGTTGATTCTCGGGTAGCCAGTCAATGTCATCTGAATTGGATTCTGGCTCTGGAGTAGGGTTGCCAACCGTCCCGTATTAGCCGGGACGTCTCATATATTGTGCTTAATTTATGTGTCCCGTACGTGACCTCCCGTGTCCCGTTTCTTTACTGCTAACCACTGACTGAACAGCAGCAGTGCTGAATGCTGATCACTTAAGAATGATCACCGACTGTCATCCAGTCACAGCCACCCTCACGCAGTTTACGTTAAGTAAATCAGAAATCGTGAACATAACTGGAAGACTGGAATCCTCTTCCGGCTGGTCGCTGGTAATGCCAATTCCGTCTGTGTTTTGACTTAAGTTAATCAGTTTTGGCAAATACAAACAACGTCATTATTTTTCATGAGTCCAGCATCCAGCCACGCAAGAAAACGTGCAACCTGAGACATGATCAATAAGGGGAAGTTATCTTTCACTTTTATAATGTAAAATACAGAAAAAAACATTTTTAATTTAAGTAACTAGCTTATTCTTAACCTTAGACCTTATTCTTAAAACACAAAATTACCAATAAAAAGTGTCAAGCAACAAAAGCAGCCCATATTAAATCTATAAGTTGTCTTTAATTGAAAAATACACAATTTCATATACTAATTTATGTGTATGTGTGTATATATATATATATATATATATATATATATATATTTATATTTATGCCATGGTCTGTCTGAATACTCGATTCTGATTGGCTGGCAGGTGTTGATTAAATTCGTTGAACCGCACAGGTAGTTCCAGGTCAGTTTAATCACGTTCTATATTAATGCGCTTCCTATAAACATTGGTAACCATAGTAACATACAGTTACAGTTGAATAGTACTACAGACGAAAATAACCATCATTTTTATCGTTCCGGTCAAATATTGCAGCACGAATATTATTAACATCTTTAATATGTGAATGCTGGCAAATGACCATGGCATAAACGGGATAATCAATGGCTAGCTGTGCATTAAATATATATATATAGCCTATGCAATTGTCCCATATTTTCATTTTCTGAGGTTGGCAACCCTACTCTGGAGGCTCAAACATGTATGGCTGTATAAATCCAATTAAGCTTTTAGAGCATCAGCATCAGTAGCATCCATTCAGGTTGTAGCGGTATTTGACAGTTGAGAGAGACGGACGCTTTCCCGCGAGTGGGCGTGGTTTCAGCGCAGACAGCGGACACACCCCCAGCGTTTGAGAGCAGAATATTTTTCAAAGATTTTGATAACTTATTTTAGTTACTTGGCGTTTTTTTTTTTTTTTTTTTTTATCATTCAAATTTGGCTGGGTGGTTAATAACACATTTTTCTGTTGTGTGACAAACTCCATTTGTTACAAATATATTATTATTACATTGACATATATTGCACTGTACCAGTGGTCATTTATGTGTGTCACAATTTCTTTACATTAAACCAAACTTTTATTTTGATGGTTTGCCGCAAAGATCTTTAAGTTATTTTTCGTTCATATTTTTTATTCATGTTGATTTTTCTGACTGGATCTTGTGATTCCGTCCAAATCCTCGCGCCCTGCTTTCCCCGGTCTCTGGCTCTGTGTGTCTCTCTGGAGGAGGTTTGTAGTGAGATGGGAGTGATTGTGAGAAGCTCATGCTGGGAGATGATTAAAAGCTGTCCAGCTTTATTACGGCTCTTGTAGAGACGCACACAAACAAACCACTTCAGGCGGGATAAAGCAGAGCAGCGACAGCGGCACATTTATTACGCCGGCCGAACAAAAGCAGTGTGCTGCGCTTGTGTTTTGTCTTCTTCTAGATCTTTCTTTTGTTGTTGTTCAGTCTCATGAAGGTCCACTTACGCTTTAATCTGCTGCGCTGATGGTCTGAAAACTCAAACCTTCTGTGCAGACTCATGCTGTTACTGTCTGTATAACTCTGGTGTGGAGTAATGCAAGCCTTTCAGACTCACCCCAAACTACAGATCTGCAGTGCACAACTACATACTGCCAAAACCAAAACTAACCAAGTGTTTTTCAGTTCTATTTTTCTAGTGCTGTTTAGTGATGATTTTAGTGATGTGTCACTAACCAGTTGTTTTTGTGGTAATGTTTATGTGGAGTCAAAACAGTCTTAAGCGCTCCTTTACTGAGACTCTCAATAATCCCAGCCAGTATTTCCCATGATGCAACACTCTGTTGATAACAGTGATGATTTATTTGCATCTCAGTTCTGGTCCTGGTTTACGTTCTGCATCTCATTAGCACAGATAGTTGTGTCATAAATGTATCAGGCTTAAGTGTGATAAACACAAATGCTAATGTGGCTTGTTAAAATATTCTGAAATATAAAATGGAAACATTGGCTCTAATGACAACAAGCAGACATACAAAAACATGTACAAACATACAAATAAAGCCACATGTTGCGTATATGTCCTTCAAAGCAGGGTTATTATTGTAAACTAAAACAAAAAACAAAAAGCTCTATTAAGATTATTAAGATTAGAAATTATTTGTAGTGATATTTAGCACTAACCAGTTGTTTTTGCCTAAAAAACCCTACCTGAAATATTACTATTACTACTAATTTATTATTTAAATTTTTTTTTTTTTTTTTTAATTTCAGGTAGTTGGCAACGATTTCTTGTTTTCATTTAATTTAGCTTGATGCATTAAAATAACTCAAATAAAAGATAAAAATAATCAAAACTATATAGACATTAAAAAATAAATAAAATTGATAAAAACACAAAACAAAATTACTAAAAGTTAACTAAAACAAAAATGAAAACAGGAAATACAAAATAATTCAAAATATCGATTAAAACAAAGTATTATACTATCTCAAAATATTAAAATAACACTGTTTGGGAGTCTAGACCACTTTAACTGGACCCAAAGTAAAATATTATATTAATAAAAATAGGAATTGTTCATCATTGGTGTTACAAAATGAGTTTTCCAAAAAAAAAAAATTGAAATTGAATTTAATGTGTTAGATGCCGTTTCTTTCGAAATTATAGGGGAAATTCACAACCTATTTCTGAGTGAAAACTGTGTTTTACACTAATGCATTATAGTTTGTCATTGCTGTTTTTGGTCAGTTAAGGATATACATTGGCTTTATGTGTCTGAGCGTTTCCAGCACAGCAGTAATGATCATGACGTGAAGCGTTCTCAGTCTGTAAGCCCCTCCGATGGCCACTGGTGTTTACAGACGCTGAGGATGCAGAACATCTGTAGCAGCAGGTGTCACTGACCACCGAAGCCTCGGGCTGGTAATGGATGCAGGAGAGTTAGAGTCCAGCGAAGCGAGGAGCGTGCATCTGTCCCGCAGTCGCTCGGTGGCAGATATGCACGGGTCACACCTGCTTTACATGCACCTGCGATCACAGGCCCGCGTGCCACCAGACGGACGTAAAGCCCCGACAAGCACATACTAACAAGGAAAGAAGTTTACTGCTACAGCTGGTATTCAGAATAGAGGTCTGCAAGCCCGTCGGGTCATACACGCTGAGTCCATTCGGGCCGGGCTCGGGCTATATTTATTTATTTATTTATTTACAGATCGGGCTCGGGTCGGACTCGGGCTCATTTAGCTTCTCTCCTTTTATGTGCCCATTTACATGCAGAGCACACATGGCTACTGTATGAAATACTGATTATATTATTAAAGATTGCTAAATACTGAATTTAGCATACTATTAGCAATACTATAAAGGATGCGCCTTTAGAGAGAAATGCTTCTTTAGGGATTTTATAATAATGAAAGAGTTTTTGTTTTCGATTCAAATTATTTCATTAATTCAAAGCTTTCTATAGATATTATATTTATTAAGTCAGTGAGGCAAGTATTCGCTGTGTTCCGGTTTTTCAGAAGCGCTCCTGCTCAAAACCGAAACTGCTTTTTTTCATTATTTATAAAAGCATGTTTTGTTGATATTTTGATTGCACACAAATAAAAGTAGACCCTTTACAGTTCCGAACAATGTAGCCTATTACTCTTACCTTTATGAGCAAAAATGACAGCGTATTTTGAAATGTTTCCAATGCAAGCGATCGCTCTGGCGCGTCGACTGGATATGTGTCAGTGCACATTTATCTAAGTTAAGCGTTTAAACTAACATCGTGGAGCTGTTTTATAACTATAGATTTAATTTTAGACAAGTCGTGATGATTTGAGAAGCCTAAATTGATCAAACATAGGCTATGATCAACTCTGTCTGCCGCTGCCACTTACATTTAATGAATAAAAAAAAATGCTCCAAACATTTTTCTAAATTAACTTAATAAAATAACGAAAACAAAATACAATCACTTTGCCATTTCAAACAAAACTGAAGTATTTTTTAATAGCTATAATAACTATATTTTGAAGCATAAAGCAACAACTATAATAATAATAATAATATATTATTTAATTTGTATATATTATTCAATATATATATATTTTTCCTAATTATGTTTGACTTGGGGAAAAAAACAAAAACAAAAAAAAAGCTCATTTTTGTAGAAGTTGCTCTTTTGTGTGTGTAATCCCCTCCACCAAACACACACTTCGTTATCTTCTAATCATAAACAAATAGGAAGTCCTGAGAATTCATTGGTGAAAAGTTCGGGAGACTTGTATAACAGCCAAATTATATTTTGAAGCAGGAAAACAAGTAGGATGTTGGTGGTTTTAATGACCGAAAATGCATTTAAAAACTTTAGAAGTGTAATTATACAGCAGCATATTTCCCCTGATTTCAGCTTGAGCTCTAAACTGATTTCACGGCTCGCTCTTTAACTAATGACTAACCCTCCGGATCATTTTATTACGTCTAATGCATTCTGAGAAGTTTGAGAGTGCCAGTGCAAACTTTCTCTTAAGTATGACCTATTTTATTTATCACTATTGTTGTTGTTTTGTCTTGAGGAAATATTATTTTAATCTATGTGACAAAATGAACACTCGCTTAATACCAAATGCAATTAAATAACCGTTCGTTTGGAGTTTCATCAGAAACCGCAGCATCAAATACATGTTTAAGACAATCTGTAGTTTCTAATGTAATATGTATTACAATCAGCAGGTAATAAGTTGACTTTAGACCTGGTATATGTGTGTGTTTCCATCACATGATCCATGGGTCGCGTTAATTTCCTCCTTGTCTTGTTTCTGACAGCGATAAGAGACAGACAGGTTATGAGTTTGATAATGACGTTTGTACGTTCGCTCCTGTGAAAGTCGAGGCTTTGATGTGTGTGATGATGTGCTTCTTCTGTTTGTGTTGTTGTTGTTGTTGTAGAAAGATTAATAGAACGGTTTTGAGGCTGTGTGTTTGTCCTCAAGGACGCTTTCCTCTTCATCTTGTTTATTTGGGAATGACAGCTCTCTTTCTTTTTGTCTCTCGACTTTGAGCTGTCTGAGATAAATGATGACAATACACTGCAAAACACTTGCATTACTGTCTTGTTTACCAGTACAAATATCTGAACATTCGTAATTCAAGATAAGAAGCAACATAAGTCAAGTTTTCTTTTTTGAAAAAGTATCACAATTAAGAGTTTATTCTTAAAACAAGAAAAAATATCTGCTAGTGGGGTCAGGAAAAAAAACAAGTTGTTTTCCTTTTGAATTAAGTTTATTTTTTCTGACCCCATTGACAGATTTTTTTTTATTTTTTATCATTTTAAGCATGAACTCATTTAATTTTAATACATTTTTAACAAGAAAACAAAATTTTATGCCATTGTCCTAATCAAGTAACCACAAAGGGTCTGTCAAGTGTTAAAAAGGACACTTTTTTTTTTTTTCACATGACAGAAAGTTCATGAATAAGGGATAGTTCATCTAAAAATGAAAACTCATTGCTTAGGGGTGTGACAAGACACTTATCCCATGAGAAGAGACTAGATACAAGACTGGGTTCACAAGAACGAGACGAGATTTTGACTTTTTTTTGATGAAATATATAGGAAAAATAGCCTTTTATTCAACTGAAAAACACAAAATGCAAAAAAAAAAAAAAAAAAAAATGTAGGTGCATTTTGAAATCAACTTATACTTTATGAAATTAAACTTCTATTTTAATGAATTATATGCAGTAATAAACAATGTAAAACTAGAGCTGCACGATTCTGGATAAATTGAGAATCACAATTTTTTTTTAAATAAATTGGAGATCACAATTCTCTCACAAAATAATGTAATTTACTAGTTGTTCTGACAAAATGTTCATTGCTTAAGTCTTTTAAAAAAAAAATATTCATTTGAAAAAAATAAAAAAATAAAAAATTCAATGAAGGAGTCAGTGTCTCATAAAGACTTGTTTCACTATAGGAATCTCCTGAATGAATGATCTAGTGTCAGAGACATTTTTTAAATGGGTTGTCGCCACCTCCTGGCGGAAGATGATAAGCGTGTTAAGTGTTAAGATACTTTCATTTTGATCGCTACTGTAGACAATAAGTGTTTATACCCAAACTATAAACTTTTATCCCAGTACTTCTGTTATTTAGATGTCTGTAACACAGAAATAATGACTGTTTGTGTTGCTCTTTCTGGATCAGCAGCAGCATGAATGCAGATGTGAATGTCTTTAACACCTGTTTCACATCGTGAGCGTCAGTGGAGCGTGAGCAGCGCATGTTTAGTCTGACAGCGTTCACATCGGAAGCGTGATGATGGTCGACCCTCTGATTCATCAACATCTCACGCTGTGAAACAGTCTTAATTGACATAACTGAATCGTTGTCATTCAGGAATAGGATCGCGTGGGTGTTTGAATCAAGATCTCAAGCGCAATTTTTAGCGATTAATAGTGCTGCTCTAATGTAAACATTGCAAAATTATTTGCAGTGTTATCGTCACGTTCTCGCGAGACCAGTCGGATCTCGCGAAATGTCGTGCCACGAGATTTCATCACATCCCTACTCATTGCTATTAATTTACTCTCCCTCTGGCCATCCAAGGTGTAAGTGACTTTTTTTCCTTCAGTAGAACAGTAAAGAAGATTTTTATCTGAAACTGTGATCCATGGTGTTTCTGGATTACAGGTAAATAATGTTTAGTTTCTTGCACAGACTGATCGTTTCGCTTCATAAGACCACAATATATCATCAGAAGCCACAAGAATTAATTTTATTTTAGTCTGTAAATGTTTTTTTTTTTTTTTGACTTTCAAAGTGTTGGTAACCATTGACTTGCATTTTATGAATCACCAAGGAGTACAGTTTCAGCAAAAAAAAAAAAAACTTGTTTTACTCAAGAGCAAAAATTGAAAGTAAAATAACTATTTAATTCTGCTCCTTTTGTGTTCAACAGAAGCAAGTAAGCATGCCAGCGAGTAAATGATGACAGATTTTTCATTTTTACTTGAATTATTCCTTTAAGCTTGATTGATTTAAAAAAAAGTTGTCCCTTGATTGCTGTGTAAATAAATAGTTTTATAGTCGGCGGCTGAAATAAATCACATTGTTGGGGTGTTTATTACACCGAGTGACTGTTTTATGTGAATGAGAAGCAGATGAAACGCGAGCGGCGTCGTGTACGAGAACATGATCTCCCATTACAATTACACCACCGCTGTCTCTGAGAAAAACACAAGCTCGTTTCTTCATCTGTACTGCTGGAAATGAGATCTCAGAGGAGCAGATGATGTACGGTTTGGAAATCTAACGCTTTTAACTCTTGTTTTTAGATTAATGACGTCTGAGGGCGACGTATGAGAGATCATGTCTGTGTTAATGAACAAATATAATTACTCCTGGAGAGAGACGGCACACGGGATGTGTTTGGAATAGTGCTCTAACATACTGATACTATACATGCAGAGTACGCATACTGTGAACTATAATGATCTGTTACTTCTGATAAAGTGTGTTGTATACAACAGAGCAAACACTGCATGTGTTCCCCACAATGCAATGTGCTTGATATGACTTTAACGTTCCTGTTTGATGAATAAAATGAAAGGAATTAGATGTTTTTAATCTATTTCTTGATGCATTATTTTACCACTTTTTTCTTTTCTTTTTTTTAATGCAGTAAATTGATTCATTTCTTGACTCATTATTTGATCTGACTGCCTTTTTTTAACACATAAATTATTTTTATTTTTTTTGTAGTGTAAAAAGTATGAAAAGTTTATTGTTGCATTTTTAAAAGAAATGAATACTTTTTTTCATCAAGGACACATTAAATTGATCAAAAATAACAGTAAAAACATTCATAATGTTACAAAAGATTTCTATTTAAAATAAATGCTGTTCTTTTGAACTTTCTATTCATCAAACAATCCTGAAAAATTAAATCTCAATTTAAATATTTCAGTTTCCATCAAAATTTGAAGCAGCACAACTGTTTCAAACATTGATAATAATCAGAAATGTTTCATGAGCAGCAAATCAGCATATTAGAATGATTTTTGAAGTATCATGTGACACTGAAGACTGGAGTAATGATGCTGAAAATACAGCTGCGCATCACAGAAATAAATTACAGTTTAACAGATATTCACATTGAAAACAGCTATTTTAAATTGTAATAATATTTCACAATTTTCACTGTATTATTGATTAAGTTTAGGTTTATTTGTTTACAGGGGCAATGCACATTAATAAACACAACTGTAAATGTGCCAGAATTAGCCAAAAAGGCTATTTTTCAGACCTTTGAAGGAATGTTAAAAGGTCACCCTAAAAACAAAGACAGAGCATCATTACACATATACACATCATATGGAGAGAAGAAAAAAAAAGGAAGTAAAAAACAGAAAAAAAAAAAGACAGAAACATAAGAGTGGGGCGGGGCTGAGAGCCGAGGGAGCGGAGCGAGGCCGGTGGAGTTTAATGATAATGAGCGACACCTGCACCACTCACCAGTCTCGAGTCCCGCCCCACTCGTTACACATAACTTCACACACACACACAAAAAAAAAAAAAACGCTACATAAATACAAAATATAAGTGAATTATCTAGACAAAGTAAACATATGAGGGAAAGGAGAGAGAGAGATGGCAACATAGCCAAGAGCAATTAGTAAAGGAGGTCTACTGTCAAGAATACAATACTAATGTTGACAGTGCTGAGTTGTCAGTAACCATATTTTAAGATGAGACTGAAAAGAACCAAAAGTATGTAATCTTCTAATTGTTGATGGGACGGAGTTCCATTCTCTTGCAGCTTTGACTGAAAATACAGACTGACTGAATTTACTTCTTTTGAGAGGAATAATACAGTCCACTCTTTCCCCACCCCTTGTAGATCGGTGAGCAGTTGTTCTAATATTCACAAACTGTTTTAGTGTTTAAGTCAGGCTATGTATTGTCTTAAACAGTAGACAAATATGTACCTATCTGATCAAGTTATCCCAGCTTAGCAAATTGCATTTTTTTGGTTATTGAACAATGATGAAGCTGAACTGATTTCTTATCGAGAGTTTTTAGTGATTGTTTATACAAAGACTCTATTGGTTTCAGAGTAGTAATACTAGCTTGTGACCAAGTAGTTAAACAGTAAGTAATATGAGAAATAATAATGGAATGCACATACATCAAAGCGGCCTCAGACGACATATAATCACAAATAAATTTGATCGACTAAATCTGACCCGTTTACACACCTTTTTAACCTGCGCCTTAAATGAAAGTTTGAAATCAGTCAGAACACCGAGGTACTTATATTCAGATACAACTTGTAATCTTGCCCCTGATACAAATACATCTGGCACTACACTTAAACTATTAGTTTTGGTAATGAACATACACACTGTTTTAGAGATGTTTAACTGTAAACAGCATTGTTCTAGCCAAGCTGTAACATGAACCAGGGATTCTGTAAGTTCATTTGCAACTACTTCCGTGTATATAAATAACAGTGTCATCTGGATTCATTTGAATGTTAGTGTTAGGACAGACGGATGGAAGATCATTGATGTACAACGTAAAAAGAAAAAGGACCCAGAATAGATCCTTGTGGAACACCAGTGGATATACTTAGGGGAGCTGACTTATAATTCTGTATACTCGCATACTGTGTGCGACCTGACAAGTATAATTCAATCCATCTTAAAGTATATGGAGAGAAATTAAAACTTAATAAGTTAGACATAAGAATTCTGTGGTTTATAGTCTCAAAGGCCTTCCTGAGGTCAAGAAACACTGCCCAGACGACCCCTCCTTTATCTAATAGAGGCTTGACATTTTCAGTGAAGTAGCAATTTGCCATCTCAGTTGAATAGTTTGCTCTGAAACCAAACTGCATTAAATGTAAAGCAAAATAACTATTATTTAAATAATTAGTGATTTGTGCAGCCAGCAATTTCTCTGCAACCTTTGAGACTATAGGTAAAATACTAATAGGTCTGTAATTACTAGCAGAGTGAGGATCGCCACTTTTGAATATAGGCACGATAACAGATAACTTCTAAGCACATGGGAACATCCCCTGAAAAACTGAAAGACTGATCATTTTAGTGATAGGATTAACTAATGACTCACTAAGCTCTGTAAGCATTACCACATCCATACCAAATATATCCTTTGCTCTGGATGGTTTAAGAGATGTAATTGTTCTTCTGACGTATGATTCAGAGACTGCCCTTAGAGTAAGGGCTTGTTCCACTGTATTAACTGGATAAATTTTTGTATACTTTGGAGAGAAACATTGTGCAAAAACTTTTTTTTTTTTCTTTTTTCATTAGTTCTAAAATATCTGAATTCATCCAAGGGACAATATGTTTTGTAATTTTAGGATTAAATTTACAACTGAAATCTTTAATAGTACTCTCTAGTATTTTGGAGAATATTCGACTGTCTTCCTCCTGATCTTTTCCGGTTAATAAATCATCCCATTTAATCTGATGGACCGCCCTACTGAAGTCATCTAGTTTGTGTTTTGGAATGCCATAAGAATCATATTTCCTTACGAATTAATTGAATCTCTTACTAGATACTTTTCTGGCCACTAAAATCAACTTGTGGTCAGAAAGGCCTGTTAACATATTAAAAGTTTTTAAAATTCTCTCTGCTCGGTTACTGAAAATGAAATCAATTTGAGACCTTGTTGAATTAGCTATTCTTGTAGGCCCATTAATCATTTGCTTCAGATCGAAGTGATCATCTGCTTGAAATTCTTTCTAACTGTTTTATCGTCCCAATTAATATTAAAATCTCCCATAATAATAACTTCTTTGTTGAACTCACACTGTTTTAGTGATTGTTTCAAGTTTTCAGAATAACTAATATTTAAAGATGGTGGACGATACATTACATTTAATACAAAAGACATCTGTGGTGATAGTATAAGGTTCAGACCAATACAATCCAAATCTATGCAATTTGCCCAGGCGATTTCATTATACTGGATGCCAGTTTTCACATAAATCATAACTCCACCTCCCTTAGAACCAACTCTATCTCTCCTATACGATTTAAAACCAGGTACTTCTAATGCTGCAGACAGAGCATTTTCATGAAGCCATGTCTCAGATAAACAAAGAAAATCTAAAGTAGAGTAATAAAAGATGATGAATTTGATCACTTTTTGATATAATACTTCGTAGGGCTGGGTAAAAAAAATCAATATTAATCTATTATCATTTTTACGGGACAATATCGATTCTTAAATCCCAAGAATCGATTAGTTTAGTCTGTTTTCAGTTAATGGAAGGAACGTTGAAGGGCACTTCCCATCCATTATATCGCAATAAACATTGTGCTTTGGTACTTTTAATATGAAACAAAGCCTCAGATTTCAAATTCTGTCCATCGTATTGCAGTATTCAAACAATAAATGTGGTCTTGGCGCCGTTTAATGTGGAGTGACAGATCGCTGTAGCGCCAGCTGACGCGGCAGCGCGAGGCGCACGTGAACCGATCATCTCCTCCACATTAATACCAGTTTCAGCACGAAATAAACATGACTGAACATCCGAAGGTAAGTTAAAAGAAAGAGTACAACTTTACAATCCGTATCCTGTCTCATGTAATCGCTCAATCAGAGTTTCAGCCGCGCAAAGACATCAATATAACGGCTTGTAAACAATGTCACGTAACGTCACATTTAGCTCAGAAAAACATATTCGGTGATCATAAACGCATTAGTCAGATAAAATAAAAAATAAAGAAAAACTGTAGAGAGGGGCATTTTGCTAAATATTTGCATCATATAACATATTCATTTACTGTTCGAATAAATCCATCAAGTTTTTATGACTGCCACCATTATGTTTATATTTAAAAAAAACGAACTGAAGTAGAAATATTATGTAGGCTAATTGTAATTTTATTATTTTAAAAACTTCATTAAGTGTAATTTTAACAAATCAGTCAATTGTAACCTTCAATATTATAGTAATGTAGTACCAGCTGACTCTCATGTATATTTTACAGCATTAGTTGAGAGATTTTTTTTTTCCTTGAGAAAATTTGGCATGTACTGCACCTGATCCAAAATAATTGATATCGAATCGAATAGGTAATCAAATCTTGTGAATGAGAATCGAATCGAATCGTGAAATTTGTGTCAAACCCAGCTCTAATACTTCGTAAATTCAAATGCCCACCTAAGAGACCCTTTGGCTTGACTTTAGGATCCCAAATTGTTCTTGATTGATTTACTGTCTGAAAGACAATTTTTTTTTACATTTTGCATAGACTTTGTAAACACTTGTGAAGTACCTAAACTAGAGTTCACAGAAATGGAACTGTTTGGTGACTCGATCGGCACAGAATTCCCTTCATTCCCCAAAGGTATTGTGATGCACGAGCTCATCTGAAAGTCTGTGTCACTGCCGCTCGCCGCACGGGAACCCAGGCCTGCCTCAGACGCCAACAACCCCACAAGGACACGCCGCAGAGCGCCACCAGCATCCAGCGAGACAGAGCGAGGGAGGTTAGTGTGTTGAGCATCGCCAGACAGTAACGTACCGCCACCAAAAGTGCGTACCTGTAGGATAGCTGGATCCGACACTAGGCCGGTGTGACGCCGGTCCATGATGGTAGCGCCCAGCCGCTGAGCCTCCACCACCTCCCCGCTCATCACGGCACGGATGAATGTCTCCCGCTAATAGCAAACAAATCAATAAATGCAGCCTTGGTCAGTAGAAAGATTGTTTCTGCCATGGGGGAAAATTTTTGGCAGTCACAAAAACAGTAATTGTGACTTTTTAATCTCACAATTCAGACTTTTATCACAATTGTGAGCTCATATCTGACAATTCATACTTTTGTTTGGACAAATACTGAGTTAAGAATGAGGTATTACTTATATTATTTGATTTTACTTCCAGAAATGGATGGTAAAGCAGTGTTGTTGTCTCACGTTCTGTTAGCAGTGAAACGCATGTGATGTGACATCCAGATAAAGTCACATGCATCAATACGTCTCAGTTGTGTGTGATGTGATTAACATCGCTCTAAACCCAGCCGATTATACGCTGAGCCTCGGGCTAGTTAGTTTAGATAACAGATTTACACATACTTACAGCGTTCTGTCATCTATTATCCTCCTGTTATATAATCCTCTCATCTCAAGTGCCCACAAACAGCACAAAAGCCTTTCACTGCTGATCTGCAACACTAGATATTCAGCTAGTTTACTAGTCGGTCTTAAGGAAAGCAGATGTGTAGCCCTTCTCTGACAGAGACTCTAATGTCTAACCTTTCACTGCACTGAACTATCATGGTCCTTATTCAATAATAATGCGGCCAGCTGTGATTTACAGCCTGACAGTAATTGTGTTGAGATGTATAATTGACGGCGGTGGATGAAGTTAGTTTAGTGATGCAGCTTCTGTAGCCTATAACAAATACACTTACTAACTAGTGAATGGTTAAAGAGTGCTAACAGTCTGTGAGGATGCCAAATATCTGTCTTTACATTCATCTGCTTTAAAAGCACCTCTGCTAAAAATATTAAAAGTGCTTAAAGCAACCCCTGAAAGCATTTCAGACGTTTTGTCTTGTATTAATATTAAATGTTCAACAGAGTTTTTTGTTAATTCTTCACTTGTTGTTCCCACCATGAAGAAAATACATAATGAATTAAACGAATGATTGTTCAAACAAATAAAAATATTAAATCCAAAATACATGTTCTAAGAACATTTAGCTAATGTTCCATTACGTTTAAACATTAATTAAAGCACATTAATTAAATAATGATGTTCTGTAAGCATTAAAAATGTCCAGTTTAAAAAATAATAATAATAATAAAAAAAATGTATGTGTGTGTATGTATGTATGTATGTATGTATATATATTCACCTTGGTTATGTGGATGTTAAGGAAACATTCCATGTTATTATTTTACAAATATTATGATAATGTTACTTTTGAATATTTATCTGAACATTCTGAAACAAGTAGTTATATTTAAAAAATAAATAAATAAATGTAGCATCCAAAAAAAAAGGGGAAAATTGTTTCTTTATTTATTTATTTACTTACTTACTTATCACAAATGTTTTATTAATGTTACTGGAAGAACGTTTGCTCATAATTTGAAGAGAACTTTGCCAGAATGTTGAACATTGTCTAAACTTTTTTTTATTTTTATTTTTAGGTCATATATATATATTTTGTTTCTCAGAAAGGAAATATGAGAGAAGACGAGAAGATTCTTCCTTTTATAATTAGTAGTTGGTTAGTAGTTAGTCATTTAGTGGTTTGTAAAAGTGCTTGGTGAAGTGTCTGATAGATGAGCAGGTCCGGGTGGATTTTCTGTGCTAATTTTGGTGGAAAATCTGCGGAATGGCTGTAAACATGTTAAAACGTGTTAAATTGAGCCGAGAGTAATTGAGGGCTTCTATTGGATGCTGAAAGCATCATCAAATAAGCCAGAATATTAAATAAAAAATCACACTGGAGATGTGAAGACGTTAAATGATGGATGGATTTTTTCTGCAGAAATCTCATGTTCTCATTCTGTACAGACCTGGAGAACAGCTATTCGTTAGCCAGGTTGTTTTATAGATCAAGTGCTGTCATGACAAGATAGAAACACGTGTGTGTGTGTGTGTGTGTGTGTGTGTGTGTGTGTGTGTGTGTGTGTGTGTGTGTGTGTGTGTGTGTTCTTGTTTATGCTACACTGTAAGGACCAAATGTCCCCACAAGGATAGTAAAACCTGAAATTGTTGACATTGTGAGGACCAGCCTGCGGAAGGCAAACAGGTTTTCTGTAAGGGGTAGGTTTAGGGTTAGGGGACAGAAAATATCGTTTGGTCGGTATAAAAGTAATAGAAGTCTATGGAAAGTCCCCACAATTCACAGAAACACGTTAATAAATAAACGCGTGTGTGAAATCTCCTAAAGCTCGTGTAATTCTCGTTTTCTGTGGTCATCTGTGTAGCTGTAATCACATTTGTGTTAATGATGTGTTGACTAATGGCCGTTGTGTTAATTCCTGTTGACCGGTGTTTGCAGGGCATCACTGCAGAGTTTCACCTGCGTTCACCAATAATTGGCACTGGTAAGATTTCACACGTTGGCCATTTGAATCGTTGTTTTCTGAGGGAATAAAGCATCACGGTTGCTCGCTAATTAGCGTTAGCGGTTGCTGTGAGCGCTAATTTTGTACTGACTGATAAGGTTTTATTAAATCTGGTTTCCATGCAAATGCCAGGGAATAATCAGCGCGGTGATGTGTGTGGGATGATGCTGTGTGTGTGTTGTGTAATTGTTGTGCTCACAGACATAATTGCATGTGTTTGTGGAAACCCTGAGTGTGAAAACTGCAGCAGTGTGTTTGTTCTTTTATTCTTCGTTCGTTTTACTCAGTTTGTGGTAGAGAGGGTCAGCAGAAACCTGTACAAATAACAGTCTCCATGTTTTGTGTCTGAATCAGAGATACAAACTACAGCATACTGACATTTTCAGCTGGGTTTCAGCTCATTTGTTTTTAAAATGCTGGGTATTTTTAAAAATCTGATAACAAGCTACTTTTTTAACAAATAGAAGCATAGCTGTTGTTTTTATATCAAATTGTTTGCAGTTTTACTGACGAATGAAATTTAAGCAATAATCCAACCTGAACTGTCTCTGCTTTGGTTGCAAAAGTTTATGTAATTGTTCATAAAACCATTTGTAAAACCAGAAAAACCAACGAATGGAAGACTTTACAGAAAAAAATTACAAAAAAATGTGTGCTTCAGTTTTATGACAGGGTTGTTATAGTTAAATAAAACCATAAAAAATATTTTCGTTACTTGAAATAAATTAAATGTTAACTGAAATAAAGTAATTAAAAAAAAAAACACCTTAAACTTATTTTATTTCAGCTGCACTATAAAAAAAAAAAAAAACATTATAAACTGTTTTTAATTTAATTAATTTTTATTTAATAATAAAGTATTTTGTATATCTTGATGTACTAACATAATTAAAACAGAAAAATATAAATTATATACTTATAAAATACTAATAAAAAAGTACAAAAACACAACAAAATTGTCAAAACTTTACAATGAAATTGAAAATGGAAAATATAAAAACAAAAACTAATTTAAAATATGAGTAATGCAATATAATAGTATTTCAGTTATAATAAAATAACACAATTGAGTGTCATTTTATGGTTTCCTTGTTTTTGTAGCAAATTATTTAATAAAATATTGCTTAAAACATTTCATTCTAAAAAGATATTGCAGCCTAAAATAGCTACAATAATGTTAGAAGCTGTAATTTGCTAGTTCGGAAATCTGATTCATTTTCACAAATTGGTTCTTTTGAATAAACTTTTACTTCATCATATTTTCCCAGACATCCTGTGACATATTATGTGCTTTAAACACATTTGACCAAACATCTGTTAGCTCTTTTTTTCAGCCAAGTAAAGAATTACACAATCCAAAAACTCTATTCTATTTTAATGGTTAAATTTTAGTCAACAAAAGCATGTCTAATCAATCAAAACCACAAATCTTATACGATTTAACAGAAATTTATTTACAATTTATTAACTTTAAACTATGAAATCTGATATTTTTCTCCCTTTTACTTTATTTATTTTTCCCAAATTCCAATTTGTCTGTATGTTCTGTTGTAATGGTTTAATGAAAGTGTTGAAGTGCTGCTGCAGTGAAGTGTTTATTAGGTTTACTCATATCATAAATCACAAGCACATTATTGTTTGGTTTTTGACTGGACGATACTGGATAAAATCAGTTTGTTTTGTGTGAATCTGTTCATCGCTGAGAGCAGTAGTACGTCTGATGAGTTAAAGATGCGAGTCTCAGCTGAACGTTTGAAGGCAGACCTACGGTGCTGCTCCTGCAGGAGGAGATCACCAAAGAAAACCACTGTGCGTTAATTAACATTTTAATTGCTGTAATTTTCCTATGCACGTTTACTCAGCTGTTACATGTGCAGCTGCTTTCATAATGATAGAAGCAGCTGGAGTTCCTGCTGGAATATTCCTCATCCTAAATGTAGTGTGAAGAAAGCTGCACCTGTGAGAAAAACACTGCTGTAATGATGTTAGCCAGCCAACAGGGAGCCTTCACAACTTTCTGAGAATATTCTCTTAAGTTCTGAACAAACATTCTTCCAGTAACGTTAATAGAACTTTTGTTCAGAGTTATCTGTTTTTTAATAATGTTCTCAAAACACTATTTATACATCAATCATGGAACGTTATTTCTGAAACATTTTAGTTGGACGTTTATCTAACACTTTTAAATGTTGCTGCTTGTTTCAGAACGTTCACAGAACGGTCAAAAGTAACATTTCCATAATGTTCGCACAATTCTAAAATGGAACATTCCAATAATGTTTTTACTAATGTTCGCATTACCAAGAAAGAAAAAAAAAAAAATTTGTTTGTTTTTAAAACATTTAGAAAAAATTTTGAATGTTAAGAGAATTTCAGACAGAACATGCATAACTTAATGGCAGCACTTGCGATATTTTCTTAGAATATATTTTTGTTAGCTAGGGGTGATTTTGCCTAATTTCTCATTTTTTTCCTAATCATTTTACCCCATTTTTTGGGGTGTGCTATTTATTTATTGGTTGATTTATCTTTTTAACTAATTTGGATTATTATTATTTTTCTTTTTGTGCAAAAACACAAATATTTTTGCTTTGCCTAATTTCTTATTTATTTATAGATTTATTGATTGATTGATGTATGCACACTACCTCACATTTCTTAAAGGTCCCCTGAAGTGCTTTGAAGCACACAGTGTTATTCTATGTGGTGACGTAATTTCAACTGAAAGAGGAAGACAGGGCGGGGCATATCGAGCGGCCCCGCCCCCTTTTTAAAATAGCCAATAGCGTTTTGTTTATATCTGCTCGGTCCAGAGCCGTTGAGATCGATAAAGCCGCATTTGACAGCCACAGTCTAATACATTACCCCCTAGATTCAATACCAAACTCTTACTAAATCAAAATAGTGATCATAACCATGCTGAGGCTGTGTAGTTTTAAGTGTGTAATATATGCCGACTCGTGACTTTGCTGCACTCAGTGCTTACTACTGTGTGCAGTATAATCATGTAAGGTGACCGAATCATCGTGTGGTTTGTTTAGGATGAGCAAGCTCAGATCGGATGCTCTCCTCTCATCTGTTGCTGTGAGTGTTTGGTTATCGTCCATCTTTAATGGATCATGTGGAGTGTTTGTGATTATGGTGCTGGCTCTCATATAGACATGTGCGACGCTTTCAAACGCTGAGGCTTTAAAACAGGCGCCTTCTGAGCAAAGCAAGATATTCATTGAGGAAAATCAATTCTAGGACAGGACTTGATTTCATCCGTGAGGAATTGATTAGATGTTGAAACGTGTTTCTATATGAAAACTAAGAGGGTTTGATGTCAGTTGCAAAGGCAAGTCATTTCAGAAGCTATTATTATTTTGATGAAACATATTTCAGCATGCGCTGTGCTTTCACAAGTATATACTACACTCATCTGTCAGCCTTCACATGACGGGAATCAATCGCTCTGTCAGATCTCCAGAGGTCATTCTCTTCTGGATAAAGGCGAACGTTCTGTCACGTTCATTATTCAAACTGAAAATAATATTCACAAAAGACAGATAAAATGACACGGTGGCAGTTATTTTGTTAGTTAGTGTTTCATTATTGAAAGCGGCGTTTAAATCGTCAGTCTGTGAACTCCGCAGAGATCATTAAGTACAAACGGCGTTTGATGATAGACGTCCAAATGGCGGCGAGTTCTTTTCATTTGGAGAAAAGCACCGCATGGCCCTTCCGAGGCAATTTGCTCTTCCATTTCTATTCAGTCGGCGTCATTAATGTGACGGAAGGACAATCATCTTCACACTCCAACACTTACTGCAGAAATCACTGCTGTTCTGCTGAAGATTCCAGGTGCATGATGTTCAGATGATCCTCAATGTATTGATTGCATATGTTTTTGTGACATTTATGACCAAAAACTACTTTTACCTGAAAGCTTGATGGTTTTGTCCATTACCTGCTCAAAATGGTTTGGATAATCTGTTCAAAAATACATTTTTGACAAACCTAGAATAGTATGAAATATAAAAATGTATAATGAGAAGCAAGATAATTCATATTTTGGTATTTTATAACATTTTTTTATATAACATTAGCTTTTATATATTTATATATTTTACATTTTTTTTTAAAAATTTTACTGTGCTTTTATGAGAAGCAAGAAGCAAGATAATTCATATTTTGGTATTTTATAAAAAATTTTATATAACATTAGCTTTTATATATTTTGAGATTTTTAATTTTTTAAAAATTTTTACTGTGCTTTTTTTTACTGTGCAACAACTGTTGTTGTTGTTGTCATATTGTTGTTGTTTTTTTCTTACTTTTCTTTTTTCCCTCCAGTTTTAGTAATTTTAGTGCTTGTCTTTTTTTTTGTTTAGTTGTTTTTTTTTTCCACTTTGTTGCCAAGGCAACATTTATAGTTTATGTTCTATAAGTCTTTCCTCTGATATTTTTGATATTATTTATATAGTATTATACGATTTTGAATTAATATTGTGATGTTTTAAATAAGCTTTTATTGATATATTTTCAGTTTTTATTTTAATTTTGTTGAATTATGTGCTTTCGTCATTTAATTTATTTTTATTAAAATTTTAGTCATTTTAGTACTTTCATTTAAACTTATTGCCTTTGTCAAGGCAACATTTCTAATCACCAAATAAATAAATATAAACATTGTAATTTGTTATTTTATGTGATTTTTATTTTGTTTAGCTAATTTTAATTTGTTTTAACAACAACAATAACCCTGATTTATATTAATTCGACTTAAACTAGTAGTGCAAAAACATAGCAAAAATACCATATTTAATATAATAACCAGCTTAAAGTGGCACAAAGCCTCACATTTCTGATGTAAAACTAGTTTTTCTAATGATTTCCAGAATTACCGTTGTGCAGAGTACTTATTTTAAGAAATCTAGCCAAGTATGTTAAGATGCACGCTGTATTGCGTGCAACTTCTGACTAAACTGACTGAAATTCTTGACTAAAAACTCTTGCACCTGAACGCTTGATGGTTTTGTGGAGAGTTTTGTCCATCACCTGCTGAAAATAGTTTGGAAAATGTGCTCAGAAGTTGAGTTTTGTGGTGCAGGAGCGCTGCACAAATGCTCAATGTCCTCGCTGCAAATTCCCAAGCAGAGCTGGATTTTGCAGAGGCGTTTGGCTGAAGGCACGCTGATAAGAGCGGGACTGGCTCATGCATGAGGACGCGGCGCTCCTCTAAGCCAGATTCTCCAGCGCTGAAGCACAGAAGTGGAACATGAAACGGCCTCAGAACTAATGACCGTAATTCCCTCTGATTTCCCTTCAGACGCGCCGAGTCCACATCTGACCTGCTTCACAGACGGACGACGCGTCAAGACTCTGGGATAATTAATGCTTCTGAATTAAGTCTCTTCTGCTCACCAAGGCTGCATTTATTTGATCAAAAATACAGTAAAAATTGTGAAATATTAACTCTGAATTTCTGTTCAAATGTCATTTAATTCTGTGATCAAAGCTGAATTTCCAGTCTTCAGTGTCACATGATCTTCAGAAATCATTCTAATATGCTGATTTGCTGCTCGAGAAACATTTCTGATTATTATCAATGTTGAAAACAGTTGTGCTGCTCGATATTTTTGTGGAAGCTGTGATGCTTTTATTTTTCAGGATTCACAGATGAATAGAAAGTTCAAAAGGAGAAGCATTTATTTGAAATGGAAAACTTTTGTGACGTTATAGATTTTTTACTGTCACTTTTGACCAATTAAATGCATCCTTGACAAATAAAAGTATTCTTTAATTTCTTTTTCTTTTTTGTTTTTAACATTTTACCCCATGTGTCATGGCTGTGCGGCACAACTGTTTTTCAACATTGATAATAATCAGCAATGTTTCTTGAGCAGCATATCAGCATGATTTCTGAAGGATCATGTGACACTGAAGCCGGGAAATTCAGCTTTGATCACAGAAATAAATTACATTTGAACAGATATTCACATAGATAACCGCTATTTTAAATTGTAATAATATTTCAAATTTTTACTGCATTTTTGATCAAATAAATGCAGCCTTTTTAAGCAAAAGAGAGTTTAAAAAACTTAAACTTTTGACCTGTAGTGTGTTTATAACACTATACTTCTTGTTTTGTTACCTTTAAATGAAATCTGCTGCTGTTTTCTCTCTTCTGAGCAACATAATCAATCTCTTTCCTTTTAAAAGTCATAGAAACGCTATTATGGATTTTTTCTTCTGAACAAAAAAAAATGATATTTGTTGTAGTTTTCATTCACGACTTGATATGAAAAGACATTGATGTGAAAAGGATGCGTGAGATCCTCTTCTCTGCAGGGAGTGAAATCTCTCCTGTACTATAGTAAAACATCCTTGAGCTCTTAGAGAGTCATTAGGAGCTGAAATCGATCGTGTCTCAGACTGCATACGTGATGTTTCTCTCACCACACTTTTAATTGCTTTAATTAGACAGTGTTCTGGCTGATAGAGATGAATGGGCCGGCTGTGTTGGGGATGCTGTTGATTAAGTAAACACAATGCCAATAATGATCCACTGAACAATTCCCTACAGTTTACCAGAGAATGTGCAGAACACCGTTTACTCCTCAAAGAAATATGAAGACTAACATTGTGAATTCACACCATAATATCAGAATTAAACTTTTATTTTCTTCCATTTCAGAAATCATACCATCATATTTATTTATTTAAACTTTTATTTACTAGATAAATGTAGTATATTTTAATACAGTTTATTAATATTTTACAAAAGCATGTTTTATTTATTTTATTTTAATTTAATTTAGTCAATCTATTTCCAAAACCTTTATCTTATTGATTGATTGATTGAAACTTGTATTTATTTACTAGATAAATGTAGTAATTTCTAATACAGTTTGTTCATGTTTTTTTTTTTTTTTTTTTTTTTTATCTTATTATTTTTTATAGAAGGAAAACAGTATTTTATTTTATTAAAGTAATTAGGACCGCAATCCACTTCAGAAATCATCTTATTTGCAGTTCATTTGAAGAATCCTCATAATCTGGTGAGCTTTTGTTGCTATAAGAGTTTTGCAGTTTTCATGAACAATTCTCTGTCGAAACAGATTCGAAGTAAAATTCATTACAACTCGCTATATTTTATTTTGAGGATCTTCAACCGTGTTCACGCAACTTCACTAACTACTCATCTCCAGGTTCTTTAATTAAACCCGTCCTTGGAATATCTCATTTCGAGCTGATGCAGAACTTTTATCATTATTATATTCTCCTGAAACGTCCCAGCGCAGGATCTCTGGAGGGAGTTATTGATAGTGTCTCAATGCTACGCAGTCAGCGTGTTTGTCTTGTTTGTCTGGTTTTGATAAGGATGCTCTCTCTTTGATCGTGGTTCCCCATCGGTCGGATTCATTTGTCTGTAGAGATGTTTGGAGGAAGGCGTTGTGTGGGATGAGAGTCTCTAGAGTCTCTTCTTTTAAACAGCGCTTCATTAGCGCCACTTTGATCTGATTGGAAATTAATGCAGTGACTGTAATGTGATGCGGTGAGAAATATACAGCTTATACAGAATTATGGATGATTGCAGTTCATACCGAGTTTATTGGCCTTTAAATAAGTCAAACTAAGTCATTACAGCATTTTATAATCAAATGCATTCAGACTGATTATATTTAACGCCTCGTGGGAAAGAAAATCACAGGCGAGATCTCTTTATTACCTCAAATAATTCTCCTACACTGAATAGAATATGGTTTAAGATGTAGTTTTCACATAGAAATTGCTAGTAAATTTTCACAAATAATACAAACAAGTAACGCATTGAATTAACGTGAAAGTTAACAATTCAGTATCGTCTCAAAGTGCACTAATATCTAAATATGAATTCAGACGCTTCTCATCAAATTCATTATTTATCTACATTTTCAACTATTGACTTGGCATTTATTTAGGAAAAAGTAATTGAAATATAATAAATAAATAAATAAAAATACCTTTCATAGAAAATACAACTTTTATTTATATATTAAATACTACTACTACTACTAATAATATAATAATAATAATAATAGTTATAACTATAAACTTTTATCCCAGTACTTTTGTTATTTAAATGTCTGTAACACAGAAATAATGACTGTTTGTGTTGCTCTTTCTGGATCAGCAGCAGCATGAATGCAGATGTGAATGTCTTTAACACCTGTTTCACATCGTGAGCGTCAGTGGAGCGTGAGCAGCGCATGTTTAGTCTGACAGCGTTCACATCGGAAGCGTGATGATGGTCGACCCTCTGATTCATCAACATCTCACGCTGTGAAACAGTCTTAATAGACATTAAGATCGCGTGGGTGTTTGAATCAAGATCGCAAGCGCTATATATATATATATATATATATATATATATATATATATATACGCACGCACACACACAGAACACATGCATATATTTTGCAGACTTTTATTTTGTATGCAATTAATTGTGATTAATTATTTGACAGCATTATTAAAAATATTTAAAATATAAAACAAATATATATATATACAAGGATAATGTATTTCAAATATATGAATATGCAACTGAGAGCTGTAGAGATGAAATGATGTGTCTAAACTCACGTAATGAAGGTGTTAATTAACCCTACAAGCAGAACGTTGCATAAACGTTTCTCCAGAGGCTTCTGAAGACGTTTGAGACCCATAACTGACCTTCATCACGAGCTGTAATGAGTAGATGCTCTGCTTCAGACTCAAGGACCTGAGTGAAACCATGACTGTAGGGAAGCTCGGCGTCTCCGCCCGCATCCCTGTCACAGTTTAGCGTCTCGTCTAATCGTCTGCAGATGTTCTTTTGATCTGGCCGGCGTGTGTAGGTGGACGTTACTCCAGACACAGGCGTGTAAATCCAGACGCAGTGACAGATGGGTAAATCACTCGAGTCAAGCATGCTTTCTCTGCGTTCGGCTCAGACCTCCACTGATCTCCTTCATTTCGTTCTGTAGTTTCAGCCAACTTTCTGCCGTTTGATTTGGTTTGGCATCTACAACAAGCTCCGAGCAGGAAAAATCACTTCATTATTTTTTATTATTCACAGACACAGTAGCTTGGCTCACTTCCACATATATTCATAATAGAGATCTGCTCAATTAACTTTTAACAAGGCCCAACCTGAAGTACTGTACTAATTATGATACATTTCTGATTGCAATTTACATCACGATTTAAACCAAAAGCATATTATTCGCTCTCCAAAGGCTATTTTACTTTGCATTTAGCATTAATATTTAGCCATTTAATGATTTATAGCATCTATAACATCAATTATTTATAACAGTTTAATTAATTAATTTGTTTGTTTGTTCAAAGTGTGACAAAGTTTTTGCGCTACATAATTCTCTGTAACTTAAGAACTCATTTTTTTTAACATTAGTTAAAAAAACTAACATGAACAAATAATGATCAATACATTTGTACAGCCTTTATTAACCTTTTGTTAATGTTAGTTAATAAAAAAATATTCCTGTTTTTAGTTCACAAGGCATTAACTAATGTTAGTAGTTTTAACTTTTGATTTTATTAATGTATTAGTAAATGTTGAAGTTAACATTAGTTAAGATTAATAAATACTTTAAAGTATTCTTAATTGTTAGTTCATGTTAGCTAATATAGTTAACTAATGTTTACTATAGTGAAACCCTGTGCCATCTTTTTAACCGTAAACAATGTTTTTTGTTGTTAACAATGTTTTTTTAGAAGCTATAATTATGATCATTTTAATCTATAGTATCAGTTATTTATAACAATTAATAAACATTAATTTAACAACATTAGATGTAACATACAACCCTAATAAACATAACTGATAAGAAAAAACTGAGAAGAAACCTAGTTATTTCAAAGAAAACACATCAAATTTGAAATGCAACACAGGGAATTCTGGGAACGTCAATTTACGAGTTTTTCCTGTAAATTTTACATTCTTTTTCACTACCAAAAACGGTATTTCACTGTAAAATAGTCTGAAATGTCTATTACAGTTTTCATTATATATATATGAGGGGAACTTACTGTTAACCATTTAACAGGTTTTTACTGTAGCATTTTCACAGTTTTTTACCATTAAAATCATGGTCATTTTTTACAGTGTATGTCATACCCATGTCATTATGCAAATTTGTGTCCTCATATGTCACACACACACACACACACACACACACACACACACACACACACACACAAGATTGAATAACCAGTCTTTAAGGTCACTATAAGGAAATGGAAGGTGTTTTGTTGTTATTTATTTCGCTCTCCTAATCACAGTTGTATGGTTGGTTGTGTTTGTATTGTATCGGCGCTGCTGTAGAGAGACTTCAGCGTGTGCTAAAAGCTGTGAGACAGCATTATGTCGGTACGAACAAACAGAAGACGACTAATGAATGAATGACATCATTGCTTCATTTGCCGTCTGCGTGATTCATTCATTTAGCATGACACCGCTAACTAAACTAATCGACACTGATCAGCGTCTTTCTTTAGCAGAGATTTTCCAAAACAAAGCATGTGTGGGATGTTTTTAAACGTCTCCTTTTTCTTCCTTTCTTTACAATTCTCCTTGAAAGGCACTTTAGCACGAGTGCTTGTGCTCAATTAATCTGATTAGTCTTCAAAGAGAATAAACGAGCAGCTGCTAATTACTGAAGCAGACAGACGGATGGACAGACAGGCGTGTTTTGGCTTTTAAAGAGGTTATGAAATGCAGTTTTTTAAAAGATTTTATAATATTTCTTGTAATCTTAATGTTTTTGAATGAAAAATGGCTATAATTTAGAAATAAATGATGATTTTTAGCTCTGATTTGAGGATTGAACGCTCTGTTGGAAGGGGCGTGTCTGCTGTGAGACTCAATAGACACGCCCACTGCTGTGATTGGCTAACATCTTTGCATATGCAATGAGCTTTACATGTAGATCTCTCTCGAAAACTTAGCTGTTTTTTTAACTATAACAGCTGTCATGATGAGCTAATGGTGAGATAGTCTATATTTAGAGCTGAACACACGATGTAATGATCTCCTTACTGCAACATGATTTCTGCAGCCTCGCAGATACTTTCATCATAATTAACAGAGTGAAAACATGATGTAAATAAGAGTCCCGTTGAGCAGCGTCATTGATTCCAATAGGGTAGAAATCAGTTTATAATCACCAAACAGGCAAAAGTTCACTTTAAGAATCAATGGAATGAAGTGGCGTTGATGAGCTTGAAGTTAATTTATGTTTCTGACAGCTGCACGTCACTAGCTTTAAATATCCAACTTCGCTGAATAACGAATGCATAAAAATGACCAGCTGGATATAAACTAATGCAATCATGATATTTAACATTTGGGGCAGACTTGGGTGCGTTTATTGTCACATTGTTTTAACCGCTTGAGGTACTATAATGTTATTGTCAGTGTTGGGTAGTAACTGATTACATGCAATCTGGATTACGTAATCAGATTCCAAAAATTAGATTGTAATTAGATTAGATTACATTTTTAAATACTTGTAATCAGACTACTGTTACTTTTTAAAAATTATTCAGAATTATACATTCAAAAAGTCACCTGGCTATAATTACACATGAATTCGAGAAGTGTCCACAGGGTTTACAAAAATCATTTCAGTTTTAAGAAGTCTTTTCTCAACATTTCAACACTACATCAACTACTGATCAGCTCAGCTCTGATTATCGTCTTCTCAGTCTTGACAGCAAATATACTGCTGTTCTTTCTCTAGTAATGCAGCATCTAGTTAACAAAATTCATTCATTTTATAATGATATGAAAGAAATCGACTATCAGTACCTCTAGTTTTTATCGCAGAGTTAACCTCTCATGTGTGTAAATATTGAGAATATTTTGATTCTCCATTTCATGACCTCTTTAAAAGTGTGATTTGACCAATGTGGGGCAGCGAGAGCTAGAAATGAGACTGGCGTGACAGGAGAGAGCAGTGGATGAGACACAGGTCAGTGATCAGACGTTCCTGCTTACAGAATGACCCTGGAGATGAACCACCCTCAGCGTGAATGTCAAGGAGAAACGTGGCACGACAAAACCCCCGCGTCCCGCCAAAGTCACATCAGAGAACAAAAACTTTTAGATGACAAAAAGAATAATTCAGCACGAAAGAGAAAGTGAAGCCTGCACTTTACTGTTCCAGTGAGGGGCGACGTCACCTATCAGCTGAGCTCATGAATATTAATGAGGTGATGTCACGTCCAGCCAGCAGAGCTGTTGTAACATTAACTTAAAAGGCAATTAATATTCAGTGAAGTGCATTGATTTGGCTGTGCTTGAAACTGCAGAATGAGATCATCGTATAAACGAATTAAATCGAGAAGATAAATCACACTAAACTGTATTTTGCTTTACAGTTGAAAGTTGTAAGTATAACTGAAATGATTGAAGAAAACTGAAGAATTTTGTGACACTGATGCTATTTTTCATGTTATACTGTGTGTATATGTATATATAAATATACATATTTATTTATTTATTACTATTATTTAACTTCATTCAAAGTGAGAACAATATTATTTTTCTTATTTTCAGCAGGGGAGAAAATACTTAATTTTTTTATTTTATTTTTTCTTATTTTATTGTATTTTATTTATTTATTGCATTTTTTGTCATTTTGCTTGACAAAATGACATCTTAATTTAAGAAAAGTTAGACTTTTGTTCTGGAAAACAAGACAAAAATACTAAAATACTTTTTTTTTTTTTTTTGGCAGAGTGCGGATAATTTGACATCTTGTTTAGATTATATGGTCTTTTGTATTTCTCGTTTATTTATTTATTATTCTCGTTATTTCTTGCCTCAAGCACATGGGTTCTGACCATGTGGATTTTATGAAATGTAGTTTCATCTCACGCAGACAGATCTTTTGTAAGGTTAATTGAGAGGTCGTTTTTCTCACACTGGTGCTTTAAGAAATACAGTGCTGTTTTGTTTCATTATACATGTCTGTTCATTACACAGCGTTCATTAAACATAAACAAACGTGGTGTGTCGAGAGGTCAGCAAGCTGCAGCAACAAGCTAATTATTATTATTGCTATTTAATAATGCATTCAAGGGGTTCTAAGTATATGATAATACCTCAGATCCATATAAACTACAGAGCTATTTCACATACTTGTGACCTTTTCAGAATAAGAATAAAGTCATCCAAATTATAAAATAAAATAATACAAACAGAAGTATGGGAATTATGTAGTGTATGTTTGTTTGTTTTGCTAACCACAAACCTTGATATAAAATGATATAAGGATATAAATAGTTACTATGGTAATATTTTAATAAATATCATACAGTTATTGTCCTATAAATTATTATTTTTAAAATGCAATTAAAAACAATAAATAAATAGTCTAATAATGTTAATAATTATCATACAATTGTTATAATATAAATTATTTTAATAAAACAAAAATATAAAATTAAAGCATAATTAATTAATAATAATATTATATAATATTGTAATAATATAAAATAATGTATTATTAATAAGTTAATTATATAAACAGGATGAATTATTAATAAATTAATTATTATGTCTATAAGCTAAATCTGAGATATGAGATCTATGTGATATTTCCACATTAAATTGACATTTTTTACATTGTGGGACCGGCCTGCGGTCCCCACGAGGGGAGAAAAATATTATAAATAGTAAATGATGTTTATCTGAAAGTGTAACGATGCAAACAGGTTTTTTGTAAGGGCTAGGTTTAGGTTTAGGGGATAAAAAATATTGTTTGGTCAGTATAAAAACAGAAGTCTATGGAAAGTCCCCACAATTCACAGAAACAAATGTGTGTGTGTGTGTGTGTGTGTGTGTGTGTGTGTGTGTGTGTGTGTGTGTGTGTGTGTGTGTGTGTGTGTGTGTGTCAGATTTAGCATATAGACAACAAATGGAGCAGACCACTTATAGTGCAAATGGAGACTTTTGCTTTTCAGTCTCCTTTTTCTCAAATGTTTCTCTTGAGAAAAGTATCTCCGTAATCTCACATGTGTCTCCTTTTTAGGATCATGTTTTCTAAGATACCACTGAGATCTCAATATCAGTCTCAAACATTTCTCATCAAATGATTCATTTTATTGCTCTAAAATCTACCGGATGGCAACTACTGACTCATTTGGGGCTGTTTGTATTCCTCCACAGTAATTTCAGCAGATAATAGTTGATTTTAGGCATAAGTACGACTCTGAAAGAGCAGCTTCTGAGCAGTAGCGTTTTCCTCTCATGCACAAGCTTTAAAGAGAGAGGAATCACAGAAGTCAGAGGCTCATGTCTTCAGGACCGCTGGCGAAACACGTAAACAATAACACAAGGTCAGCCTTGTTTTTCCCTTTTTTTCCATCCTTGCGGCGGCTGAACGGGAGATGAATGAGGAAATACAAATGTCACACATGTCGATAAGTTCAACTAAATGCCACTGCGCCATACAAATGTCATTCCTCACTCATTACCGCCGTCCATTGAAGCACAGCGTCCTCTAAATACTCTGTTCAGAGCGAGAGGGAGCCTGAGACGAGGACGGGTTAGTTTGACACTGTTAACCACCCACACCCACACACCCACACACACACACACACACACACACACACACACACACACACACACACACACACACACACACACACACACACACACAGCCCATTAAAACATTAAACGGCTGTTCTTCCAGGCCTGTGTGTCAGCAGCCAGGTCTATTTCAGCTCCTCTTGATGTTTGCTCAGGTTGTCACGGATGACATTTTCCCACGACGGACAGACGGTAGGCGTTTAGCATGCGAGCAGCGTCTCCTCACCGTTCAGTAATGAAGAAATGGAGGGAAAGCATTTCAGCCGTCCTCTTAGTAAAGAAATAGTCAGAGCTGGGTGGATTACTTACAAATTGTAATCCATTACTGATTCCAAATTACATTACAAAAATCCATTACATTACACATTTTAGGCAATATAACTGGACTACTTTTTGATTATTTTTAGATTGCTTTTTATCTACCTCCTTTATTGCATTGATTTAAATAGGATAATTTTCTACCATATTGATATAAAATACAAAGAGTAAGAAAATATATTCCATTCATTTTAAATAACAATATGAAATGCATTACATATTACATTATGTCAAGGTTTCCCAAACTGGGGTTTGTGAAGGAACGGCAGGGGGGTTGTGACAAAGTTTGTGAATCTCTGCATTACATGTAAATAAGAAATAATGCGAATCTGTGCATTTCAATGTGTTTGAAAGACAGAAGCCTCCCAAAGACATAGTAAAAATTAACCCACTGAGTGATCATTCAAAATCTGTTTTTCCCCTGGATTCCTTTGTAATGATTTGATTATTGTAATAATCAAAAAATAATGTCTAATCAGCTGAATAATAAAAAAAGAAGTTTTAATTGATTGAAAATCAAACAAATCTTTTATTTATTTATTTTTGGCAAACAAAGTGCTATGTTTGCTGTAAAAAATTAAACATTAAAATAGTGATTATTCATTAAAAAATATATATATATTAGAATGAAACATACATTCCACTGTACAATAGCAATATATTTCTGTCACAATTTATTCAAGTTAAACCAAACTTTTATTTTGACGGGTTGCCGTAAGAGCTTTGTTTGCGTGTGTGTATGATATGATTTTTTTTTTTTTTTCAATTAAACTGTAAATTGCTCATGAAATGACTCTCAGAGCAGTTCTGGAGATGTATTTATGTCTTCATATAGTGAGTACTGCAGGTGAAACTGCGTGTCTGTGCCATTCATTCACACATAGACAGAACATGCAGGATTCATATTTAAACAGTCTTTTTGCGGTTTAATATTCACAGGCACTTGATCAAGTGTACCGACATACTTTTGGTTTATCTATAACTGGATTCCGCCATTCTGTCCACATTTTCGAAATCATAGGGTCCAATATAAGTTGCATCTTTCCCAAATATGTATGATATTAAACAAAACATATTGCACATTTATCGTCATACTAATTATGTTTTATCCTGTGTGTTTCTGCTTCTTTTCATGTGTCGATGATGGGCGATTCTTCATAAAATAATCATCACAACCTTCAATTCCATCCACTGTAATGTTCTCAACTCTTCTCCTTGTCATCAGGTAAGTGACGCTCTGATTATCGCAGCTTTCTCCGCTGAGGAACACAGCCTCACCCACGCTAACGGTTACCTATGCAGCGTATTAGCATTCAGCTGATTTACAAACCCAGAGTTCATTTGCGCTGTAATTCCCAACGCTTTTCGTGGCACAAATTGAACATTCAGATCGGTCCACTCACTTCCAAATGAATTATGTTGCTCAGATACACGCAACACAAAGTCTTTCCCCTCCTGGATTAGAAAGCAACATTGTTCCTGAAATCTCTGCTTGGATTCGGCGCTCACTGATTGTTTGGGGCTAATTCATCTGACGGTTTGAAGCGAGCGCGGTGCGTTCACGTCTGGCCCCAGAAGCCCTCGCTTTGCCCCAGGCTGATGTTTGAAGACGTCACGCTGGCTGATCCTGTTACGGGATTGCTGGTGCTATTGTCCGTTTATCTGTTCTGCTTTTATTCGCTCAGCTCGCATCCGCACCTCAGTGTTGGAGCGTAACGCCGTCACGTTCATTGGCTTCCAGTGTTTACTGTATTTCACGTGTGTTAAACACCAGTAACTTTGGGGAAATCTGGTGTCTTTGATACTGTTTTTACTGACACACTGATGAATCAGCACGTGTTAATAAAATGTCATGGATGTCTGTTGACAATAGTGCAGACTTTTTAGATGTTTGATTGTCCTGTTGGCAGAAATAGGGTGTGAAAACTTTTAAATGGTCTTTGGTTGTTTTTCCACAAAGGATCGGTGAAAGGAAGTGGTTAATTTTAATGGTTAGTGGAGTTTTTCCAACATCTATCTATCTATCTATCTATCTATCTATCTATCTATCTATCTATCTATCTATCTATCTATCTATCTATCTATCTATCTATCTATCTATCTATCTATCTATCTATCTATCTATCTATCTATCTATCTATCTATCTATCTATCTATCTATCTATCCATCAACAGTAAAGACATTTAGAACCTTACAAAATATTTCTATTTGCAATAAATGCTGTTTTTTTTTTTTACTTTCTGACTGGAGTAATGATGCTGAAAATTTAGTTTTGATCAAAACAATAAATTACATTTTAACATATATTCACATAGAAGACAGCTATTTGAAATAATAATAATATTTCACAATTTTTACTGTATTTTTGATCAAATAAATGCAGCCTTGGTGAACAGAAGAGACTACTTTCAAAAATATTACAAAAATTGATCTGATCCAAACATTTGAACATTAGTTTTCAAAAGTTTTTTTTTTTTAATTTTAATTGTTATATTTTTATAATTTATATTTATATCATTATTTATGTTTAGAATATAGTTAACTCTACAATTTGTACAAAAAATGTCAAAAATTGTCAAACTTTAAATAAAACTAAACTAAACTACTAATGATAACCCAATGATGGCACTTTAAAATTTTATATATATATATATATATATATATATATATATATAAATTATATATATATTTTATATTATATATATATTTTATATTATATAATTTATATTTAATTATATATATATATAATTATATAATCGTAATGTTATGGCATGAACAATTATGGCATAAATAATTACATAATAATGCAATATTTTATTTATTTAAATTAGTTGAATATTAAAGTGAAACAGGTGGTACTCTATTTGTTGAAATGGAAAGCTCGTGTCAGCAGCATAGTTTCTGTCCTGACGGATGTGAGCAGTGAGTCTGTCGTCTCATTACGGCTGCAGATATTCACTCTCTCCTCCGGCGAGGACGGCGGGTCACGGAGATCGAGCTGTGGCACAGACGTTGACCTTTTATAATCTCAAATTAGCCTTTCTGTCTGCCGTTTAAGTGAAGACCAAGAAGTTCACAGCGCCTTCAGAGGGGCAAACGAGCTCCTCAAAGACGCGCTGGCAGTCGATTGTGTTCCTGCCAGACAACCTTTGACCCTCTGCAGCTGATTCACATTCAGCGGCCAACAATCAGCTTCCTCAAAGACACTTTGCGCATTATTACTAACATTCAGCATCTATGCTTAGAAAAATATATTGTTCTGGCAAAGATGCGTGGAAACATCTGGCATAAATGTGCTGCGAGCTCATATTTACATATGCAAATGAGATTTGTGGCAGATGCACAACTTATTTGTTCAGTTGCATCACACTTGTAAACATGCGAATGTCTTTCAGTAGCTCAAGTGTCTTTATTTTCAGTGCTAGATCTATTGTTATCATTTCAAACTGAACAAACTTGATTGTAAAGTGTGTTTCTATACAGTTAACAACACTTTGATGGTTTATAATCTAATGAGTTGTTTCTCGTCCAGGATAACTTCATTAAATTGGGATTTAAAATATGATTAATATTCAGTAATATCATCAATTGAACTGCACTGATGCTGTTAGATGAAAACAACATTTTAACTAAATTGATGAACTGAATCATCACTGAACTAAATAGAGCTGAAAAATATCACCTTTGTCTTCTGAAGAGCTGATTTACAGATGAAATTGAATGTTAACACTGTTTTTTTCTTGTTATTAATTTAAGGCTGCTTTGAAATTATCTGTATTGTTAAAAAAAAAAAAACGAATAAATAGTTAAATAAATGTGACTTGCTTAAAAATATATTTATTTTGTTATTAATCTGTTAATTATATGTTTATTATATTTAATTCTATTTTATTATAATTTAAAACATTTTAAATTTATTATAATTTATTATTATTATATAAATACTGTTTTATTAAAGATCATGCAGTTCTTAAAAATTCTGGAATTACTTAATTACTTAATAATTATGGTTTATTAATTTAATATATTGACACACCTTGTTTTCTGTAGAGCTGCTTTAAAGCTGTAATTGAATTGGTTTTATAATGTTGTTTTCCTGTTTATTAATGTGAAGCAGCTGTGTAAATATAATACAAACATATATTGTTTTGTTTTTTTAAGTATATACAGTTCTTGGAACTTCTGGAGACATTAAAATAATTTGATCGAATTAATATATCGCACTCCAAGTTTCTATTAATCAAAATTTTATGGGAACAACTGGTGAATAACATTCAGAAGTTCCCAAAAGTGTGTGTGTGTGTGTGTGTGTGTGTGTGTGTGTGTGTGTGTGTGTGTGTGTGTGTGTGAGTGTGAGTGTGAGTGTGAGTGTGTGTGTGTGTGTGTGTGTGTGTGTGTGTGTGTGTGTGTGTGAGTGTGAGTGTGAGTGTGAGTGTGAGTGTGTGTGTGTGTGTGTGTGTGTGTGTGTGTGTGTGTGTGTGTATTGTATTACAGTGCTGCATGTATGCTCGGGTTATCAGAGTGAAATATCTCTCACAGTGTCAGTGACATTGCCGTGAGCGTCTGTGCTCTCAGTAGAGGAGCGGCGCTGGTGAATGCAGCTACGGCCCAGTAAGCAGTGCACCAGCGGGACGTTACAGCGCTTTACTGTGGCCCAGCGGCATAATTAGCACACGGCTCAGTCCCATAATTCCTGCTACGGGGATAATGTCATGAGAGAGAGATCAGTCCTCAAATCCAGCCCTAACACTATGAGGGAGCTCGTCTGTAGCGCTGTGCTTCTGCAGCACTTACACGGTTCTGTTCTTACACTCATCATCTTAATGTTGCTGTTGTTGTTGTGTGTCAGATTGCATTGCACCTTCTAATAACAGTGTGTGCATATTTAGTCATTTGCATTGTGCTTTCTTGGTGTATTTATGGATTTGTCTATTGTGAGAGCTCGTAGCTGTCTGACTTTGTGTTTCTGTTGACATGCAACATCATTTGCAACCTGTTTTGCTTCAATTTTGTGACGTATTTCAGAGTGAAACAGGATAGGAATTAGGGGAAAATGTAGGACTGGATTTGATTGTATGCATGGAAGTGCTGAAGAATCATCACAGGAATGTGAATTAAGATTAAATAGAGTGGGTTTTGATTTCATGTTGACTTTTTGGCTGGTCGTAATAGATTTGTGCTTCATTCACTCCATTTATACGGCTAGAGATTGAGTTTATGAAAATATGAGTAGAATCCTCATCTCATGTCTGTGTGCTGAAGCTCAGGTTTGATGAACTCTCATCTGAGAAATAATAATAAAAACTGACCAGTGTTATTTTAATAACATTAAAACACTATAGTTTTTATTAGAATTTTCATATTTACCATTTTCATTTTAATTGTAATTAAACATTTAGTAATTTATTTATTTATAATTTCAATATTTGGACTTTTTATTTTTATATTTTAATTTTAGTTTTATTTAAACCTTTAGTATTTTTTTCCTTTTGAATATTTAGAATATATTTTTAGATTTTCCATTTTAATTTTTAATTCAAATAGAGTTTTTCATTTTGTGGTTGTTTTAAGTGTGTCTATACTTTTCTATTTTTTTTTTTTTTCAATATTTTAATATTAAAATATGGTCATTGTTTTTATTTATATTTTGACTATTTTTATTTTAATTGATTTTATTTCATTTTAATTAAACTTTGTCATTTTTTTGTTATTTATTTATTTATTTGTGTTTATTTATGCATGCATGTATACAGTATGTATTGTCTGTATAGCTATTTCTTATTTATTTATTTAGTACTTCTACTTCAATTAAACAAAAATACGTTGCATTGGGAACAAACCCTTTTTTTTTCTCCCTAAGGTTGACCAGAACTTTAACTAAGACTTTACAGAGGAGTAGGGGTTGCACCAACTAGTCGACTAGTCGACTGGTCGACTTTAATGCTCTGCCGCGACGCTTTTAGCTTGACGTCGACTAGTCGCTGGTCCTATAGAGGGCGCAACAATATAAGAAATCTCTGAAGGACTTCCACATTTAAGCTCCGTTTCCAAACTAAAATGACAAATAAATGCATACTCTGAAAGCGCTCCACAAGACATGTGTGATTATATTACTGGATGCTCGAAATTGAACGGGAGAATGCACGTTTTAAACAGCTTATAGTACAGGTCAGTTAATCGCCATTCTAATGTAATGCGCTGCTGCTCTGTAACGCACACACATAGGCTTCAGACAGTAGCGCATACATCACGTCCAGATCGCGCGCGCACAGAATCGTTCAGCGCGGAAATGTATTGTCAACAATGTTCTGCGATTTATCAATAAAATAGCTTAGAAACTGAAACGTTCAAGCATATATTCCTTAATAACTAAATCCCACAACTTCATTACTAGTAGAGAGTAGCTGCCAGGTAGAATTAATTCACACACGCGATCGCTCTCACTAATGCATTCATATGAATGTAATCTTTACTGTGCAACTTTATCAGTATGTGATTTAGAACGAGCAGAAATCTGTGAGAAATATAACGAATATAAAGACAAAAGGACTGATAAAAAATGAGCTGTTATAGGAGCAATAGCCATGTGGGCGGCACTGTGTCATATGCCATAGCTGTGCACAAGGTGTTTGTCACAGCTCCAGACTTATTTGTTCATTAATGACGTCATCAGCGACTAGTCGACTTCAAATCGACTTTCTTCACATAAAAGTCGACTTTAAAAAAACAGAAGTCGTTCAACCCCTACAGAGGAGTAGATGATATATTTTAAGATTTTGCGGTTATGAAGATCTGCTGTTTCTCATACTTCTACAACTTCTGAAACTCATTGAACAGATTTAAAAAAATCAGAGTTTAGTCATCATTTCCTCTGAAGAAGGAAAGTCATCTGAAACGTGAGTGAGATTTCATGATGACAGAATCATTTCTTAGTGTGCTGCCTGTAATATAATATCAAACTCAATCAAACAGATCCATCAGACTGTTATTCAGAGGAAAAGACGGAAATAACTATCTCTGGACAGACGCTTGATTCTCTCCTGGAAACTAGAGAGGCATCAGTATGCATTGCTCTGGAGCTGAGCTTTCAAGTCAATATGTGTTATTTGTGAGATCTGTAATGAAGTCTCTCTGTGGTGAGGGTTCGCTTCAGAAGCGCAGAATTAACAGGGCTGATGGGATGGCGAGTGAAAGCGGCGCTCCTCGAGGGAACATGTGGCCGCTCTCTTCAATCAGCACCACGCTCTTCTATTGTTTGGAAATTGCTTTAGCGGTCTGACGACACAATTATCTCTGCGCGGGAAGTTGCTCGGCTTTCAGCACTCGCTGTATTCAGAGGAGACAGAACAATGAGACCTTGAGCAGAAAACAAAAACTCAATCAAAACCACAAAATCAATGACAGAAGTGTGGGAGAAAATTGCACCCGGCAGGTTTGATGACGCTAAATAATGTGTTGTCTTACAGATCACATCTGACTCATATTTTACGATTAACTTGAAACAAGTACTTTATTTATTTTAATTTTTTAATATAATTAATTACATGATGTGTCGATTAATTAATCAAATTAATCACAAAATAAAAACAAAAGATTATTTAAAGCTATTTTTGTGTTAAATGTGAAAGTATCAAGTAGACAATTACAAATTTTAACTTTAGAAATAAATATTTTATTTGATTCAACATAAAATGTATTATACATAAACATTTAGGCTACAACAGCATGACATAAACTATGGAACATAAAAGAAGATGATTTGAGAAACATCTCAGTATTTATTTATTTATTTATTTTCATATAATGAAAGTCACTGGTAAACAAAACAGCTTTGTTACCAACACTCTTCAAAATAGCTTATTTTATGTTCCACAAAAGAAAGGTTTGAAACTACATGAGGATGAGTGAATATGACAAGAATTTAATGGTGTATGCACACCAGGAATGTCCTCTAGTTCACTTGCTTTGGTCCGGACTGAATACAATACTGATTTTTTTGTTTGGTGTGGTTCGCTTTCACACTGCCCTTTTTGCAAGTAAACCAGAAATTCTAAACAAAACCACATGTGTGCTAAAGTCATCCATTCATTGGAAAGAAATTCTCAAGCAGGGAAAATCAGGAAGTGCAAAAACAGGCTAATCATGGAGATCTTTCGTAGTGCAATTTTTATTCTTTTATTGATTTGGTGTATAAAATACTTAAAGCATATCACCATGTTAGTTTAAACATTTAACCTAGATAAATGTGCGCTATTAGGCGCATATCCAGTCGTTTGTGGCAAGAGTGGAAGCTGAAGCGTGCTTCAGGACATCAGTGGAAACTAATTAAAATACACTGTCATTTTTGCTCATGAAGTTAAGAATAATACATTGTTTTGAACTGTAAAGGGTCTACTGTTCTTTGTGTGCACTCTTAATATCAAGAAAACATCGTGCTTTTGTAAAATAAACAAATAGGATACGCTTTCTCCCGTCTCAGTCTTGAACAGGAGCGCTTCACCAAAATGAACCGAAACTCATATTTTCCTTACAGACATGATGAATATATCTATAGAAAGATTGAAATGACTACAAAACGAAATAATTCAAATCCAAAACAAAAACTCTTTCATTATGTAATCCGTAAAGATTAATTTCTTTCTAAAGGTGAGTCCAGTGAGAGTCAGGATTGTCAACTTCATCTTTGCTACACTGACTCAGAAAACACTTATTTATTAATAAATATTTCAAATATCTCCCTATTATTTCCCCCCGACACATTCATTGCAACTTCTGCTGGGGCTTTGCGCCAAGCTTTAGCCTATTTTGCACGCTCACGTCACGTTTCTGTGTGCCATGGTCATGAAAGCTCATCATTTGCCCGCGTTTTTAAGCATTGCGGTTTAAAACAAGTGATGTAAGCCATTGAAACGCAACAACAGCACTACATGTGCTAACTGTCTGTTTCTGAGCGTGATTTCTGCAATTGGGTCGGATCGTGGTGGGGTCATATTCACACCTTAAACGAACCGTACCAGAGTTCGTTTGGAAGTGGACCGAGACCACTTCTTCAGCTGGGTCTCAGTACGGTTGTTTGGTGCGCACCCAAGTGTGATTGCTGTATTCACACCTGCCCAAAAGATCTGCACCAG
This sequence comes from Acrossocheilus fasciatus, assembly GCA_036784905.1. NCBI lineage: Eukaryota > Metazoa > Chordata > Actinopteri > Cypriniformes > Cyprinidae > Acrossocheilus > Acrossocheilus fasciatus. Next base: position 1,668,016 of record CM071938.1, on the reverse strand, counting down.
GAAAGAAAACAAACTTTCATAGATGCAAACTCCACAACTTTCGGTCACAACTCACCTTTTTGAGAACAAAATATGTCACCTATGAGATTTGCTTAGATCTAATGAGAATGGGTTTTTGTGAGGGAGAGGGAGAGGAGAGGAAGGGTATTTTCTTTTTCTTTTGTATAGTATTTTCTTTAGTCTTTAATTCTAAATCTATGTCTAAAAAGGGTGATATTTTATGTATTTGAGGTCTGAGATGTGTGGAACGGTGAAGAGAGAGAGGCCAAACATTTAGGATTTTAGCTCAACGTTCCCGTCTAATTAGCCAATATTGTCTTCAATAGCTTGCATAGCACTTCATCTTTTATAACATGGGATTTTGACCAAATATATTCAATCTTGATTTTTGTAAAGTGTTGCAACAAGATGTTAAAAAAATGTTTGTTTGTTTGTTTTTGTGAAAAATTAAGTTTTGGACATACAAGGTAATAAAAAAATCTAAAAAAAAAAAAAAAAAAACCTTAAAGTAACTACAAACGAGCATGCCCCCGATCCGTGCAATGTTCTCACCTTTTTTTCGCCCTTACCTGTTTGCATCTCTGAACTTGAGTTTGATTCAATTGAACCAGCCGAGACAGGTGTGAAGACACCCTAAATTATTTGGGTGAGCTATCCCTTTAATGTTTTATTATTATTATTATTATTATTATTATTAATGAAATGATACTCTAAATAAGAAACAAAATCTACCAGCAGGTGGCGATAAATGCCTTTATAAATCGTTTGAATGACTGATTCATTCAGGAATTCAGTAAACGGCTCTCTTTAAGAATGGGCTTTGAATCATTGATTCGTTCAAAACGCGGATTCATTCAGAAACTAAACACCGCTGTATTGCTCACAGATGCACAACAGTTATGCTGTGGCTTTAAAGGTAATACGTTTATGGAGTTGTTGCCCTGCATCATATTTGTCAACAGTCAACTGCATGAACTGTAAGATGATGTACAGGTCTGGGGGCGGGGCCAGTGCGTTAACTGCATTAAAATATTTTAATCGCGTTATTTTTTCAGAACTAATTAAGTTAACACGTTAAACTGACAGCCCTTATTAAAGGGTTAGTTCACCCAAAAATTTAAATTAGCCCATGTTTTACTCGCAAAGCAAACCTCAAAGCATCCTAGGTGTGTATGACTTTCTTCTTTCAGACGGATCCAATCAGAGTCATATTAAAGCATAATTTAATTTAAGATGTGAGATGATGCTTCACAGCGCTATTACGTGTGTTTTTACCGCAGCGCTGCTCTATAAACATCAGCCGAGGCTTGTTCGAGGGATTCATCTGCTCCTCCTGTTTGATTCCTGCAGTAAATAAGAGAGTTGAGCAGATGAATGAGGCCTTGGGTTTTTCTCTGAGCGACTGCAGGTGAGACGGACGAGGGCCAACCGTGTGGCCGATAACAGATGAATGAATAAAGCCAAATCTGAGCTGTGCTTGGAAAGGTGTGGCATTAATCCTGTTAGCATGCAGACGCTGATTTTTGTGTTTGTGCCTCCAGGCGTATTATGAAACAGTCCGGTTTGTAATCAGCTTGTCCCTGAAGCGCAGAACAAATGCTGGCGGACGCCTGCAGACAAAAGGAGTATTAGTTCATTAAACACACAGTAATCCAGTTAACATGTGCCCAACTCTTACAGCTGACCTTCATTACGAAAGCAGCCGTACAGTTCATAACGGCTGAAGGATTTGCTCCTCATACCCTTGTATTTTTTATTGTCAGTTAGTCTAAAAGACAGCGTATATTTATATGTTTGGAGGAGAAACTTTCTCATTCTCAAGAGCTTTTGATTGGATGCCCAACAAGATGATGTTATTGGCCTATTTTTACAGCCGTACTGTACAGCAGTATATGCTTTAATGTTGCCTTGTGAACATAAGATATATTCTCATTGACTATACATTCAGCGGGACCTGATTTCTATCTCCATTTCATCTCACTTCTAAAGCATCCACGAATGGTTATTTATTAAGATTGATTGATTTATATTGACCAAAGTATTTAACATTTTTTTATTTTATTTTATGTTTGCATTTTATATATTATTGCAATATATGTCCTTACACTTAACATGTCTAGGCTATTTCTCAATTAAAAATAAATAAATGAACACCTTTATTTATTTATTTAGACCAAAGTATTTAAATTGTATTTAATATTATCTTTTCTTTTCTTTTCTAAACTATGTCAGTTAAAAACATTCATTCATTCATTCATTCATTCATTTCCCAATACAGTTCCTTACCTAGTAGAATATGATTGGTCAATAATAAATCTTTAAAATTTATTTATTTATATTTTGAGTATGCAGTTAGGATTGGTCAATAATCAATAATTTATTTGTTTGTTTGTTTGCTCGTTTGCCCAATACATTTCCTTATGTGTCTTGCCTGAATACTAAATTATAATTGGCCAATAAAAATGTATGTATTTATTTATTTAGAGCTCTCCATTCTATCGTTTGTTTAGGATAAACAGTTGATGTGTTGTGATTGTGCCTGAGGTTGTGTCGAGTGTTTAAGACTCAAACATCCTCTAACGCCTGTGTTTTAATGAATTGACAGATAAACATCAGGATGGAGGCGTTTGCTTTTCATTGTGAGATTGCATATAAAGCTTTTAATGCATGTTTCATTGAAGCTTTTAACAAACCCTGCTATGCTCTGTCACATGAAATCACTGCGGCGTTTTCTCTTGATGTGCTGCCAAATGAGTCTTTAGTGTGTTATTCATTCAGTGAGACAGCACCATACATCCTTCATAACAGCTTTATTTGTTCCTCATTGGCCTGTATTTAGTGTACATATAAACACCAGTGACTGACAGCTGCTTCTGAACAGTTATCAGGAACAAGTAAAGACGGCGAACACAAGTAATGACAAAGTGCTTAACTGCAGGTGGTGTGAACAGATGAAATGACGGTGTGTTTTTCTCTTCTCAAGGCTCCTGTACGCTGACAGACTCGTCTTTATCAGCTGTCAGTGTCGCTCAAGGCCGTGTTCGCTCTCATTCATATAGTCCAGTGTTTCCGGCAGGATTTGGGCATCACGTGCTGTGTTCCTTTGAGTCGTTTGACATGGCAGCTTTTGGGGCGAGAGTAGGCATTGGCCGGTATGAGATTCTGACGGTATGATAACCTTAGATAAAAAAAAATATCACAGAATTGCGATTACAGCTCTAAAATATGTTATTTTTAAATGTCTTGGTGAAAAACAACAACGTTTTTTATTTTATTTTTAGGAAACATATAGAACATTTTGGAACAGTAAACATGTCAGGCTAAATAATTATTAACCCTTTAAAACCTAAGGGTAAAATAGGTCATTTTCACACATTTTGTTTATTTGACTGTAAAATTCTAACAGAATGTGCTGTTTTCAAGTGCAAGGTGTCATTTTTTTCAGAAACCAAACGGCTTTCAGAAAAGTACAGTTTTTGACCATTAATCCTGTGTTTTGAGTTTGTAAACAGAATATAAATAGACAAAAAAAAAAAAAAACGGAATAATTTTTCAGTTTTTTTATTTAGAAAAAAAAATAGAAAAATCATGATCGAAATAATCCAACACTTCTTACTTCAAAATTCAACTATAATACATATATACAAGTATTTTTGGGGCACTGGGTTGCACAGTTTTCATTCAGGAGGCTTTTTTGTTCATACACGCACACATTTACACATGCATTCACATCGATTCACATGCATACACCCATACATTTATATGCGCGGACTCATTATAGCGACGCACACACCACATGTGAAAAAGTCTCACTCAGCCTGCTCCCAAAGTCTCGTCAAAAATCATCCTAATCGACTCTTATGCTCCATGTTTTTGTTCATTTTGTTTATTATTTTATGCAATCCAAATCTCCGCGCTCCCTATCTCTCCATTCAAATTCTCCCTTCCCGCTCTCCCGGAAATCTGCCGTCATTTGTTGACGAAACGCAATAAATTACCGTAATAAGCCATATATTGCCGAAAAGTGCATGTTGTCTGCTGTCAGGAGCAATTATTTTGATAGTGCAAACGGTAGAAGAGTTATGGTAACATGAATACAGCTTGGTCTGATGTGTCGGCGTCAACACAGCCGGTTTAAAAGGGTTAATAAATAAATAATTGAATTCTTGTTAATTAAATTAAGTGCAGTCACTTAAGTGAGCCTAAACCTGCAGCTCAACAATAATCAGAACATAAATAAATACTTTTCTGTAAAAAAAAAAAAGAAAAAAAATCCTTCTAAATGAAAAAGAAAAAAAAAAATGTAGTAATTTAACCTAAACCTACAGCTCAATAATCAAAAACATAAATCAAAACATAATTTCTGTAAAAAAAAAAAAAAAAAATGCAGTCATTAAACCTGTAGCTCAACAAGATTTTTGTTGTTAACAATGGCAGGTTAACAATGGCAGGATGCTTAAAATTATAAGTTCAACTAAAGGCACCTAAGGTGGTTAACGGCTGAAGAGACTTTAAGTATTGTTTAATGTGTTGTTTAATGTATCTTTCAAAGATAAGCTGATATTATGTTGATTGTGATTCATTATTGGCCTGAGTGCATAAAAAGTTAAGAGTGAACGCATATTGTTTAATTGTTCAAGGGTGATTATTGTTGCATAAGTGCCTTTAAGATGTATTGCCTTAAATTGTGATTATTCAATGCTAATTAAGGCATGAGGAATAACTTATGAAATTTTAGTTTAAAAAGGAGAAAAAGAAACTAAAATGTCAGATTTAGGTGAGCGGCCCAGGGATAATAGAGAGAGTCAGCAACAAGAGCCTTCAGTGAAGAGTAAGGCGGCAGAAGTAGCTGCTGAGGCAGCGGAAGATGAGCTACGGAGAAGCCAGAAGTCTCGTGAGCTGACTGAAAAGGGCCAGAAACTGCAGGAGGAGAAAATGGAAAGGTATGAACAGTGATTCAGAGCAAGTTATGAGAAGTGGAAGTCTCTAATTAAAGAAGGTAAACGGTTGTTGGCTGAATTCTCCTTTAATAATTTGTTACAAGATGTCATGACAAGAGTAACAAAGGTCTTTGCAGATGTAGGCACCGGGTATGAAGACATGCATCGAATTGGTGTTCCTGATTATGACAAACGTAGAGTAGACACCTGTGAAGCAGTCGCAAGGAAAATGGAGGATTTGGTGAAAGGTCGTCTTGAAGGGAATAAAGAAGTGAGATTTCATGGAGTGGAAGGGACACCGTGTTATCAGACAAGTCCAGCATGAACACAAAGACCTCTAAAACTTCTACACATTCTCAAAAGAAGTCAAGAACTTCATCCAAGTATTCAATTTTGTCTGCTGCTAAAAGACAAGAAGTTGCTGCTGAGGTTGCTGCTAATGAAGCCACTTTGGAAGTTTTAAGAGAACAGGATCTGCGGTTTAAAGAACTTCAGGAAGACAAGAAGCAGATAGCTGAGCAAGAAGCTGAGGACTTGAAGCGTCGTGAAGAAGAGGTTAAGGTGAAAGCTAAGCATGAGATGGAAAATGCAGCTAGACGCAAGTTATTAGAAGATAAAAGCCGTGAATTGGAACGTTTGGATACTCTTAAGAAATTGAATGCAGCTAAAGCGCGAAAGAAGATATATGAACAAAGTGAAGCTTCAGAAGATGAAACCTTGAGTGATTTGTCTCATGACTGTGAGTTTAAAGAGATCAAAGTGAATGAAAAGTACCGTAGACCTAGGAATTTGTCAACTCAGAATATCACTTCCCAGCCAATTGTGACGAATTCACAAGTAGACAGTAATTCCACTCTTGTTAAAGCATTGACAGAATCTATTAGTGTGAATCGACTTCCTGAACCAGAGCCAGCAGTTTTTAATGGAGATCCACTTAGATTTAACGATTGGAAGATTTCCTTTCAAATGCTGATAGATAAGAAATCCATTCCACCAGAAGATACATTTTTCTGTCTACGGAGATACATGGGGGGTTCTGTTAAAAAGGCTCTGAAGGTTATTTTCTTCTTGGTACCGAAACAGCTTATCATGCAGCTTGGAAGATTTTGGAGGAAAGATATGGAAATCCATTCCTCATAGCTAAGTCCTTCAGAGATAAACTATATGCATGGCCGAAGGTAGGTCCAAAGGAACTGCGAGAGTTTGTGGATTTCCTTCGAAGCTGTGAGGCTGCCATTCCTCAAATTAAGGGACTTGAAGTGTTGAATGATTGTAATGAAAATCAAAAAATTTTAGGAAAATACTAACACATTTCCCAGTTTCAGCCAGTTCGTTAAATTCCTCACGAAAGGAAGCCAAGATTGGTGCAATCCTGTATCACCACTTTGTGCTTTGAAATCAAGTGAAAACGAAAGTAGAAAGCTCTGTAGAAAAAGTGTTGGCGACCAACTCTGGTGAAAATAACTCTGCCTTGCTGAGTTGTGTCTTCTGTGAAAGACAAGGTCATAGTCTTCATAAATGTTGTAAGTTCATGGAGAAGACAGTTGCTGAGCGACACGAGAGGATGTCGTGTTTTGGTCGTCTGAAGTCTAGACGTCATTCAAGGTTTTGTGAGAACAGAAGTGTCTGTGATATACTGTATGTGCAAGGAACCATCCCACCTGTCTTCATGAAGATCGTTCAAAAGGAGTAGGAAAGCATAGGAAAGACTGAAAGCTCAAAGGGATGGAGTACAGAGCCTTTGCAAGGTGGACACACAAAGGTATTAACTGAGGCAACTTCTAACAGAGTTGTGCAAGATACTAATAATGTTTGCACTTCCTCGATTGTATCAGTATGAGTGACTACAATAAGTGAACCAGAGCGGAAAGTTCTTGTATATGCTCTCCTTGATGCTTAAAGTGATACAACTTTCATTCTTGAAGAGACCGCAAATGCACTTAATGCAAGGAAGGTAGCAGTGCAATTGAAGCTTTGAAGATAACAGTTGTTCCTTGTTTTAAGTTGATCGGTCTTCAGGTTAGAGGGTTTTATTCACAAAGTAGGATCACTCTGCCAACAGCTTACTCAAGGGAGTTTGTTCCTGCAAGTAAGGATCATATTCCTACACCACAGACAGCGAGAATATAGCCTCATCTGGAACATATTGCAGAAATGCTTGCTCCTCGACAAAGTTGTGATGTTGGCTTATTAATTGGTTACAACTGTCCGCAGGCTCTTCTCCCACGAGAAGTGGTGGTTGGTGAAGGAAATCAGCCTTTCGCACAGAGAACAGATCTGGGCTGGGGTGTAATCGGTTATCCATGTGTTGACTATGGAGATGCCTATGGAATAAGTCACCAGGTCATTGTGAGACAAGTGATGTCAAGCCTACAAGCTTCTGTCCATCTTAAAAATTAAGTGCATTATGTCTGTTGAACACAAATCAGGTTTCACTTTATTTTGATGGTCCCTTTAACACATTCTATTAACTATAAGTAATGTTGCACCTACATTTCTACTGACTGTCATTAGAGTGTTAGTAGTGTATTAGTTGACTGGTAGGGTTAGGGTTAGATTAAGTTGACACGTTCTTGCAAAGTTACTTTTAATCAGTAGAATATCAGTTGGGAGACCAACACAATAAGGAGTTAGTAGATATGAAGCAGTCAGTCTACTAATACTCGTATGAGAGTTTGTTGACATGCAGTTGCAACATTAATTAGTATCACCAGAATGTTCAAAAGGGACCATCAAAATAAAGTGTTACCACAAATCAAAGAAGTAGTTTCCCCAATGGACATTATCAAGGTTTTAAAGAGCGAGAATCAGAAGATTGTTGCATGTCTCAAGAAGATCTTCAATTTTTTAGCAAAAATGAAAGATGGTATCCGGCTTAATGATGATGGACATCATGAGATGCCACTACCGTTTAAAGGGGAAAAATCGCCTCTGTTCCCCAAGAAGATTGTGCTAAAGGAGTGAAAGATTTGGACATGGCTCTGGGTGAAGTGCAAGTGGAGAGAGCGCTTGGCGTTCAATGGTGCATTGCATCTGATGGATTTCAGTTTGGAGTCACTGTAAAACACACCCATTTACCCGCAGAGGAGTGTTGTCTACGATAGCATCTGTATAGCCGGCCTTTGACTGTTGAACATCTGACCCCGAATCACATCTTGACAATGAAGTCTACGATTATTGAACCACCACCTGGAGAGTTTATTAAAGAAGATCTTTATCTCCGTAAAAGATGGCGTAGAGTGAAATATTTAACCAACAACTTCTGGTCACGTTGGAAGGAAGAATATCTTTTAAATCTTCAGCACAGACAGAAATGGAGCAAGAATCGCAGGAACGCTAAGGTAAATGACATTGTTGTCCTTCAGGATGACATTGCACCACGTAACAAGTGGAGATTGGCCAAGGTGGTAGAAGTTTACCCGGGAAATGATGGCAGAGTGAGACGGGACAAGCTGTTAATGAGTGACTCTACCCTGGACGATAAGGGTAAGCCATCATCTAAGTCAAGTTACCTTAAGCGTCCGATCCAGAAGACAGTCACTCTCCTGGAAGCTGACTGATCTATCATTCCATGGTCTAGGTTGATATTTCATGATAGTATATCAAGTGTGATTCGATATAATAAGTTTCACTAGAAGAAAATCACAAGTGATTTGGTGGGAGTGTAGCAGCCGTAGTGTAATGAATGTCTAAATATGGGCATAAGTTAGCGGAACCAATTAAGGCGGAACTGTTTTACCGGGAGTCATAAGACAGACACACAGTCGCACATGGTGTATAATGTATAAAATGATTTTAGCTTTGCTTGTATACTAGGAACGCTAGCGAGGGAAAAGACATTATACACCATGTGCGACTGTGTGTCTGTCTTATGACTCCCGGTAAAACAGTTCCGCCTTAATTGGTTCCGCTTAGTAAACAGCAGCTTATGCCCATATTTAGACATTCACTACACTACGTCCGCTACATTTTGGCCTATAACTCATTCCTTACCATTAGTGGTAAATAGAATTGTCATTATTTTGTTAAACATATAATGATATCAAATTATATATTATAAATACATAAATAAATTAATTAATCAATAGTTTTTTTACATTAAATATTTAATTGTTTTGATGAAAATAATTATGTTTAATAATATAATAACATATAATGTAATGTAAAGATTGATGTGCAGTTGTACATCAATGCAGGAACATGCTCATATGTGCAGAACTGAGTGAATTGAGATGTTTTGATGATAGTTTGGAGTATTTCACTTGTTATTTGTTCAGAAACTCAATGGTGGCGAGGCAAAAACTTACACAGTATACAGTTTGTGATACTAAATCTATAATCCACAGCCCAGAACTTGAGTTTGCCTCAGCGGCTCCAGTCGAAGCATCACGCTTATGCAAACAGCTGCGTTTATCATTTGCTCGTCGTGCAACTGCACAGGCTGATTATCCCAGTCATTAACGGAGACTCGGGGCCCGTCCGGCCCTTAGGCGTGACATCATTATTCATCGGGAGACAGCCTCAGGATCTCATTCGATGGGAATAATTGAATTTATCATAATGAGCGTGCGATTGTCCGGTGTTCTCTCACCTGCTGGACGCTCTAATTGACAGCTATGAAAGCCTGCAGTAAATCGCGGGGACTAAATGTTTGCTCGTGTGCTAAATGAGGCTTTATGACATACATTCACTGACAGAGCCTTGAGCTGCCGAGACATTAGCAGACTTATTACTGCCGCGCTGTTTGTGTGAAGCTGCAGGAGTTTATGTTGCATTTCAGTGATTTACAGTCAGAGAATCTGATTAGAAATACTATTATATGTGCAGGAGGTGTCACATTTTTAGCAGAATATGCATGAAAACATGAATATGAAGTCAATATTTTTATATGACTGCTCATGGTTCAGAGAAATCTTTGAGAAATTGCTGTTTACCGACAGATGCTTGTCTATCAATATTTAATTTAACAGCCGTTCATCTTCTCATATGGATCTTCATATCTGCTGTTTTTCATCAGCAGTCAGAGATTTTTGTCATTTTACAGTAAATGTGTGAAAGTTTGTGTCCAATTGTGTTGAAGAATACTATCATTATTTTGCCAGTGTCATTACTTTAATTATTGTCATTAATGTAAACAATGTGATCGATAATCATGACAACATGTTTTTCCATTACTGTAACTTATGTAACTAATTTTTAAAGTGACTTTTAATATAATGAAAGATAAAATTACTTGTGATGTGTTTGACTTTTGATTTTTTTTTTTTAGTTGTAGTGATTTTTTTTGTATACTGTCAAAATAAAGAAAATTTTATATGCAATAACTATTTCATGAAAAATGTTTTTAAATAATAATTTATTTGAAATAATATTTTATTTAAAAAAAATAAAAATAAAAAAATAAATATATATATATATATATAATATTATTTTATGACAATAATGGCTTGTTCCTAGACATTTTCTTAACAATTTGATAAAATTATTTAATTAAAATTTGATTGATTGATTGATTGATTGCACAACAATGACTTTTTCCTAGACATTTTTTGACTGTTTGTTTGTTAGTTTGTTTGTTTGTTTGTTTGTTTATTTATTCAATGCCTGTTCCTAGTTAACAGTTAACAGTTTTATATACAAACATTAAGTAAAATAAACTTAAAATCCATTTTCTTTTCTTTTCTTTTGCACGTTCATTCATTCGTTTTATGTTTTATGTATGAATGAATGAATGACTTGTTCCTTGTTTCCTGACAGTTTTCATCCTGTGATGAACACGTTTTAAGCCTCTCAGGGTTTACTGTGACTGTAAAGCTCAGTTTTTGTCAGCATCACTGGTAGAAACAGCTAAATAAACTACTTACCGCGACACTCGCACAAGAAAAACAATTCCACACGGATACGAAAAGATAAAAGATTTCTTTCCACAGCAGCTTGTGCCTTCATTTGAGTAACTAGCACACTTGCAGAGCTTTGTTCTGTGTGGAAGTGAAAGATCTGCGGCTCTGTACACGATCTTCATCTGCGATTGGCTGCAGGCTAATCAGAGTTAACAGATTTCTCATCTTCTGAGCTTTGCGTATGCATTTAAGTGTTCAAAGACAGAGCTTGTTATCTGCGTTAGAAAGCCACCCGCTGGTGACCTTTACTTTCTGTTTTTATTTTTAACTCGCTGTTCTGTAACTGTTTTGTCAGTTAAATAGAAGTAATCAGATATTCATCGGTCAGAATCGTAATTAAAGCTTAATTAACAAAACATTTTTATAGCATGATATCTTTATTTAACAGATGGTTTAAACTGTCAAGGTCAATGAAGGAAAAAGTATGGAAAATCAATTTGAATCAGGTGTATTGATTGATTGATTGATTGATTGGCCAATACATTTCCTTCTATGTCAATCAATCACAGTATTATTATATTATATTATATTATATTATATTATATTATATTATATTATATTATATTATATTATATTATATTATATTATATTATATTATATTATATTATTTGTTTTTAATAACATTAACATTTCAATTAAGTTTTCAATCAATATTTTTGGTAAAATATTAATAGTTTAATAGTAATATATTAATATGTTATTATTTAAAGAAAGCTTCTGTGCAGTAACAAATTAATTTGTGAAAAACAAATTATGACAGGTTTTCACATTAAATTGTGGAAAGAAAGTAAGTAAATAAATAAAAGTATTATGTTATACTTTTTTCTGTAAACTTTTTTGTATATTTTTAATAAACATTTTTGCGTAAAATATTAATATTTTAATTATTATAGTAATATATTGCATTTTTTTAAAGAAAGCTGTGCAATAAAAATAAATATGTGAAAAAAATGTATGACTGGTTTTCACATTAAATTATCGAAAAATAAATAATAAATACTTACATGCATACATAAATAATAGGTTGTGTATTATATATTTTTTGTAGTATTAACTGTATCAAAAACTGAGGTCTTTTTAAAGACCTTGATATTTAACTTTATTTATTTTATTTTATTTTTCACCTTTATTTCAATCAACAGAAATTATTTTTAATAGTTTTAGCTAACAATAAAAGCACTGATTTGACTGATTTACACTTTTTTAAAGTTTGTTCTTTGTAAGCACGTGACAGATAAGTGACTCTTTTAGCTGTTTTTCAGTGTTCTTCAGATCCATGTCAAGCTAAAACACTTCGGTATTTGATAAATGACAGCATTTGATGAATGTTGTTTTTTTCCCATTCATTTTTCCCATAGATAATATACAAAAACATTTGAAAATCAAACAAAACTTAAACAACTTTAATGAGTGTAAGAACTGCAATCCCTTGAAGCATTGTGAATGAAATTTAAATAAAAATGATGGAAGAATATAAAACTATTGATTATATTCTGTATTTTCAGTCGATTGGTTATATATACTGAAACGACATTCTATGCTGTATCCCTGATTTGCTGGTTTTGATTCTCTGATTGGTGGACATTTTACTGCAGAATTATGGGTAATGTAGTTTTCTTCAAGAGTTCTGCTGTAAACTAAGTTCAAATAATGGTGGCTTCAATGAAAACAAATGCCATCGATCAACAGCCTCGTGGCTTACAGCAGGCCTGTCTAACGGTTATTGTTAGAATCTATTCCCCTTTGAAGAAAATGAATGTTCCACTTTATGGCAGTTATGAAACCGTGGGCCAATCAGATTAGTCTGGGGGCGGGGCTAGTGTACCGAGTGTTTATATTAGCAGTGGTTTATTGCACCTAATGTGATCAGTTGCTCCCTTCAGTTGTTCGTTTCTTTGGATAACAGCATCTGCTAAATGAGCAGTTGTGAAATATGAATGAAACACATCTATAAACGCGCCTTCTGCTTAATCGGTGTGTTCTGTCATATTGTTTTTTTCCGGGTGTTTTATGAAAGCAATAAGCCAGGCTGTGCGATTGAGTTGAAGGAAGTGTACAGCGTGAATCCGCACGTTTGAGATGCTTGTTGATTATCCAAGCGTTCGGTTGCATCATCAGCTGATCTTGTTTCAGATGTCCGGCGTGTTTTATTGTGGCTCGTTTGCGCCGTCAGACGAGCTCTTCTCCAGAAACAAACAGAACGAGAGGCTGTTTGCCAGCGATTACTCGAGGGTCCGTGACTCTTGCTCGAGTGTTAAGTGGTTTGAAGTGAACGAGCGCCGAGGGCAGCGTCTCATAAACACCTGCACTTCTGCATCGCAGGTACAGGTGTGTGTGTGTGTGTGTGTGTGTGTGTGTGTGTGTGAAAGCTATTATTAGACAGAAACAACAACACTTTTACTGACATGTTATTTACACAAATGTCTCGACATTCAAAGCTTCACAAACAGCATTGATTTTGTGGTAAATTGGATTGTCTGACTCTTACGCAGAGATTTTGACAGGATGACTGCTATCCAAAAACACAATATTTCAGTTTAGAAATACATAATGGATAAGAAAGTCAAGATATTAAATGTCATAGATGTATATTTCACTATTTTGTAGAAAATGACGTTTCACCTGAGATTCAGAGCCAAATTACAGGAGGATAAAATGACTTTTGAAAGATGGCGGCATCAGTGTATTATTTTTACATAGAGATTGTTTGGTCTGTTAGTAAAATCTGTTGACTTTAGCAATCTTTGTCTCATTATATGATAGTGGTGGCAGTACAAAGATGGGGGAAGAGCACTTCTTGTGTGCTTTTTCTTGAAGTTTGCATGCCTGTAATTTAAGAAGTATTAAAGGAGGCATAACACACACAGTTTCACCCGATCTCATGTTAATCTCGAGTACCTGTAGAGTAGTATTGCATCCTTCATATCTCCAAGAAGTCTTGAGTTTTATCATATTTATAAAAGAAAGATACAGCTTTACGATTCTCTCTGAAAAAAGCCGAGCTCCTGGAGGCACGCCGTGGGTGGAGCTAAAGAGTGACAGCAAAACACAGACATTTGATGCCGTTTCACTTACCGTCTGCAGTTCTGAATCATGACCGGGATCTTTTATAGCTCAAATCCAGCATCGAACTGGGCCTTGTTTATAAAACGTTCGTCAACAAACACGCTTGAGAAACTCGTTGCTGCCCCGAAAAAACAAACTGCATCCACTGTTCACGTAACGCTGGGTTCTTCGGGAAGCTGAACAAGGTTATCTTTCCCTCACACTTCTTTAGAGACATTCTTCCCGAGCGAGCAGGCACAGGTGCGCTCTTCCGGGAGAAGTGCCCATATAAGGAGTTTCACCCTCGTTTACGTCATCAGGAGCCACGATTAAAAAAAAAAAAACTCTCCGAAACTTGTACGAACCACATTGTCTTTTGAAACTTTGTCTATGCTTAGCATGAGAGTCCAACTCTTTAACAGTGTAAACAACTCTGAATGCATGAAACAGCATTGTACCCCCCCCCCCCCCCCTTTCTTAAAGGTTCTTAACAAAGTTTACTTTTGCTTTCTTAATTTTTAAGGCTCTGTGTGGTTCATTTCCAGAGATATTGGGATGTCAGTGTGGCTCCATGAGTAAACTCTTAAATCGTACACATTTTCAGTGGCGTAAAACCAAATGTGGATCACTTTTGGAATGTCTGAAGAACAAATAATGTTAAAACTAAACACATTGTTTCCTTCTATCAAAACAATTGCATTGAGCATAGCCATATGAGTGCCATAAATATATGTTTCCAAAATGTGCGTGCTTGTAACTCAAGGCGGATTAAAGGTATCCTTTTAGGTTCTGATTCTTAGCTTTTCTTTTGTAATATTCATTTTTCAAGCTATATATGATTTAATCCCAGAGATATGGGGAGTCCAATATGACTCAATGTTCAATTGTTGATTTTTACCCATTTTTATTGCTTGAAAACCAAACATGTGTCACTTTGCACACAGCCAATACTTACTGTATTTAAAGATACATTTCTGAAGAACAAATGACATTGAAAGTATAGTTGAAATACAGATAGATAGATATGTTATTATTTATGTTTTTATTAATATTTATTTAGGTATTTGTTTTAATTAAATTTATTTATTTAGTATTTTTTTACATTTATTATTTAATTTTTTCAAAAATGGTCTGTAAAATAGTATGCATGTATACATTATTATTATTATTATTATTATTATACTGCTGGTATTGCTTTGTGGGATACAAGTTTTCGATTAAACTGCATGTTATACTGTAAGTTATTTCTTTATGCATCATTTGTATAATATTCAATGCATTTGTGTTATGTTCTGCAGAGACAGTGTGATAGTAGTACAGTATTATACTCTGAACATTGTTTGTGAAAATCTAGTACATTAATAAAAAGTGCACATAACATAGTTGGCAGCTTTTCTACAATTTTTTACTCTGATTATTTTTTCTGCTGTTTAGGGCTAATAGATGTTTGAAGAGTTTCTCTATTTGGGCTGAAGATGAAGTTTGAGTATTCTGACAGTTACAGTATGTTTTATGGCACTTTTATCTCAAAAGATGATGTAAATGTGGTCAGTGTTGTCTTCATGTTTCATCCAAACATCAGCAGATGCAGGAAGATCTGACGACGTGAAACTGTTGCGTTATACAGATCAAAGACTCGATTCCTCTGGAAAATGCTTTTATTGCTTTTGTAACGGCGGCGTTCATAATGTTCCTGCGGTGATGTAAACGCCGGTGTGGTTTTATATTTATACACACATCTGCCTTTCATGTGTGTATAGGCATGAATACGAACTGAAATTGAAGAAATGAAGTGAACCAACCCAATAATTATGGCATTCTGCAAACATGTCAGGTTTTCATGGTGCTTTCAATGCAGTGCTGGTAGGTGTAATTTATTCTATTCCATGCTGCCAAAAAGAAAGCTATCGAGATTTACCACCGCTTTAAAAAAGGAAATTCAAAGCAAGCTGAACTGAGACGCCAGCGAGTCATGATTTTCATTTGGGAGTCTTAGAGAAATAAATTTTGCGTGTTTGCCATATGAAACTCTAGAAACTACAAATCTTCTTATCTGTAATCCTGTTCTACATAAACACGCTTTAACACATCAGTACGCCGCTTTAACACAAAAATATCTGCGTTGGAGCGACGCAGAAGAGACTTTATTATAAGAGCGAGATCTTTGAGCTGCTGTTGAATACACGCGTCTAATCCAACAGATTATGAGCAGATAATCATTTCACAGAGCATCGAGTGCTTTATGAGAGCCAGAGCTTTGACTGCATGCTTCCACATGTGCGGCGCTGATGAAACGATAGCAGATTAGTGATGTTGTTTCTCACAATGCAATCAGAACTGACTGCTCTTTACTGATGTGTATTATGAATGCGGTATATGTAGTGCGCTCTGAATCACTCCCTTCTGACGCTCCACACAGTTTCAGGTCGCATCGACTTCGTCAAGACTAGATCTTCTAGGCTTTATGAATCTAATTAAAGCTGCACTACAGAACTGCGGTTTCTCTATCGCCATCTGTGGTTGAAATGTAAAATTGCACATTACTTGCAATAATTTGCTGATATAAATTAAAAAAGGCAACATTTCTCATTTTCATTTTACTTGACGTACTGAAATATCTAAAACGAATTGAAATATTAATAAATATTATATAGACATAGTAAAAAACAAAACTAATAATCCAACCACAAGACTGCTAAAACGGTAACTAAAATTAAAAGGCTCTAAAAAATTCTAAATATTAATATTATTATATAATAATAATAACTTTAGTATCTATGTGATACTAAAATAATGCTGTTCTACATGGATAAATCAAATATTTATCTATTTAAAAAAAAATATATATATAATAATTTCTACCTAATACAGTGCATTCAGAAAGTAATCAGACCCCCTTCACTTTTTTTCAGTTTTATTATGTTGCAGCCTGATACTACAATTGTTTAAATTATATTTTTTTCATTAATGCAGACTTTGTACCTCATAATGACAAAGTGAAAACAAAATTTTAGAAATGTCTGTAAATTTATTAAAAACCTTATCACATTTACATGAGTATTCAGACCCTTTGAAACAACACTTGAAATTTAGCTCAGGTGCCTCCCATTTCTCTTGATCATTGCTGAGATGTTTCTACACCTTGATTGGAGTGAATTAACTTGATTGGACGTGATTTGGAAAGGCACACACCTCTCTATAAAAGGCCTCACAGCTGAAAATGCATATCAGAGTAAAAACCAAGCCATGAGGTCAAAGGAACTGCCTGCAGAGCTCAGAGACAGACTCGATCCTCTCCTCAGTGAAGACGCATGAAAACACACTTGAAATTTGCAAAACAGCACCTAAAAGACCCTCAAACCCTTAGAAACAGGATTCTCTGATCTGATGAACCTCAGTTCTAAGCATCATGTTTGAAGGAAACCAGCTCTGCTCATCACATGCAGAGCAGCTTCCCAACAGTAAAGTGTGCTGGTCGCAGCCTCATGCTGTGGGGCTGTTTTTCAGTGGCAGGGACTGAGCGAATCATCAGAGTAGAAGAAAAAAATCTCAGTGCACCAAAATGCACAAATAGCCTTAATGAAATCCCAGTCCAGAGCATTCAGAACCTCAGACTGGGCAGAAGGTTCACCTTCCAAAATGACAACGACCCTAAGCACACAGCCAGTGCAGCACAAGAGTGGCTTAGGGACAACTCTGTGAATGTCTTAGAGTGGCCCGGCCACAGCCCTGACTTGAACCCTATCGAACATCCCTGGACCTGAAAATGGCTGTCCACCGATGGTCCCCATCCAACTTGACCGAGCTTGAGAGGATTTGCAAAGAAGAATGGCAGAAAATCCCCCAGTTCAGGTGTGGAAAGCTTGTTGCGTCATACCCCAAAAGACTCGAGGCTGTAATTGCTGCCAAATGTGCTTCAACTAACTACAGAGAAACTTACTTATGAAAATGTGATATTTCAGTTTTTTCTTTTTAATAAATTTACAGACATTTCTAAAATTCTGTTTTCACTTTGTCATTATGAGGTACGGAGTGTAGAATAATGAGAAAAAAGAAAAAAAAAAATTAACAATTGTAGTATCAGGCTGCAACATAACAAAATTGAAAAAAGTGGAGGGGGTCTGAATACTTTCTGAATGCACTGTATTTATATATATATATATGTGCATATATATGTTTGTGTGTATGTATGTTTTAACTGTTATTTTACCTGCTTAAGATTTTGAATGTAATCATGATTTTAGAGGTTACATAAGCTCTGTTATAGTGAATATAGTTACATTAATCAAGGAAAAAAAATCCCTCCTTAACTAGTATTTTCTAATTCTAATTAAGACCTAATATTTATCTGGCGCAGTAACAAGACATGGGCCGTCCTCTCCTGTTCTCCACGGATCTCCTGCACTCCAGCAGTGACAGTGCTTCATAAACTCCCTTCTCAATTTGTTCTTGCAGACTTTGATGTGCGTCTCCTCCTCTTCTGTTATTTAACAAAGCAATGTCTAGAAGGCCGTCTCCTCTCCGCTCGGCTCTCGCTGTCTTCAAATGATCATTTGCGTTTCCTCGCTCTGGGCTCCGGGTCTATTTACACTCAAGGCTTGAGATGTCAGAGCTGCACTAATGGCCGTAGCAGTGACTGACAAAAGCAATTTGCTGTGGAACTTCAAAAAGAGAATTACAATGTTCTTCACGCTGTTCGTTCACGTTTTTATCTGAGATTTAATTCATTAGTGACCAAAGATCTCGACTTCTAACCGAACCAGACACGATGCGACAAAGTGATGAGTTTGAGGTCAATGTGATTTTATTTTTTTGTAATGTTTTTGAAAGAAGTCTCTTCTGCTCAACAAGGCTGCATTTATTGATCCAAAATACAGTAAAATTTTTGAAATATTATTACAATTTAAAATAGCTGTTTTCTATGTGAATATCTATTAAAATGTAATTTATTTCTGCGATGCGCAGCTGAATTTTCAGCATCATTACTCCAGTCTTCAGTGTCACATGATCTTCAGAGATCATTCTAATATACTGATTTGCTGCTGAAGAAACATTTCTGATTTTTATCAATGTTGAAAACTGTTGAAGCTGCCCAATATTTTTGTGGAAACCGTGATGCATTTTATTTTTCAGGATTCTTTGATCAATAGAAAGTTCAAAAGACAGCATTTATTAGAAATAGAAATCTTTGGTAACATTATAAATGTCTTTACTGTCATTTTTGATCAATTTAATGGATTCTTAATGAATAAAATCATTAATGACTTTCAAAAAATAAAATAGAATAAAATAAAATTATAATCGTTGAAAAATAAGCCACTGAAAAAAAAAATTCTGACTGGTTATGGCATTATATTAAATTATTTATTCATTATTATATCATAGAATAATCTATATAATGACTGTAAAATTCATGGAAATGTGTCAAAAAGTCTATAAAAGGCACCTTTATACAGGATCCCCACATTTTTTAAGGTAAATTTATATTACTAACCCAAAGCTTTTGAACAGTAGTTTATATTTGCAAACAGAACTTCACTTAAACTTAATTCATATGATGCATTCACATTCACTAATGCAATACGCACTTCATACACACACAGGTGTATTTGCACACATCTGAATGTTTCTACATGTACAAACTGACGTTGAATCTGCATTTGCATATTATCATGTGTTTGAGTTCGCTTTAGCCAATCAGATGTGAGTCTTCAAACCAACCAATCATAATACTGTAACGTGTGAGCATAAATGATTAAATATTGAATATGAAAAGCGGCTAAAGTCGTGACCCTTTCCGTCTCCCCTCGCCTTGATGTCTTTAGTTGTTTCTAGCGGTTATTGTAAGATCAAAAGCCTCACCAATCTCTGGCGCTCATCAAAGCCCTTCAAGACGTCGCCCATAAAAACAGACTTTAACACGCGGCGCTTTGCATCATCCATCATCTCGCTCACATTTGACTCCACGGTCCAAGAGGTTCGGCAATTAATAGAAAGCATCTTTCCGGAGGCGTCTTAAATGTCAAACCTGGACGTGAATGCTAATGTCGACAACAATCGAGCCGTTTATTTGTCCTTCTCCAGCCCAAGTTTATTTATTTCTAATCAGGAAAGCTTCGGGTAGCTTATTAGCGCTGTGCTAATCCATATGCCCCAGCGTGAAATGAGACTCCATGGATCTGGGCCAAGCAAACACACGCAAGCTCATTTTCCCATGTTTTGTCTCTCTGTCAGAGCCTATTTGCATAAAATCCAATTTTCCCACATGGAAAGCTTAGCGCTATAATGGACGCTCAGGGCGGATATCGCGCTGAATGGGATCGCTGACGCCGATTGTCCCATTTCAGAGTTGAAGAATCAAACAGAAGACTTGGAAAATAACATCAGGACAAGTTAAAAGTTCACTTCAGAAGTCTTCACAGTCATTCTTCTTCCCATAATACATCAGGAGATCCCAGCTAACAGGAAACAAAATGTTCTTAAAGTAATGTTCATGGAATGTTCTTATTTGTCTTCATTAATATTGGATATACGTTGTCATAGCATTGAGAGAAAATGTATCTATCACTAGCCAAACCTAGCGACTAGCCTAGGACATGCTGTCAGTTTACAAAGTCATGCTAACAGCATGTTATTAATGCTAGCAATGGTCTTAATTCATGATAGAAACATGTTAGCAGTGTGCTAAATCATGCTAGCAACATATTAAATCATACAAAAATAAAGGCATGAATAAGCTTCTCAGAATTGCTAGATGACAAAATAATGGGTTTACCTTAGCTATTAATCTCAAATGAAAGAAACAGGATTTAACCACTGAGTTGATCTGTTTATTAAATTTCAGAGAGTTATCAAACTGAGCCGTACGATTCTTAACTATCGATTTACAGAAAGGAGAAAAGTTCCCCAAATCAGAGAGACCTTGAGCATTAGAGATCCCATATCAAATTATCTCGGTCTTACTTTCATTTTAAATGCAAAAAAAAAAAAAAAAAAAAACTGCTGACATCCGTAGGTCAGCTTCATGTAGACAATTTAGTAAAGACATAAATGAGTTCTTGTTCTGTTTTCGTAAAGGTAGGTACACCTGAGTATCGGTAGCAAAACAATGAAAAGAAACTCCATGCCTTTCAAAAATAGAACCTAAGGGTAACATATACATTAAGAACAGGATTGGACCAAAAACTGAACCTTGAGGAACTCCACAAATCATTAGAGCAGATTTGGAATAAAATTGACCGATATTAACTGTTAGAGGCATGCTAGCAACATGCTAAACATGCTAGCAACATTGTAATCATGCTAGAAACATGCTAAACATGCTAGCAACATTGTAATCATGCTAGAAACATGCTAGTTTTTCAAACGTTCTGGTCTGGCTTTCTCAAGCCAAATTTAAAATTTAACTTCATTATCTAGTTTGATTGTTGAATCTACATTTGCATATTGTCATGTGTGAGTTCCCTTTAGCCAATCAAATGTGAGTCTTCAAACCAGCCAATCATAATAAGCTTCACTCCAGAAGCAACAGGAAACTGAACATTTCAGTGTCCTTAGATTATTAAAAAATGTTTAAATAACAATTCATTTTGGGTAAAAATAAAGTTAGTAGAATGTTGTATGAAACGTTTTTGTAACCTTTAAATAACATTATAATCACAACATGAAAACTGGAAATTCTAACATTTATAGAATATTAAAATAAACATTCAGATAACCTTATATATTGGGTGAAAATAAAGTTAGTGGTATGTTCTAAGAAACGTTTTTTTAACGTTGAAATAACATTCTAATCGCAACAAGAAAACTGGACATTTTAACTTTGAATTTAAACTTTGATTTTGGGTGAAAATAAGAAGCATTTTTTGTAACATTAAGAAAACTGGACTGAACATTTCAGAAATATTTCAAAACAATGTTCTCACATTGTTTTTATAACCTAAATGTGTTACCTGGGATCCCATTATATGTCCTTTACAGCTAATCCAATGGGATTTTAGCGTGTTGCGCGAGCACAAACCAGGTGATATTTACCGCATGGAGGTATTTCGGTGCATTTGTCTCCCGTGAGACTCTAATCCTCACAGAAACCCATCGTCTCCTACGCATTCATCTAAAATTAAAGAGGAACCTTGGCACAGAGGTCAAATCAAGCTGCAAACAGACCCACAGTTAGAGAAACAGAGAAACAACAGGATTTAATGAAGGAAACTCAAACTCAATCGTGTAAATTAGACAGGTACGAAGTCAACACTGGGATGAGAGGAACACACATTCATATATGACCTGCATTTCAAAGCAGGCGAGATCCCACAGGTGTAGGTAAACAACCCACAGAGAAAGATAAATGAGCCGCAGACGGGTGACCAGTGAAATTTATCATCTGGAATACTGTTTTTGTGCCGCTGTCCGTCCATCTGTCCGTGCGTAAAGGTCGTTCACAAGGTGAAGCTGCTTGAATATTTTAAAGCCACACAATAAAAGCCATTCAGAAGGGATTGGATGTTTAATATGTAGCAGTAGCAGTACTTTGGGCCACTGAAATTTTGCCGTGGGTGGGGCTATTTGATGTTTTTGATGTTGTTTAACATACTGTATAGCAGGGCTTTGAGGCAATCAGATTTCATAGAAGGCGGGGCTATTTGTTGTTTAACATATAGCAGGACTTTGGGCCAATGATATTTCGTAGTGGGTGGGGCTATTTGATGTTTAACATATAGCAGGACTTTGGGCCAATGATATTTCGTAGTGGGTGGGGCTATTTGATGTTTAACATATAGCAGGAATTTGGGCCAATGGGATTTGATAGAGGGCGGGACTATTTGATGTTTAACATATAGCAGGACTTTGGGCCAATGATATTTCGTAGTGGGTGGGGCTATTTGATGTTTAACATATAGCAGGAATTTGGGCCAATGGGATTTGATAGAGGGCGGGACTATTTGATGTTTAACATATAGCAGGACTTTGGGCCAATGATATTTCGTAGTGGGTGGGGCTATTTGATGTTTAACATATAGCAGGACTTTGGGCCAATGATATTTCGTAGTGGGTGGGGCTATTTGATGTTTAACATATAGCAGGAATTTGGGCCAATGGGATTTGATAGAGGGCGGGACTATTTGATGTTTAACATATAGCAGGACTTTGGGCCAATGAGATTTCACAGAGGGCGGGGCTTGTTTGTTGTTTAACATATAGTAGGACTTTGGGCCAATGAGATTTCATAGAGGGTGGGGCTGTTTGTTGTTTAACATATAGCAGGACTTTGGGCCAATCAGATTTCATAGAGGGCGAGGCTTGTTTGTTGTTTAACATATAGCAGGACTTTGGGCCAATGATATTTCGTAGTGGGCGGGGCTATTTGATGTTTAACATATAGCAGGACTTTGGGCCAATGGGATTTGATAGAGGGCGGGACTATTTGATGTTTAACATATAGCAGGACTTTGGGCCAATCAGATTTCATAGAGGGCGAGGCTTGTTTGTTGTTTGACATATAGCAGGACTTTGGGCCAATGAGATTTCGTAGTGGGCGGGGCTATTTGATGTTTAACATATAGCAGGACTTTGGGCCAATGAGATTTCATAGAGGGTGGGGCTGTTTGTTGTTTAACATATAGCAGGACTTTGGGCCAATGGGATTTGATAGAGGGCGGGACTATTTGATGTTTAACATATAGCAGGACTTTGGGCCAATGATATTTCGTAGTGGGTGGGGCTATTTGATGTTTAACATATAGCAGGACTTTGGGCCAATGGGATTTGATAGAGGGTGGGACTATTTGATGTTTAACATATAGCAGGATTTGAGCCAATCAGATTTCATAGAGGGCGGGGCTAAAGCACAACAATGCAGAAACTGACATGGACAGACCTGTTTAGTTAAAACTTAGTTTTAAGTTTTAAGACACATGTGAGATCTTTGAGTGTTTTTCTCAAAAGAAATGTCTTTTCTGTGTCAGAGAAACACTATATTTTATTTCTTTGAGATGATGACAGATATCATATCTACATTGTGCAGATCTGCACCTTGTGTTTTATCCCTCAGAAGTGCACTGCTCTACACTACACTACAGTATTTTGTCAGGACCTGAGTGAATACAGGCGTCCAGCACAGGACGTCCAGCAGACACACTCGGTTTGGCAGCGATAATGAGCGTCCCGGTGAATCAGCGGCCCGTGACAGCTCTTCACTGCGTGCCGCAGGCCAGCGTAAATGACCAAGGATAACCAGCTAGTCATGAAATATATGCAAGAGCAAGAAACAGTGCATGAAGCAGACAGATGTTCAACAGCAGGTGAACTTAACTCCAAGAGTACAAATAATGACTCACATGGCATTTATAAAAATGCAGTTTATTTAAAAAAATAAAAAAAAATGGATACAATATATTAAAACAGCTACACATTTGTTGCAGATTAAAACCTAAAATGGTCTTAAATTGGAACAGAAAGTATTTAATTCATAAAGTAATGGCATTAAATGTAGCAAATATTGCATAAATAAATAAATAAATATTTTCATAAGTATTTTTGTCTTGTTTAAACATCAATTTACATTTACTTGAGATGCAAAATGAAGACACTTTTTTTTTTTGAGAAATTGAACAAAATAAAGTGTGTTTATTCTTAACAAGAACAAATATCTGTCAGAGGGGAATGAAAACCTGATTAAGGTAAACGCTGAATTAAGTTGGATTAAGTTTGTTTGTGTATTATTTATTTATTTATTTATTTATTTATTTATTTATGTGTGAGCTCATTGGCAAATATTTGTTCTTGTTTTAATCATAAACTCACTTTAATCAATTTCACAGAAAACATTCTTATTCTATGTAATTTTACTTCTAATTCTCATGTAAATGTATCTTGATCTTCTTGAAATCTTAAGACATTTGCACTGGAAAACAAGACAAAAATACTGAGGAAGAGCATCCGTTTTTACAGTGTGATCAGAAGGTACAGTAAAAGTTATTTCAATATTCTAGTTAAGCAATTTTTAATGTAAAATTACTTTAAAAATAATAGAAATCTCTTAGAAGGTCTAACACAACATTTTTATATAAATATATTTAAAGACCATAATGATGTATTCTGTCAATTTATGACTTAAATTTCCTTTATGTGATCTTAAAATGATCTTAAAGTTTTAAATTTACCTTTATAAACCTGCAGAACAACGCATAACAATGCATATTGTATGCAACTGTTGTGTGCAATAGTGCATTTTTAATTAGAAATGCTTTGTTTATTAAACTTTTCGTTATTGCTTGTTATTTTGGAACAGTTAGTGTTTGCTCAGTGTTACTTTATAGATTATGAAGAGTAAATATTGGCTTTCAAACTGCGTTGTGTTGCTGTAAGTGTCTTGTACTGGGAATAGCTAGCGTTACCCAGCATGCATTGTTTGGATCAGATTGGATCTGTGTTGGTCGACTCGCTTGTTGCCAAGACAGACAATCTGGCAAAGCCAAAGCGGTCTGGTGAATTAGTTTCTTAATCAGAATTACACAGTGAGAAGCTGCTGAAGGATCACGGGAGAGTTTTTCACTAGAGACGTGTCTGTGAAATGTTCACAATCAGACGATGCACGGGTGCGTATGCAGGAGTCAGACCAGATCTATTCAACAGACTGGAAATATATGGCTTTAATATATGGATAAAGATGTTTATTCTTGTTAATTTCAAGGCTGCTGCTTCAAGAATTTGATTAAAATAACATTTAAATCAAAAGTTGTTTTCATAATATTTATGTTTTTTTTTGTTTGTTTTTTTTTAATAATAAGGCACTCAAAGTGTGCTAAGATTGACTGTATTCACAATAAGTAATCACGCAGCCACTTATAGATTATTGCTTTAGTATGTATTTGCTCAATTTCAGTCAGAAAAACAGTCAAATTGAATTGATTAGAAAAGCTTAAAACAATCAAGAAATGTTCTTCACAGTTTTGCTAGATAATTATTAGTATTCTTTTATTAATTTAATTTTATACTTTTTAATATTTTAAAATGTTACAACTATTGTTTTACAACAATATAACAATATATATAATTTTGTTTAACATTATTTATTTAACATTTTGAATCAAGTGTGTATGTGTGTGTGTGTGTGTGTGTGTGTGTGTGATATTTGCTTTAATGTTTTTTTTTTTATCAAAAATTTTAAATGATGTGAAATGCAGTGAACATTTATATATATATATATATATATATATATATATATATATAAATACAATATTTAATAGCATTTAAGATATTAAATATTTCAAATATTTATATAAAAATATTACATTTTATAACAATTATCATTATATTTATTGCTTTATTTATATACACCAGTATGACTGTTCAGTAATTAATGATATATATATACATTATCTCTAATGAGTTACAACATTATCTCTAATGAGTTCCCGCCCTCGCGCTGCTCGCGCAGTACATATGTAAATAGCCACGTGGGACGTGCGCGCGTGCAAACGCCCAAAACAAACAAAGAGCATCATCGCGCTACTGTTTGTTTCTGGAAGACGCGCCGAGTAAAAGCAGGATTTCCCTCGAAAGAAGAACACGATTTCATCCAGTAGAGGAGATGAGTAAGTAATGTTTCTTTTTTGCGTTAGTTAACGTTTCATTGTGACATAAACTTGAACAGAATTACTAACAGTTAGTTGCGTTTTTCCCAAACGACAACGTGATGAATGCTACGCGCCTAAGAATGTTTAGACCATGTTTATTATTAATACTCTGTTCACAAACAGATTTTAATAGGGTGCTAAACAATAATAATTAGTTTGTACTATAAAAAATGATATTTTATATCTGAGAAAGTACATCATTTTATTGTACAAAGCATGCTCGAGTCTGTGGCTTCAGAATCATATCATAGGCTACTATAAAATCATACATACTAGACTATATGACAACAAAATCATAGTTGGGTCTTTCCCAAACTATAATTCCTGACTACAATGTTTGAAATCGTGTAAAACATTTTGAATATGAGGGGCAATTCATTGTATTTAAATTTCTTACGGCGCGATGATGTTTTCATGCTCTATATAAAACAAAAGTAATATGAGTGTACACTGTAACATGATGAATGCTACGAGTCTAAGTATGTTTAGTACATGTTTATTATTAATAGCCTACTCTGTTCAGAAATAGATTTTAATAACGTGCTAAACAATAATAATTAGTTTCTCAGAGATTTCTTTCTCTTTTTTTAGGATAGTACAAAGCATCTGTGAGTCGATGGCTACAAAACATATATATACATATATACAGATGTTCCTGATATTAACATGCTCACAAATGTTTTTTTGTTTGTATTTTATTTAATCAGATACCAGCACCAGATGAATCCTGATGTCTCTTCAAACTGTTTTCCTCTGAGCGCGCTGCACTAACATCAGATGTTCAACTACACTGATATTCTATGTTAAAACAAGCTCCTTTTCTACTGATTATGTTTTTTTCTTCTTGAATCCATGGAAAGAAGTAGAAACACTTAAATAAAACACGTAAATATCAGGTATGATTTACTTGTTTCACTTGTTAGACAGAATCTGTTGCAGGAATGACTCAAAGTCTGTTCACATCTCTGTGGTTAGATCAGTGTGCACAATAATGTGTCTTTGACCTACATTATGTATGTTTTGATTATACTGTGTTGTAAATAAAACACAAATAATTAAAAAAAACCTTTTTTTCAATGTCCTCACATTCTCTCTTACCTGCCTCAGTCACAGTCACACTGATGGGCCATTAGGGGCCATTAGGGGAGGGCCCTTTGTCTCTCAGGTGAGACTCACTCAATATTCATGGCCATTACCACTCCCTCATATATAGACCCTCGATCACAAAACATGTCTTGAAAATTTTAAATCAATATATTGTTTTCTGTGAATGAGTAAGCAGAATGATTTTCACATAATTTTGAAGTAAATATTCTAGCCTACAAGACTGATTACTCAAAAGTCTTATTCAGGACTATTTAGTGTGGGTTTTAAGGCCTTATTTCAGCTACATTTTTTTCCCCCGAAACTTACTAACCACGCATAATATTTTTTTTCTAAAAAATGCAAACATGTACATCCATCTTGGTCACATATTATTGTTATAATATTATTGAATACAAAAAAATATTATTGAATACAAAAAAAATTACATGTTGGTCAATAGTATGTTTTAAGTAGCTGAAATAAGCACAAATATCAGGGCATGTCAAAACAAAATGACCTCAGACCCCAGAGGGTTAAAAAAAGGAACCTGCCAGGACTCTAGGACACCAGTATGTTGGTTTCAGCTGAGCGCTGGTCTCGCTCCGGTCCGGTCCGGTCCGTTTGGCCGGTGCTGTATCACTGTGGCTCTGCTCCGGATCAGCGGCTCCATTGAGAGTCTAATCCAGGCCTGTGTCCATCTCTTATCGCCGGCCGGCCGGCCTGCAGTCCCGTCTCGATTCGGCCGGATCCCGCGGTTTGGACGACAGGCTATGTTAATGAAATGTTAATGAGACGTTTATGAAATGGTAATGTTTCTCAGTGGCTTCTGGCTGACGTGAGGACGTGTAATCAGCGATAGCAGCGACTGCAGGCCTCTGATTACAGCCTACAGGCTTTTCTCACTCAAACCTAATGCTGATGATTATGGAAATGATGTGCTGAGATAGTTGTGCATTCAGGACGGCTCCGTCGTCTGTGTGGCTCTCTGAAAACTTTGCTGTTTTGATGAAATGTGATGAGGGCCGTCGCTATCAGACCTGAAAGACAATGCAAAGTCATAATTGAGACTATTTCATGTCTTAAAGTCACTTTCCTAATGCGATGCATCTCAATGAGACGCAGATGAAGGATTGCAGTTGGAAACTGACAGAAATCTGTTTTATTGTCGTCTTTAAGTTCATACAGACACAGATAATGAATGTTGCTTTGCTGCTGGAAAGTTCCTTCGAAAAGTTTGTGACATGATAATGATTTGGTTGGAATGAAATGGACACTTTCATGCTTCTTTCTTTTCATCTCTACATAAACATAAAAACACTAGTAGAACGCAATGAATAGCAAAAGATGGGCAATAAGTGACAATCTGTGATTTATCTGTGTGTTTTGTGTCTTGTGCTGCCACTGAGAATCATAGGAAATGGTTTTATTTAATGAATCTGGTTTAAATGACTATTTTCTAACTCTTAATGATATAAAACAGAACTCTAAGACTTTTTAGTTTGATTTATTTAGGAAGCCTTTTCCAAATCAGGGATGATTTTGTCAAAAAATCTAAAAATATTCAGTATATAAATATGGTTTCATATCTTTCATATTTAATATATTAACAAACCCTAAATATTATATTATATTATATTATATTATATAGGTTTTAATAATTAATAATAATAGTTTTATTTTATTATATGATTTAAAAAATTATATATATGTGTGTGTATATGTATATAAAGTAAGATTTAAATAAATATATATAATTCGATAATATACATATTAATATTGTTAAAGTGATATTATTAATTTAATATTCTTTAATAATAATTGAAAATAATATCACTGTATATTAGAATGATTTCTGAAGATCATGTGACACTGAAGACTGCAGTAATGATGCTGAAAATACAGCTGCATCACAGAAATAAATTACATTTTACTATATATTCACATTTTTTTTTAAAGATTTTTATTCTGCTCAACAATGCTGCTGCATATATATATATATATACACACATATGTCCAGCTTCTGTCTTTAAGACCCAAATGTTTTTGTGTTAGTGAGTGACTTTCATTATCTACATCATAGTTTATATTCATTTCTGACATATTACTGTTCACAGAGTTATTGTTCACAGCCTTCATTTTAACACCAGCGTCCAGATTGTATAATAAAATAAAGCTGTGACATTGTGAATCAGTCGGCACAGAAAGTCTCAGAAGAACACAGAAATCAGCGGAGCGGAGTTATTACATCTGGCCTCATGTGTGAGCGTGATTTACGGCGGTCAGGGCTGTTCCTGCGGCTAATTAACTGAACG
Source organism: Acrossocheilus fasciatus (assembly GCA_036784905.1). Lineage (NCBI taxonomy): Eukaryota > Metazoa > Chordata > Actinopteri > Cypriniformes > Cyprinidae > Acrossocheilus > Acrossocheilus fasciatus. The sequence continues at coordinate 1,638,095 of CM071938.1, read as the reverse complement.
TGTAGCATGTGACCCTGACAGAATGAACATACAGACCTACGGTGGGGTTTTACCGCAGTCAGTCAGGTGATGATATACAGTAGAAACATCTCCTGGCTTTACTGCGGCGCTCGACTTCATGCAACACATGAAATATCTCATGTTAGACGTGCTGTAGTGAACCAATAGGATTTGACTGTGGGCGGAGCTACTGAGTGCCGCACGAATATAAATAAGCAGACTATAGAATGGCATGTATGTGTGTTTATTTTACTAGCCTAAAGTACTAATTTATCTACTTTAACTTCATTCTTGAGTTGTGCGGCAGCAGCTGTTTGGATAATAGTGTTGTTTTCTCCAGTAATGAGCTATATTTTTTCCAGTGAGTAGTGATGAAGTGTGACGAAGCACAGCATCTCTTGTTTCATGCTGTTTTAGCAGCTGCTTTACAGTCCAGCAGATAATCTAATGTGCTTTACTAACCCGATCTAAACTGATCCAGACTCACACCAGCGCTGCTGTGCATTTCATTAAAGTCAACACAAATATATGTACAGTAGCTACAGCAGAGACTACAGCAGAACAACTACTACTAATAATCTAATAAGCTTTACTAAACTGATATTTTTCTGAATCACCATAGTTAATTGGTGATTAATGTGAATCATTCATAAATAAATAAATAAAAAAGGTTCACTGATTATATTATATTTAACCAAACTGTTTTGATTTTATTTATTTATTTATTTATATTAAATATTGACTTTTTTCATAATATAATATTGAAGATATGAAATATAAAAAATATTAAACCATATTTAAATATTAATAAACAATAAACCATGCATTATATTATAACATAATTATATTAAATTTCTAAAATAAATATATTATACAATAAATATCTAATACATTTATACGATGCATTTAAAAACATAATATAATAACATTATCAGATTTTTGTTTTTGCATTATATAATTAATTGAATTTTAGATTTATTTTTTAAAGTCAAGAAGAAAATGTAAAGATTCAGAAAAAGCAAATCTAGATGTGAAATGCATGAGTGCGTGTTTTATCGATCGCTAACAGAGCTGAAACGAACAGCTGCGCAAACACTGTAATTACACACAACACTTATGCATCATGTTTAATGTCCTCACAGAAGCAGGTTTACCGACGTGTTTCCAGACAAACGTGACCCTGAGACGGCGGCGGGTCAGCGGGGATGAACAGATCGCTTTACCTTCTCAGAAACCAGAGCAGACACATTATCACTCAAACCAGATTTAGAGTCCAAGGCAAAATGTGAATTAAGCGTTTATTCTTGCCAAGGGAGATGGACGAATCAATAAGAAATAACAGCTCCGGGCTGCCAGCTGACAAACGCCGGGCCAAGCTGATGAAGGAGGGGCTTTTGGTGTAGATGTGCTTTAAATAATGTGTTTGAAAAGGTTACTTCCTTGGCAAATACAGTAGTACGCTATTGAGTGGATCAGAGAGTTTATTATAAAGGAATTGTTCACCTCTGCCATCGGTTATTTCTTAAAAGCAATGTCTCTTACTTGAAAACAAAAGGAGATGCCAAGCTAAAATTACTCTACTTTTCATTATATATTCAAAGAGTTGTGAGAGGTTTGTGTGAGAAACCAAAACACAGATCCACTGCGTTGAACTAATATATCGCCACTTTCCCAGCTGATTAATCACATGAAGACAATGGTCTTATTTATAGATTTTTTGAAGTTTTCCGAAATGTTATATGTAAGTGATGTTTTAATATGAAAATGAGGCATTATATAGGTGAATATGCATTGATTTGCACACACTTCCCGAACAGAAATATGAACACTGGATAAAGTCAGGTTTAAAACTTTTCTTCATATTAATAATAATAATAATAATAATAGTTTTGTAAAGAGATGAAGCCAGGGAGTTTTGGTTTCATATATTTATATTATTTATTTAGTATTTTTAATTAGCTTATTACTTATTATTTTATTTTATATATTTTATATGTACATTTACTAATTTTGTTATTATATTATATAATATTTTTTATAAAGATATGAAACAAACAGTTTTCATTTCATATATTTTATATTATATATTTAATATTTGTAATTTACTTTTTTTGTTATTATATTATATTATATTATATTATATTATATTATATTATATTATATTATATTATATTATATTTAGGGTTTGTAAAGATATGAAACCAAACAGTTTTCATTTTATATATTTATATATTATAATATTTTATTTAACCTTTTCATTATGTTATATTATACAATGTATTTTATGCAAAGAGATAAAGTGCAATAAAATAAACACTTACAGTAATGTGTATTTGTTATTTTTATTAGTTAAAAAAAAATGTTATGGACCCAAATAGCCCAAATTTTCAGAATTAACCAATGCATGAAAACAGTGTTTTTGCCTGTAGTGTCTTCCAAAAATGTCATGATTGGTTTTGAGACACGAGGAAGCGTTTGGCATCATTGACGTCAAGCATGCGTGAATGTGTGCGTTTGCAAATGAGCTCTGAGAGCTGCCAGATCCGAGCGCTGAATGTGGGTCATGCAAACGATGACAGGGTGTTCATTTTGCATGAACTCAGCCTTTATCACGGCACTGAAAGGGGAAATTTTGCTGTGGGAGCGGGACAAAAGCAGCGTTTCAGATCAGCTTTTTTTTGCCTCTGTGACAGTGTGAGCGCGGCCACAGCGGGAGCGCCGGTGTCCTCAAAGTGCTCTGCGTGCCACGACAGCCAAAAACCTGCCAGGTTTAGAGAAGAAGATATATGAGCGTATTGTTTGCGTCTCTGAGGGCGTCTGGTTCCTCGCCGGCGGCCCCTTCATCTCTGTCCACCCGCTGGATCTTTGGGAAGCGTCTGCTGGTGAATGTGAGAATTGGAGTCGTGCTGAATGTGAATCACGGATCTGCGGATCTGCACCGGTGTGTGACGCGCTCTGATATTTTAGGTTGTGAAATGCAAAGAGCTGTTCATGAGAAATAAAGAAAAAAATAAATACAAATCAAGAAATGTCACTGCTACCCAAGCCAAATAATATTTTAAACACTGCATGTAATTTTGAAGCTCTTTAATTTAGAGTTGAAGTCCCAAATTAGTGTTTAAGCCACAGAAAGGCTACAAAAAGCCGTGTTACATTAACAATGTCTAATGTACATTTAGATGTCTCTTCTGCTCAAACAGTGATACATTTTATCCTTCAGGAGTCGCAGATGAATAGAAAGTTCAAAAGAACAGCATTCATTTGAAATATAAATCTTTTGTCACATTTTAAATGTTGTTTTTGTCACTTTTGATCAATTTAATGCATTCTTATATATATATATATATATATATATATATATATATATATATATATATATATATAGTTTTTTTTTTTTTTTTTTTAAGAAAAAAAAAAACACTGATCCCGAACGTATTAAAAGCAGTGCATTACAGTTTTTCTCGATTGCTTAGTTTTTCTCAGGTGCATTTCTCGAATCATATTTGCAAAACAGTAAGTGCATTTCTCAAAACAACTCGTACAAGTAGCAAAACACCATGGATTACCTGCAAAAGCCAGTCTCTTGCTCAAAATAGTTAGTTCATCTCTCAAAAATAAATATCTGTGTCAATGAACGTCAGTGCCATCAGAATGACAAGTCCTTGTGTCATTGTGTACGGATAAGACAGTCAGATTGTTGTCAGTATAACAGTGTACTCTGGAGGGATGTTCTGATGTAAACTACGGCAACAGTTTGAAGGACAGTTACTGTATTGAGATGCAGAAGGCTGCACTTCTTATGTATGCCATATATCCATTTCAAACGTACAAATCTATGATATTGATTGAAAGACTGGATTGGATACAGTTTACTAGTGATCAAAAAAAATAAAAATACAACATCATTGTGATATAGAAAAGAAAAAGAAATATGGGCACAAAGGTGGAATTTTTATTTTATTTTTTATTTTTTATTTTTTTTGAAAGTCCATTGTCAGTATGTGTAACTCCTGTGTTGTCCCCTGTCTATATATGCTTTCCAATTGAAGGTTCATGAGATGTATTTCAGAGAACTGGTTTGTCATTGGGTGATCTATATTCTCTTCATTAGTGAAAGTCAAGATTCACTTGAACAATTCATGGCAAATTTACAAAAAGTCTAATAGAAATGTGTAGAACATATGCTTGACAGTATGACAACTAGATCTACCGTTTTGCATTTACTGTAATGACTTATAGGATGAACTAATGACTAGATGTTTTGAGGGGTGAGACTATAGCACAGAGAACTGTATTATACATTTCAAGCAACTGAAAATGTAGGAAACCGCAGACAAATGTGTATAATCAATTGCATACATTTACCAAAGCATCACAACTTGTTCAAAAGAATGATAAACTGCTTTTACGATGTGCACAAGTGACTCGATGATGTGGAGTTTTGAGAATTTAATTTCTGATCTGAGAAATGCACCGAAGCCACTGAGAAACACTGTAAGCTGACTTTGGCCTTTTTATCTCCATCGAAGGCTCTGATTGGTGTGTGATAAATTTTGACGAGTGTTTCCACTTAACTGTGTGCTAATTGAGCTCAAACTGTGCAGACTTGAGTGAACAGTATTGAATGCTAGTGCTTTCTAAATGACCACATGATGTAAGCTGTTTTGCAGGAACAGTTCACCAAATCTGACTCGTGTGTCAAAGCAGGGGAATAGAGTTTATAGTTTAGGGAAATAGGTGTGCTTTTTGAAAAATGGCGTTATGGTTTTTAAATTATGTTCAAAAGCCTGGTTATTGTGTTTTAGCAATAGAGTTAAAACTGTGGTACTAAAATAGCACTGTTGCACAGCACAAAAAAAATCTAGCACTGAATGTAGACAAAAATAAATAAATAAAATTACTAAAACTGAAAGAAAGAAAAAAAAACTGTTGCGTTAAATCAAACTAGTGCAATCTGCAAGACACTTGAATTAAATTACTCAAGCTAAAACAAAATCTAGTAGAAATGACAGAAATAAACATGTAAACATTTAAATGAACAACAAACAATCAGTCTTGTGTTGATGTTAATGGCGGCACCTGATGAAGTCGTTAAGTGATCGTCGCCTTCGAAAGGTCAACAACAAACGAGGTCAAACCTGAAATGGAGAACTTGTTTGATTGTCTTGACCTGATTGGATCCGCCGCGCTCGTTAGAGGAATAACTCTGAATCCAGGACAACAGCTTCCTCACAATAACACAGATGCTATTACAGTCGAGTTCCTCTCGTTATCAGGTGTTTCGTCTCGTTACGGCTCCACAGGTCTCGTTACCCACGTCCTCTGGTGTTCGTTAATGTCTGTCGCTGACATCACAGGCTCGTTACTGTTACGGTGAATTAGCTTTCCTGAAGTTCAGACCATCTAAACACACGCAGAGCTCAGAAGGAAAATTGAAGAGGAGCTTCATGTAAAGTTTGCTTTAGTGTGCAGTCGCTCGTTATCACAACATAATCACCGTCAGGATAACGTCCCGATCGCACTGTCAGAGCTTATTCTGCAATACAGTTTTTTAAGTTTGTTTACACACTGAGGCGGACTCGGTGAAAACATTCAATCATGCATTTTCAGACCAAGACTGCAAAACTGCAAACTCATCATCTGCTGTACACTCAGTTTGCAACAGTAAAACAAACTTTTAGCAAAATGCTAAACACAGTTCTGTACAATAGAGCATCATTCAAAACTATCAGCTCTTGTGTTTAGTTTGGACACACTTATAAACAATTATACATCATTTCTTCACTTTTTGAGGTAGAAACACGTTATTTTTGGTGTAAACCAAAAACAACACATTGTGAGAATCAAATAAATTATTCAAGTCACCTTCATTTCTATAAAACCTTATGCAAAAGTGTGTGTGTGTGTGTGTGTGTGTGTGTGTGTGTGTGTGTGTGTTTAAGAAATGAATACTTTTATTCATCAAGGACATTTGCTATTGATCAGAAGTGACAGTAAAGACATTTATAATGTTACAAAAGATTTCTATTTCAAATAAATGCTGCTCTTTTGAACTTTCTGTTCATCTGTGAATCCTGAATAATGGAAATTCTGAGAAACGATGCTAGAAATTCAGCTTTGATCACCAGAATAAATTATATTAACAATATATTTACACAGAAAACGGTTATTTTAAATTGCAATAGTATTTATTAATATATATTTTGTTAATAAAACATTGTTTTATTACAGTTTTTTTCAGCTGCTTACACACAAAATCTGTCCTTGTCACACAGTTTCTGAAAGCTGACACTCAAACAGCAGAAGCACACACCAAATCTACAAAACCAGACACTATTTCTGGTTGCTTTTGAGACATGTTTGTGATATTTTGAATGCAGTGCTTCATTTTACAAGAAATGCGAGGTATTTTGCATTTTGTGTGTGCAATTCTTGGATTTGTGTGTAAAGTTTTGGAGAAAAAAAAAGAGGGAAAGTTTTGAAAATGTGTGCAAGCAGTTTTTTTTACTGTATTTTTGATCAAATAAATGCAGCCTCAGTGAGCAAAGAAACTTAACAAATGTTACCAACTCCAAACTTTTGAATGGTGTGTTACTGCTTCACATGTGTTTACATTTACTTCTTTCTATGCATAAAATCCTGTCACAATGTGAAAAAGTGTGATCTGTACTCTGATGGAGTGCGTTTAGACTGTATGTGAGTGTGTGGCAGGTCTCTCACACAGCAGACGCGTGGCCGCAGGGCGTGTGTGTGTGTGTGTGTGTGTGTGTGTGTGTGGACGTGTACTTTAGCTGTGATTGACATGTTTTTGTACATCATCTGTAATGCCGTACATCTTTGTTCTTCACCGGGAGTGTGTTGGAGGGTTTAGACGAGCCATTGCTCTTGATTTTAATTCCCAGAGGCAGCACCAGCACTTTCTTCTTTCATTTCTGTGTTCAAAGCGTTCAAGATGGCCAATAATGTCTTCAGCTTTCAAGGCACGATCCCATTGTTGTGCGGAATGGTTTCATCAAAAATGTTCATCCTCATACGACTTTCTTTCTATGACTTTCTTTCCTCCAGAATGAGATGTTGAGCAGAATGTTCAGGCCGCGCAGGATTCACACATTCAAGCTCTGATAATGACATGAAAGCATCGGTACAGTAGTTTGTGTGACTGTATTTCAAGTCTTCTGAAGTCATATGAAAGTTTAGTTTGAGACCCAAAAGTTTTTACTCTAAAAAAAAAAAATGCTCAAATATAGACTTAACAAGAGCCAATGACATTAAAAAGCAAGAGCCAATGACATTTGGTATCGCTGAGCCATAATTAACATTTTTATATTTCTTCATGATTAAAGAAGTTCCTTTAATGGTGTATTTTGGAGCTTCAGAGCATCTGATCACTTTATGATGTTATTATATGGAAAATGCCTCATATTTATTTGCGTCCTGTGACTACATGAGGACAAAATTTGTTATTGTGTTGCTAGGCAGTTCCTTTGGTATTTTGAGTAGTTGCTAGGGTCTACTGGTTGGATGCTAGGCCATTGCTGTGTGGTTGCCAGGATGTTTTGGGTAGTTGCTAGGGCAGTGCTCGATTGTTGGTAGGCTTTTCTAGGTAGTTATAGGGAGTTTTTGGTGGCTGCTTTGGGGGTTGTTAATGTATTTTTGGGGTTGCTATGCTTTTCTGATTAGTTGTTGGGCTGTTTGGGGGTTGCTAGGGTGGTTGGGTTGTTGTTAGGCTGTTTGGGTGGTTGTTAAGGTATTTGGGTGGTTGCTAGGGTGTTTTGAGTAGTTGATAGGCTGTTTGGGGGGTTGATAGGGTGGTCGGGTTGTTGTTAGGCTGTTTGGGTGGTTGTTAAGGTATTTGGGTGGTTGCTAGGGTGTTTTGAGTAGTTGATAGGCTGCCTTGGGTGGTTGCTAGGGTGTTTTGAGTAGTTGATAGGCTGTTTGGGGGGTTGATAGGGTGGTCGGGTTGTTGTTAGGCTGTTTGGGTGGTTGTTAAGGTATTTGGGTGGTTGCTAGGGTGTTTTGAGTAGTTGATAGGCTGCCTTGGGTGGTTGCTAGGGTGTTTTGAGTAGTTGATAGGCTGTTTGGGGGTTGCTAGGGTGTTTTGAGTAGTTGTTATTGTTTTGTGGGTTGCTAGGGTTTTTTGGGTGTTTAAGAAAATGGATTAAGATTTCATTTGAAATTATTATTGTTTGCAGCTGGGGTGTTTTGGGTGGTTGCTAGGGTGTTTTGGATGGTTTCTAGGGTGTTTTTGTTGCTTGGACAGTGCCATAGATTGTAAAGAACATGAAGTTTCATTGAAGATATCTGAATTTGACTCATTCATAGAGACACTTTTAATACTCATATTCAGTATTCAAAAATGTACTAGAGGCGTATCAGCAATAAAGTTACATTACTCACCTTAGAAAACAGACAAATACATTTATCATTTCCTCCTCTTCTCCGTGTGGTTTTAATAAAGCATTTTATTATGTGCAGGGATGCAGGAACCTGTTTAATAGACGCATCGCTTCTCACGCAGCGCTTTCCATTCCTACGTTCTTCCGGCGAGACTCGCATCTCTCAGTTCCTGTGATTTTCGTCTCGCTGCTCGTGACAAATTTTGGCGCCAGATGCCGGAATCCATTTGCTGTAATATGGAGCGAATCCTGGAATGCGGATGGAGCATATGCAGCGCGGTTTAATGAAGTGCGGAAACAGAGCCGCTAACAAACCTCCCGCAGTAAATTAGCCAGCAGAAGGTCCATAAAAGTGTCTCATATACAGAAGCTGGGCTCGTTCAAACTAATGACACGCGCTGGCCGATCGCACTTCTCCTTGGGTTTGATGCAGCCTCTCGCTTGATTGGCAGAACCTACATTATTTTGCTCTGGCCAAACGTTCATATGTACGACAGGTTTTGCTCACATCACATGCAACTCTGATGTTGTTTAAAAGGGTCAAATTTTAGATATATGTCAAATATTTTTGACATGTAAAAGCTCAAAAACTCTTTCTTGTTAGTCTGAAAGCAGCTTATATTGAAGCCAAGCTGCTAAAACGTTCTCGTTTTTGAATTTGTCACATTATAACCAGTGTTGGGAGTAACGCATTACAGAATCAGATTACTTTCTTCAAGTACCTGCATATAATAAATTATCACATTACTTTTTTTAATTTACAGACGTGAATTTAAATTTCCTTTAGCCTGAGGCTTATTCATTTCACTTTTGATGTGAAAGCACTTTTACATTTGCCAGAAATATAACTTTTTATATTGAAAACAAACAAGCCCAGGCCACATTTAAAAAGTACCACAAAAGCAACATAACGCATTACTTTCCATAAAAAGCAACTAAGTAACGTACTTCGTTATTTTTTAGGGAGTAGCGCAATATTATAATGTGTTACTTTTAAAAGTAACTTTCTCTAATGCTGATTATGACATCATAGTGTGACGAAACCCCGCCTCCTCAGAAGAAGATCAGCGCCTACTTTGCATCTTTAGCAGTGGAAAAACAGTCTTATTTCTGATCCTAACATTGGGAAAGACTGGAGGAACTTTAGTTCAGTTTTCTTGTAAAATGTACTCCAATAATCTGGTCATTTTTTGTCATAACCTTGTTATTTTGTCAAAAATAGCTCACAGCAAATGGGATAAAAATGGTCTTTTGTTAATAGCCAGACATGCAGGGTTGATTAGCATCATGATAATGTTTACATCAGCAAAATGCAGCTTTATTTGATAACACAAATGATGCTAGCTGGAATAATGGCTTTGGGGCTGATATATTTATGAGATCTTTATTAGCTCGCAGTGTTTTAAACATCATCAAATACTTTTGAATTGATGAGAGTCTCATATCACGCTTCACTGGAGCTCTGTTCATTAGCTTTATATGACATGCTAGTCGATGCAAAACGTCTGCTAAATGGATAAGCAGGTGCTCAGTTCTGTCTGCACTGCTGATATACCGGCACATGCTGTTGTTATATGGTGTGGTGTTGTGGTTAATGATCTGACTCGCTTACTGAAGGTTTAGATTAGAATGCAGTTGAGCGCTGCAGTGATTGTGTGTTTTTGTAGGCCAACCCATAAACCCAATAGGATTTTCCATTGGCTTTTGGATTATTGCAGAAAATAAGCTCTGTGACTAACAAATGTTAAACGTTTATGTTCTTACATGTTTCTTTCATCATCCTGGCTAACAGGGAACATTCTCAGAACTTTGGCTGACGTTCTGGCAAATGTTCTTCTAGTAAAGTTAGTAGAACATTCATTGTTATCTAGTCTTTAATAATATTATTTACATTATTTGTACATCATTCATAGAACTTTTTTTCATAGATGTTTTAATTGGATGTTCATCTAACATTTTTTTAATTGTTAATTGTTTCAGAACGTTCAGAGAACTTTCAAAAGTAGCGTTCCCATAATGTTTGCAAAATGATACAACGGAACATTCCCTTAACGTTCACATAACCAAGAAAAAAAAAATAGCCCAAAAAAACCTGAATGTTTTGAACTTTAAGAAAAGTTATTTAATAATATTTTCATAACTTAATAAGAACAATAGCAAAACATTAGAATAAATTTTTTAGCATAAAAAAAAAAGTTCATAAAGTTTTCAGGTTACACATCTGTTAGGCTACATTTACACTAGTGCGTGTTCGTTTTAAAATGCATAGCTCAGACAGAATCATCATTTCTATTCATTTTCCACTGATTTACTGATGAGCATTAGCTGCTTCCAGCGCTCTGTCTGTGTTCTCTCTTCCACGATCGCTGTTCTTCTGACTGAGATAATAACATATTTCAGCAACATTACATGGCCAAAAACACACATTAGACAGCAATCAGAAGTTATTACAAACACTCGATGGTGGTTTAAACAGAGTTTTGAGTAAAAGCAGAATATGAATCTCATTTATTGTCTTATGTAGCATGATGCTACAGTGTGCATGAATGGTCTCGTAACGCGCTTTCGGTCGTGTAATATGGACGGAGATCTTTTCAGAAATACAATGGAAACGCCTCTGGACGAGGAACTTTTTTATTGGTTATGTGAATGTTAGATACCAGGAAAATAACACGTTGCATTTGTTACTGCCACCCTTGCAAACAACAATATTTTCTGAGAACAATTTTCTGACGTTCCTTTTAAGTTATGAAAACAATATTTCTGAATGTTCTCAGAACATTCAAAATTTCCAATTTTTTTTAAAAGAAAACATTAAGGGAATGTTCAATTTTATCATTTTGCGAACATTATGAGAACGTTACTTTTGAATGTTCTCTGAACGTTCTGAAACAAATATTCAAAGGCAACATTTAAAAAAAGTTTAAAATGTTTCATAAAATGTTTCCCTGAACGTTCGCTGGAACGCTACACTGTAAAAAGTGATAAGTTGACTTAACTTACAAAAATTGAGGAAACATGTTGCCTTAAAATTATTAAATACATAATAATAATAAAAAAAAAAAATAAAAAAAAAGTTAAGTAAAGTTGTTTTTTTTTTATTATCATTTACTTAAAAATTTCAAGGCAACGGGTTTCCTCAATTTTTTTTTAAGTTAAGTCAACTTGTGACTTTTTACAGTGTAGAAAACCCGTTAGAATCATTGGACTGAGAGTTTCTCACATGAGTTCAGCTTGTCACTTTGTGCACGAGGCTTTTCCTCTAAATCCCACATTATTCCCAAAGCCGTGTGCTGTTTGGAGGTCCGATCCTGATGCAAATCACCGAGATCCTTTAGAAACGGCGCTCGACTCTTTGCGCATTGATATTCCACACGTGCTCTCATCTGTAATTGTATGGTGCATTATTATTATTTATGTCCCTTGTTAAACGTCGGCGTTCTGTTGGGCCGCTGGCTGGGTGCCGACACATTCAATAAGAGCCCTTTGTGAAAAGCCCTTCGAGAGCGTCCAAAGCAAACTAAAGCGAGCAGCACGCGGTGCCAAGTGAAGCATCAGCGTTTCAAAGTTGGCTGGTACTGTTTACTACTTTGTGGATGTGCGTTGCACTCCATTCGTTTAATGTGGCCTTTCATTTAATGGTGATTGTCAGCTAGTGCCGCTGGGAACTTCCTGTTTGTTCGTGCTGCGTCTGGAACAACAGCAGTAATGCATCTGTGAGTCAGGATCATAATTGTGTCTTCATTATTGATTTTGCAATGGAAATTGTCTTCGCTTTCGAACGGCTGCGTTGAATGTGTGTTTTGAGGTTGTTGTTATTAGTGATGCTCTCTGAAACGCCACAGTATTATTGTGTTTGATTTACACATTACAAGCTTATCCGTAATGATTCTCATTGCATTTCACTTTTACCACATTTACAGCACAAATCTTTGGTGATTGGATTTATTTATGCTTTTACACTGTAAAAAGTGATAAGTTGACTTAACTTAAAAAAATTGAGGAAACCCGTTGCCTTAAAATTATTAAGCAAGTAATAACAAACAAACAAAAAAAGTTAAGTGAACTTGACAATTCACTTAAATTATTTTTTAAATGATTATTTACTACGGGTTTCCTCAATTTTTTTTTAAGTTAAGTCAACTTGCCACTTTTTACAGTGATTTATTTATTTAGTATTATTTATATACTATTGCAGTTTTTATTATTATATAATTATTTAAATTTTATTTTTAGTTATACTTTTATTGTTTTTATTAGCTTTTGCTTTATTTTAGAATTATTTGTTATACTATATTATATAATTATAACAATTTTACAATTTATAACAATTTGAATAATTTATATATAATTGTTGTTTTATTTAGTATAAATTCATGTATTTTAATAATTTATACTATTTCAAATACTGAAATAACACAACAATCTTTATTTATATACATATAGTTTTATTAGCATTTTGAATTGACATTTTATTTATTTTTTGTCATTTTAGTTTTAGTAATTTTGTTATGTGCTTTTGTCATTTTAGTAGTTTTTAGTTTATTGATTTTAATTTATTAGTGTTTCCCCTGAAATGTTCTTAATTGTTTTATTTTTTATTTCAATTTTAGTTTCACAAAACTGCTTTAATAAGCTGTGAAAGCACTGGCCATAAATGAAAAACTTCACCAGTGTGCTGGTGTTGTCATTCAGAATATAAATGAACATTTTATGGAGAACATCGTTTTTAGGGGTGAAATGTGACCTAGATGTGTTGTTGACGGGTTAGTTGAAATCCTCTCTCTGTTATGTAAGAGCCGGAGTGTTTGTGAGTCTGTGTTTGCCCATCGTTTTCTAAGGCTCATTAGCAGCTCCTTTGCCTTTAACTTTCTGGTCTCCATGGCAACTCACCCCACATGCTTAAGGCTTCTCAAGCAATCCAAACCCAATTTAGGCGTCTTCCCTTCGGGCCTGGATACCTGCGTTAAATACACACCTGCTGAAAGCACTCTCACATATCTGTCAAACCTGCTGCTTCTTTCACAGGCGTATATAATCAGAGCTGGACACAAACACGCTCTGCATGAATGTTAGAAATGCCTGATTTATTGCATATTAAATGTAATCCGTACTGTTAACATGCTGGGATGGTAGAAATAATACTCACAATAGAGATTGGCTGTTTATTTCAGGTGGCAATGAATAAACCAAATGCATTTTATGAAACAATAAACTTTATTACTAATAGGTTGCTGATATAACCTTCTCAAAGGTGAGTATCATGTCATATTTCCATCATACCACACAGCCAAACGTAATCACTTAAACAAAACCCGGACAGCGAGCAGGGTTATTAAAACTACATTGTGAAAAAAAAACAAAAAAAACACTTACTTCTTCTTAAAAAAACTTAAGTTTCCTTGAAGTCATTTCAAGTTAAATTAAGCTGACTTAAAAACTAAGTTAAATCTTAAAAAAAAAAAAAAAAAATTAATAATTAAAACAGTGGGAAAACATATGTTGACTTATTGATCATATCATTTTTTAACTAAAAATAAATAAACTTTTAAAATGAAATTTTATTTTAGCTAGTTTGCAAGGCAGCATTTCTTATTTTGGTTTAGTTTAAGATGAAGTACTAAAATAAACTAAAGCTAAAATTAAACAACTTAAAAACTATATAGACTTATTTAAAAAAAAATATATATTATTTTATTATTGTTTTTTTTATTTACAAAAATAATACAACTAACAAATTAATATTAGAAAAAAAATATAAAAATTAAATATTAGCAAAAACTATAATAGTATATCAATGATAATAAAATGTACATCATTATTTTACTACTCAATTGCATTTGCTTATTGGTGGTGTTGTGCTGATATTATTATTAATTTATTATTTATTATTGCAGATTTATTGATTTATGTGTGATGATGCAGTATGAGATCTGATGCAGCTGCTGTTAGGTTTATTTTATGACTTCCCAGCGTCCCTCAAGTGTGCTGCACATACTGCACTACAGTTTAAAACACACACTGAAGCCCTTCAGCCGAGCACACTGTACTTGATATTTACAGTAAAGTCAATAGAAAGCCCTCGGTCCTCAGCGGGATATTGATTGACTCTTACTGCACCTGCACACACTCGAGGGAAACACATGGAGAAACTCTTACTTCACTCAACACACGCCAGAGTCTTGATGCGTGTGGAATTTCAAATAAAATCGTACAGTTTCAGAATCAAGTTTCATTTCCACAGGAGTTTGGCCTCCGTGGTGCTCTTCTATGTTATTTGCCTATGTGTCATAAATATGGAGTTCATCATGTTGTGCTTAAATCTTTTTAATAGTTTTTTTTTTTTTCCGAGAAAGCAGTGGAAAGAGACTTTTTCTGCTTCTCAGTTGTTTCTCCTCAGAAAAAGATCCCAGTAATCTTAAAATAGTCTCTTTGAATGTTTCAGATCTTAACAACATCTCAAAATGGGTTCAGATTTGCTCAAATACCAAAAAGCGCAATCAAACAATCTCAGTGTGCAGTTAGGATGGAGTTCATCATTAATTTCCATGTAATGCTAACAAATTGAGTCTTTTTACTATCTTAATTGTTTCTTCTAGACTACGCTGAGATCAAATGGAGACTTTTAATGAAGTTTCTTGCTTCTCAGATGTTTCTCTTATGAAAAAGAGCCCAGTAAACCTCATTTGTGACTCTTTTAGGGTTTTAGTAACATCTCAAATTGGGTTCAGATTTGTTTTGATAATATAGACTTCATCATTAACTTCCATGTAGTACTTACAAATGTAATCTTTTTAATATCTTAATTGTTTCTCCTAGACAGCAGTGCGGAGAAAAAAGACCCCAGTAATCTTAAACGTGTCTCTTAAACATCTCAAATTGGGTTTGGATTTGCTCAGAGACCAAATCTTGCAATCAAAAGACCTCACTATGAACCGCTCCATCTTCATCTTGCAGCTTGATATTCCCAGTTAGTCTCGCATTCAAGTACCAACCAAGCAAAACCTCCCTTAACTTACAAGTTCTGATGAGATCTTGAGTCGCCTTCATTGATGCTTCGTTGGGTCACGCAAACACGCTTGAATAGCGAATACTACATGATGCATTGGAGAAGAAGAGCAATTCAAAGCTCGTCAATGAGATCGAGCGCACTGACCCGGCGTAAGAGTCGAGATGTGTTGCAGATAACGAGCAAAGACGTGTTTATGAGCAGTTTGGTCACTTGGATATGATTGAAATGGACTCTTTGGTCAATCCCACCAGTGTAACATTCAGCTGTAGGCTTTATAGGGAGCATCAGTGGCTTTTAAGGCTTGTAGAGCGCTTCACATCCACCGGCCGACTATTGATTTCAGGAAGGAATGGTCACTTACAATGAAGCAGCAGGGCAGCGTTCACATCCATTTTATTCAGATCAATACTGCTAACAAAGAGGATTCAGAGAAAGGTTTTGCGCTCTGAACGTACTTCGGGTGAATGTGTGTGGAGAACAAGCAACAGATGAGACTTGTGCATCTGATAATGTCAAAGCAACCTTAGGCTAGGTTTATGAAGGCTTGAGCAATCAAAAATAAACTCTTTATAATCTTGAGTGTTTAGACTGAGTAGATGAGACTCAAACTACGCTCAGATATAGATCGCAGTAATGTTATCATTGATATGCTGTTAGTTTTTATTAATATTTTTGAACTTTTGATTTTTTATTTGATATTTTCTGTTATGAATTCATTTTAAAAACCCATTTTGGTAACACTTTATTTTATTTATGCATATTACTAGAATATTAGCCATGTATTAGTACTAATTAAGCACATATTAATGCCTTATTCTACAAGACCTTAATCTACATCCCTAATCCGACCCAATACCTGAACTTAACAACTACCGCACTGACTATTAATAAGCAGTAAATTAAGAATTTATTGAAGGAAAGGTCGTAGTTAATAGTTAACAAGTGTTACCTATTCTAAAGTGTTACCAACATTTTTTTTCTTCTTTTTTTTTTGTTGTTGTTGTATGTTTTTGTCATTTTAAATATTTGTCTATATAGTTTTACATTTTCTGAAATAAATGTTTTTTTTGTGTGTGTGTGTGTGTGTTCATATTTTTTTATTATTTTAAACATGTTTAAACTAGTTTTTAATGATCTATTTTTTTTTTTTTTAGTTTTTATAATTTTATTAGTTTTCGTCTTTTGTAATATTTTAAAGTATGTCTTTATAGTTTAATTATTTATATAAGTTTAAAGTTTTTCTAATTTTGTTGTGTTTTATAACTTTTAATACCGTTTAAGTATATCTATGTAGTTTTTAATTTTCTGAATTTAAATAAATTTTTTAATTAATTAATTGTGAATTTAAAAGTAATTTTATTGTTTAATTTTTAATATTTTTAAGCATGTCTATAGTTTATCTAAGCATACTTTATCTACTTATTTATTGTTTTGTCATCTGTAATATATTTAAGCATGTCTATGTAGTTTTTAATTATTTATCTTAATTTAAGTTTTTGTCATTTTTATATTATATCTAAATAAAACTCATGTAAAACACATCTTTAATAATAATCTAAATAAATTAAAAAAAATTCTAGCTGAAAATAAAATGTTTAATTTATATTTTATCTGATTTCAGTTCATAATTGAAATATTTCTTTTTTATGTTTTTAATTTTTAATTTTAGTTTTAGTTTTAGATAACCCTTATATGAACTGTTCCACGTTTGTTTTATATCTGTATTCTCTTCCTCCGAGGGAATTTTAGAGGAAGATAAAAATGAAAGCGTAATGAAACATGAGTGAATCTATAAACGAACAGTAATTCCTCTCGCTAGGCATCCGCTGGACTCTTGTTTACTCTGCTAATGTCATGTAATATCCTTTCAAACAAGGCATTCTGAAACAAAAGGCTTATATTACAGGAACTGATGTAAAGGCCTGTAATTATTTCTCTGTTTGATTGGAAATGGCACAGCAGCATCTAATTACTGTAAGCAGAGATGTCATTGGCCCACGCTAACGACCCATTTACAGAAGAAACTGAATCAGTCACCGGGTCGAGAGGCGCAAACCATCTGCAGATCATAAGTTTACAGCCACCAAACTCACGCTGTGAGTAATTATACATCTTAGTTATGATATGCAGTTATATGGAAACCTACAGCCTCAACTCAATTTTTTTTTTTTCTGAAAATATCTATTATTTACATTTTATATATATATATATATATATATATATATATATACATATATAAAATTACAGTGTAATCAAATCAATACATTTATAATTAAAAAAAACAATTATAAAATTGTATTATGGAATTATATTGTAATTTAATATAAATAAAAACTATATATATATATACTTCATTTTATTTCATTATTTTCTCTTTTTATTTGGATATATTCATACTACTGTTCAAAGGGCTCAGTTATATTTATTAATTTGTTTGTTTGAAAGAAATTAATGCTTTTAATCATCAAGGATGCATTAAATTGATCAAAAGTGACAGTAAAGGCGTTTATAATGTTACAAAACATTTCTATTTCAAATAAATGCTGTTCTTTTGAACTTGTGAATCTGTGAATCCTGAAAAATATCACAGTTGTATCACAAATGTATCACAGTTTCCACAAAAATATTAATCAGCACAACTGTGTTCAACATTGATAATAATCAGAAATGTTTCTTGAGCAGCAAATCAGTATATTAGAATGATTTCTGAAGATCATGTGACACTGAAGACTGGAGTAATGATGCTGAAAATACAGCTGCGCATCACAGAAATAAATTAGAGTTTAACAGATATTCATATAGAAAACAGCTGTTTTAAATTACAAAAATATTTCACAATTGTACTGTTTTTGGGGTATTTTTGTTGTAATAAATGCAGCGTTGTTGAGCAATAAAATTTGTTTTTTCAGAAACGTTGTAAAAAGCACACATTTTGAAACAGTAGTGTATATACAAAATATTTTTTTTTCTTTCAACTGTAATTGACGGTGAATGCTAAGAATCTCCACAGCGCCGCTTGTGGCAAAGAATTGAATTGCACTATAAATTGCACTCTGGCACATGAAGCAAGGCTTGTGTAGCTGAAAGCGTCTGTGTTTAAGGCCGTTCATGTGGAACGCTGTTTTATCTCACGAGCATCAGTTTGAGCGTGTTTTTCTCTGAGGACTTTTTCTCTGAGGGCGTCTTCATTTGGCATTCAGATTCATTCTAGAATCCCACCTGCAGGCCGTCCTGTATGTCTTCAGCTCCAGAATCAGCTGTGAAGGCACCATTTCAAAGGCTTTCAGGGCAGATTTTGCGAGATGTTGTTGTGCTGTCAGTGAAATAGGACAGGAATAAAGTGGAACTGACACACAGACGGGACGCAGAGATAACAGGAGAGCGGCAGTGACTGCGTTGTGACCTTTCACTGAGGCGCCTTAACAATATCTGCTGGGATCTGGATCAGATGAACTGTTCCTGGAACCGTGCGGATGAATAATTGAAAAACAGATGCATGGTCTCACGTGTTTGATGTCTCGCTGGCCGCATCGATACAGATGGGAAATGACCTGAGGAATCAAACTGATGGAAAGACAAACAGACAAACAGCATCACACAAGCCTTCAGAGACGGGAATGCACAGCAGTGTCAGACGATGCTATTTACATAGAGATACAAGACACACGGGACTGCCATGGAAAATGTACAAAAACACGCTGATACTGCGGCACTTTGTTGTAGTGTTTTGTTCAGATTTGCAGTTCATCAAGCTTTGTTTTTCATTATTTGAAATTCTTTTTACTTTTGTATTTTTTTTTTTATTATTATTATTTTTTGGATCATTTTTGTCTATTTTAAAGGAATATAAATTTAGTATTGGAGTTTAAGTATACACACACACACATGCACACATAATATGTGCATATAATATCTACACATTTTATACAAATTATATATATATATATATATATATATATATATATGTGGAATGTGTTGATGCAAAAACATTTATTTTCAAATGAATTTTTAAAATGATTATTATTAGTGTTCTATTCTTTTCACATAGACTTTTTATATTTTCAATTTAAATATTTAATAAAAAATAATTATTAAATTAAATTAAAAATGTACAGTAAAATAATTCAGAATTATTAAAATGATACAAAAAAAACATTTATGGTTTTAAATGAATATATACTGTATATATATATATATATATATATATATGTGTGTGTGTGTGTGTGTGTGTGTGTGTGTGTGCTGTCAAAATTAGCGTGTTAATGCAGGCAATTAATTTTTTCAGTTTAACGTTAAAATTATTTAACGCAGGGGCGGAGCTTAGGGTTGTCAACCCCACTCACAACGGCTGTTTCTGTCTTTTTTCTTGATAAGAAGTGCATTTATTCAGTCGCAGAACGCGTTTACGATCACATCAGTCCGGAGACGTTTCAGACGCGCGCTCCAGCTTCACTTCAGCGGCAGGCGCGAGTCAAACAGTGCAGAAACAGCCTTTGAATTCATATCAAAGCGTGAAATAAACTATGTGCATGCAATGTCATGGTCAGCTAAGGCATGCAGTTACCAAAAAGGCGATTAAAGCTGCCTTGAAACTGTGCATGCATGCAATATGTTATATATGAGTTACATTAGGAACATGTCCTGGAGCAGCCAGCACTGTCTCACTCATCTAACACACTCGATTCAACTCGTCAGCTCATTAGAAGAGACTGAAATGGGTCAGAAAAGATGGTGATGTGTATGCGTGTCAGATCCGCGTCACGTTCAGCCATAATAGAAATAGCGAAATAGAAGCCAAAACAACCTAATAACAAGCTGCTGTGATGTCTGTTCATCAAGAATACAAGAAAAAAGAGGAAATCAGTCACTTTTATATAGCTGTAAGTATTTACCTGTATTTAGTTTAGAATTTAGTGTTTGATAACTTTATTCAATTTCTGGATATTTCTGCTGAGGGGCACAGGTAGCTTAGCTAAATATGACATTTATTATAATGGGTTTATGTGAATTTTAAAGTTCAGTTTTGGCTCCTTGTAAATTTAAAACACTTTTGCGTGCAATAGTAAATGGTTTAATGATTTGCAAATACTTCTAATGCTGTAATATTTTATTGTTGTGATGTATTGTTCTTTGTCGTACATGTATTTGTATAACTGTGCCGCCTATCTTGGCCAGGACACTCCTGGAAAAGAGATTTTTAATCTCAGTGAGGTTCTCTCCTGGTTAAATAAAGGCAGAAAAAAAAAAATTAAAAATATGTTGTTTGTACATTAATTTGAAGATTGAATGTGAAATTATTACAGTATAAAAGTGTATTTAAAGTATATTAAAAACTTTAATGTTAGGTGGGATTAATCGCGATTAATTTCAGATAAATGTGTGATTAATTTTTTTTTTTTTAATCATTTGACAGCGCTAATATATATATATGTGTGTATATATATATATATATATATATATATATATATATATATATATATATCTATCATGTATCTGTCTGTCTGTCAGATTAATACATGTATTGTTCCATGTTTGTTTGTATACCGCACGCAATAGTCCAAGTCTTCTTCTGCCTTTTTAGTGTATCTCTGGTAGATTTACAGCACCACATGCTGGTATTTCAGCATACTGAGTTATTTTAACCCATGGATTAAAAATATAGTTGTGACTCTTTGTCTCGCAGTTCTGACTATTTTTCTCTGACTTCTGAGTTTACATTTGACAATTTATTTATTTATAAAGAATAAAATTTTAAAAAGGTAGTTGTGACTTTTTACCTCACAATTCAGTTTTTTATTCTTACAAATGAGAGTTTATATCTCTGTTTTGACTTTTTCCCTTAGAATTTCAAGTTTTTCAATATATATATATATATGTGTGTGTGTGTGTGTGTGTGTGTGTGTGTGTGTGTGTGTGACCCACGCTGGCAAAATGAGTGTGAATGCGCACGGGCTAATTTTGAGCTACAGTGTAAATATATATATATATATATATATATATATATATATATTACTTTTCCTCAAATTTCAGAGTTAATCTGCCAATTTTTCTTTTTCTTTTTTTTTGCAACTTGCAATTTCTATTTCTATTCTGATTTATTTCTTCAGGAAGGCTTGTTTATATCTCAAAACTACTATTTTAAACGTCAAAACTGTGAAGTATGAACTCGCAATTAAAAAAATGTCATAAAATCGAATAAATAAATGCACATACATAAATAAAAAGTTAAGTCCATGGCATAAATAAGCTTCATTAAATAGAGGTCAGCACTAGCGATGTTTGTCTCCTATGAAAAGAGCAATGCAAAACAATATTTTCAGAGTCCTGCATTTCACTGACATACTGTGACATGTTTTAGAGTCAAACGGGATGAAAAATGTAGAGCAGGGTTGAATTCTGTGGTTGTTTCTCAGATATTGTACACGTCCTGCTGCGTTGTAAGGCCTTCATTGTGTTGACGTGCTGTAGTGTTTGAGTATTGTGTGTCAGCGGGGGTCTGCTGTCTGCCATCCTCACAGCGGGCGCAGACCCTCGGAGGACGCTGTCGCTGCTGTTTTAGGCTGAAAGAGAAAGTTCTCGTGGGGTAACAGTCCTCCTCGCTGCGGGGATCCGATGCGTGTGAAAACCAGTTTCCACACTAACAGATCAGATCTTCACAAGCAACCCGTTAACTGTGAAGTGGCTGTGAGTTAGTAAACGATGAAAGTGTTCTTAGTTAACATCTCTACTTAAAGCTCACTGTACGAGCACGTTATAACATCTGGAAGCACAGGATAGTTGGCTTTTCTGAGGTGAGAGAATCTTTTATTTCGTAACAAGTTACGAAAATAACGATAGAATAATGACGCTGACATTAAACCTGTCAACATCTCATCTGAACAGCTTTCATGCACGTCTATTAAAGTAAAAGTCCCGCATCAGAAAAACATTTAGAATGACGTTTTTTGTTGTTGATGTCGTTTCTTTGGCTATACATCTGTGTATATGAATTACAATGCATGTATTTAAAAAGTTTTGTTTTCCACTTCAGCAGCACTTACACACACCAAAAGCTTTATTTGTTTTATCTATATTTTACTGAGGGGTTTGTTCATATATCATTCACATTGTTTTATACAACATTATATTCTTAGAAATGTGTTTTTTATGATCTAAGAGTATTTTCTGATTTATGGGGTGATAAAAAGAGAAAATGAAGCCCCCCTCTGTAAAAACGTTCGACTCTAATATGTCAACAACATAAAACAAGACTTATTTATTTTCTAGCGATAGTTTGTGTGCATATACTGTATATACATGCTAAGCAAGTAACACGTTGAATTAAAAACTGTGTTTAAAATGTGCTCCAGTGCTCTCAGTAAGTTGTAAAAGTGTTAGTTTTACTGCATTGATGTGTCTCCTCCATCGAGCGGCTCTGTCATCTGTATTTTTAGATCTGAAGCTCTCAGCGAGACTCACCTGAGCACCTAAAGGGCCAAATACTGTCACACCGAGAACATACGGCTCGTTTAATTAACCCAACGAGACGAGGCATGAGAGAGCAACAGAACCTGGAGGATCTAGAAATAAAGAGACCTAAAAATATAACAAGCCATCAATTATGAATTCGATCCTGTGCACACGTCTGATTCTAATGGCTCCTGGTATGATTAGCATGTTAAGATAATATACTTTTTATGTGTTTTATTTGTCACTTGCTCAAAGCGATGACTAAGCAGAAGTAGTGTTACGGCCCATAAAGTCCATTTAAGCATTATGACTTCATAGCAGAATATGGAATATTAGCCCTTTACTGTCAGGATCATGAGTACTTTACTTTATATTTACTTTTACTCATTTGCATTTTTACATTTATGCTTTTGGCAGACGCTTTTATCCGGGAAGACTTTAATTGCGTTGAAGGTTTACATTGATCCGCTCGTGCATGTCCTCGGTGTTTCTGCTCCATGCTCTGCTGCTTGAACAGCGATATTAAAGCTAGCTGACTTTTGAGACCACTTGATATGATTTAATAATGTTTATTTATTTAATCATTTATACAAAAGTTTGAGATTTTTTCAGTGAAACTTTACAAGTTTTATTTGTCAACATCAATAAACTACACTGTTAAAAAGATTATTCAAGTACGTATTATTTCAGTCTTTCTACTTCAAAATGTCACGTTTAATTTGTTCCTTAATGTGTTCTTTGCTTTTAAATATTTTTTTTAAAAAATGTTTATTTTTTTTTGTAATAAAGCTTAATGAAAGCTTAAATTGACAAACTTAAGATTTTTTTATTTATTTATTTTTATTTATTTATTTTATTTTATTTTTATACAGATCAGAGCTTTGCCAACTAACTAAAATAAATATATTTAAGTTGATGTATTAAAAGCAATAAAATGATAAATGAATTAAAGCTATATTTAAATATTAAAAAAAATAAATATATAAATGATAAACAGAAAAACAACAAAAAAATATTAAACATGACCAACATTAAAATAAAAACTGAAAATATAAAAATTCATTAAGAAAGGTTAATAAATGCAGTAAACATATCATAGTTAGTTCATGTTAACCAATGCATTAACTAATGTTAACGAATGAGACTGGCTTAACTTTAAAGTGTTACCAGTTGTTCTATATGTAATGGTGTAGAATGAATATCATTCGTTCAGGATAATAATAATTGTCCTGGTTCAGAATCAGCAGGTTGCATGAAGCGTTCAGAAGCTGAGATGTGTGTTGGATCTGCTGGACGTCTCCATCATCAGAAATCCCTGCCGGCGTAAACACAACACAAACTTCACAAATGACATTTGTGCAGTAAACACGCTTCAATGCTGAAAGACTGAAGGCCCTGAGCGGCGTCAGACACATGCCACTATTACTGCTGACGGATGTAGTTCGGTGCAGTTCGAGCTGCGCTGCTGTTCTCTGAGGAACCGTCCTCTGGGACTGCAGAAGTTCAGCTCCCACACGCCACGCGAGACGAGACGCTCTGACACCCGCGGGTGTCGGCTGTGGAGCATCTCAGAGAAATCAAAGCTCGAATCACAGGAGAAGCAGTGCATGCTGGGAGACTGGGATCCTGTTCTGAAACTGAAGTCATGGGTCGACTGCTGCAGTAATGTGTGTTTTTATATAAGAAACACAGTCACCTTATTGTAGTAAAGCAAACAGACAACATTAAGGCTGGGAATCGATTAAAAAAAAAAAAAAAAACTTGAACCGAATCATTTTCATGAAGTTTAGTGAAGTACTTGAATGTCTGCATTGGTTTTATACCGGTGTAGTTACTTTTTTAATTGAATTAAAGCTGAATGAAAAACATTGTTCTAGATAAAGACATATATTTAAGTTGAAGAAAACTGAAATAAAATTGAATTAAAGCAATATTGAAATATTAAAAATGAATAAAAATGACTAAAGCAAAACAAAATTTGACCAAAAATAAAATGAAAACTTTTGCAAGCTCATTGTAATATTTTTTATGTAATTTATATAATTATACTACAATAACTGTCTGTTTTCATATAAAACGACATAAATAATATACGGTACTATATTTAAAAAAAAAAAAAAAAAAAAAAAAAAATATATATATATATATATATATATATATATATATATATATATATATATATATATATATATTATTATTATTATTTATTTTTTTAAATCTGTATATGAAATTAAGTTAACTGTCTGTATTCATATAAAACGACATAAATAATATACGGTACTATATTTAAAAAAAAAAAAAAAAATATATATATATATATATATATATATATATATATATATATATATATATATATATATATATATATATATATATATATATATATTATTATTATTATTTATTTTTTTAAATCTGTATATGAAATTAAGTTAACTGTCTGTATTTTATATAAAAAGATAAAAAAAATAACATTTATATATAAACATATTTATTAAATCTATATATATATATATATATATATATATATATATATATATATAAAATAGAAAAAAGCAAATGCAATAAATAAGTAAATATAAATGAAAATGACTGATTTACCAACAATTAACTCGTCTCAGTCAAAAGAATCTAATGACTCACTGTCAACGAACCGGTTCTTTACATCCTAAAATACAAGTCATTGCTTATTGCTTAATGCATGTTCTACTTCCTCAAAAGTCATCAAAGAATCATTAATATCATTTAAAGCAAGCAGAATTGTGAATCATAACCAGAAGTGCTAAATTCGTTGTGATCCCCAGCCGTGCTTCATATACTGCTGCGTCATAACTGTACTGTACAGTACTGACTCAATCCTCAGATACTGTGAACTCTGAACGTTCAGGCAGGAGCAGCATCGCTTCAGGCAAGCGTACCGCGGTAAACGGGGTAAAACTACAGCTGGAGCATATGGATTCTCACAGGTGCGTGTGGGACTTTAGAGCGCATTTAAACGAAACATGAAGAGGATCGCTGACACAAACCTCCTTCTCTGCAGTCCCAGGTGGGAAGCAGCAGCAGTATTTACGCCTGAGGGCGTCTCAGCGTGTGTCTGTGTCACACAAACGCATCCCAGCATGCACTGCCACTCTTTTAGTGCCTCTGTGGCGCTCAACCCACCGTTAACCCTCTGAACGTCCGCGGAGACTTGCGCAGCGCCTGGATTTCTCTGTCAAATCACAGTCAATTAGTGCTGTTTGCCCCTCGGCACGTCCTTTCTGTGCTTAATTACAGTTAATACAAGGTGAGGCTGTTCTGCATGATAATGAGTTAGAGAAGGTTAAACATGGCTGAAAGCTGTCTCACCAAGTCTGCATTTATTTTATCAAAAATCTGTAAAATTGTGAAATATTATTCCAAGTTAAAGTAGCTGCTTCCTATGTGAATATCTGTTAAACTGTAATTTATTTCTGTGATTTACAGCATCATTACTGCAGTCTTCAGTGTCACGTGATCTTCAGAAATCAAGTCTAATATACTGATTTTATTTTTCAGGATTCACAGATGAATAGAAAGTTCAAAAGAACAGCATTTATTTGTAATATAAATCTTTTGTAATATTATAAATGTCTTTACTGCCACTTTTAATTAAAATAATGCATCCTTGATGAATAAAAATAGTAATTTATTTTCATTCATTCTTACTCCCAAATGAACTTGTAGAACAGTTAGAACAGAGGTTGATCTAAGGTAAATTAATTTACCTAATTACTTTGCAATAAAGTGTTTATGTGACGACTGAGGTCAAAGTAGAAGTGATTGTAGTTAAAGAATTATATGATTTTCTCTTTTCTCTTGACTATGATCAGCCCTCATTCTGTTATTTAGTTTTTAATTATGTTACAGTTTAATTTAACAATGTCTTAAGGGCAAAACAGAAATAGCACTATTCACTTTGTTCAAAAGTTTGGAGTCAGTAAGATTTTTTTTTAAAGAAATTAATACTTTTATTCATCAAGGATCCATTCAATTGATCAAAATTGAAAAAAAAGACATTAATTATGTTACAAATGATTTCTGTTTCAAATAAATTCAGTTTTTTATCTTTCTGTTCATCACAGAATATCATAATTTTGACTTATGTCATAATTCTGCATTTTTATAACATGACATATTGTCGCATAATGTCAACCTTTTGTCATTACTGACTTTTTATTTTAATTTTTTTTTTTTTTTTTTGGACTCTCTGTTCATCAAAGAATAACATTTTTTTTTTTTTTTTCCCAATTAAGACTTTTTATCTCATAATTCTGATTTACTATTACCTTTTATGTCATAATTTTTTCTTGTAATTATGACAATATCTCATCATAATCACGACATTTTATCTCATAATTTTGACTTCGTGTCTTATAATCTTGCCTTTCTATAACATAATTCTGACTTAGTATTGCATAATGTCGACATTTTTTATTACCGACTTTTTATAATAATGATTCTTTTTAACAAAATTATGTTCTTCTGAACTTTCTGTTCATCTGTGAATCCTGAAAAATAAAATGTATCGCGGTTTCCACAAAAATATTGTGCGGCACGACAGTTTTCAACATTGATAATAATCAGAAATTAGCAGCAAATCAGTATATTATTATGATTTCTGAAGATCATGTGACTCTGAAGACTGCAGTAATGATGCTGAAAATACATCACAGAAATAAATTACAGTTTAACACATATTCACGCAAAAAAAAAAAAATCACAATTTTTGATCAAATAAATGCAGCCTCGGTGAGCAGAAGAGACCTGTTGTTTTGTGAAGCTTGTCTAAATGAATAACAGTAATGATAGATAGCAAAGCGTGCTCTAAAACAGTAAACACTCATTTATTTGTGAAGTTTGTTCTGCTAAGCTGTCTCGAGCTTGTTAGAAACATTGTTTATGTGCATTATGTCGCTGTAACTCTTCTGGAGTTTAATGACTCGCACAGGTTTGTGTTTTATTATTTTGCGTGGGCACGATTTCAGATTAATTTTCACACCTGCCAAACGGCCGTGAATGAATGAACGCTCTAATCCGATTAGTCTGACAAACAAGCTCCGTGTTGTTTTTTATTGTCTCCAAACAGCATCTGGATCATTAATTCACTTCAAGTCTTCTGTTACACTCCAAACACTTTTAGTTTTGCACAAAATGACAATTCTGTCACCGCTGACTCGCCCACGACTTCTTTTGTGCTCCGCGGTTTGGTTTGGAACGACCTGCGGGTGAATAAATGATGACAGAATTTTAATTTCCAGCTTTAAAATGTAAAACAAGCTCGGTGGCACTAAAGCTAGTGAACGCACGCGCGCGTTTGCCTCTTACGGCGCTAGTGACATTTCCTCTCCACCTCAGGTGGCAGCCATCAAAGTCAGTCCTGTGCCAGCCGTAGTCTCTAATTGCGGAGTTCAGGGCCACGCTTTGGTCATTAATCAGCCCATAGCTTCCCAAATTAGACATCCTCGCCAGACGAGCAGCAGTTAGCCGAGTCTGAGGAGAAGAGTGCAAAAATACTACAACAGGCCAACAATAAAGGGACAGGCTGCTTCATCTCCACCCGCATCCCTGAGAGGAATAAATCAGCCGCGCGCTTGACGTGTTAAAGGTTTACATAGCGACTGCGGAGGCATCGCGCTGCCATCTATAGGCGGCTTTCTGCCGTGCTGATGCATGCTGGGCTCTTTTATGAGATCTGAATAGCAAACCTTCATTTTTTTCACGTATTGTATGTTGCTGCCTTGTGTTAAACTGCTTTATGAAAAAAAAATCACATCAATCTACACTCCATACACCATAATGGCAAAGCAAAAACAGAATTGTCACAACTTCGTAAATTTATTAAAAATAAAAAACTGAAATAAGTACGTTGCATAAGTATTCATACCCTTAACTAAGGATTTTGCTGAAGCACCTTTACAGTCTCAAGTCTTTTTTTTGTTTGATGCAGCAAGCTTTGTTCATCAGCATTTGGCAGTTATCTGCCGTTCTTCTCCTCTCCTCTTCACCTCTCAAGCTCTGTCAGGTTGGATTGGGGCAGACGCACATTTTCAGGTTTCTCCAGAAATATTCGATTGGGTTCAAGCTCAGGCTGTGGCTGAGCCGCACATTCACAGAGTTGTCTGTAAGCCACTCTTGCTGTGTGTTTAGGCTCATTGTCCTGCTGGAAGGTGAAGCTTCTGCCCAGTCTGAGGTTCTGAATGCTCTAGACTGGGTTTTCATAGACAACCAGAATGTGCTTTTTACCGCCGTGGGTGCCACTGCGTCTGCAAAATGCATTTGCAGCTTTTGACAGCTGAGTGGCGCTTTAACCACAAGTTACCAAGCGAATGCAGCAAAGCGCATTTTCACAGATAGCCATCAGCTTCGCCTCACCGATGTGTTACATTTGATGGCTGCAGCGGAAAATGAAAGAAAAATAATAATAATTAATATTCACAGAAGAAAATACTTATGAAGTTTACTTTCCATCAGAGCATTTAAAGTGGTAGCCTGTTTCAGCATATAGGGATTTATATGCTTACAATCTGCAAATGAGTGGGAAAATATGTTCAAATACTCCCTTCGATTCACTTTACACTTCACAAAATAAGCTGTGTTTTCATAAAATCTGTGATTTTCTGTGTTTGTTTGGATGCAGAAGAAAACATCCAGTTCATGTGTGCCTGTTCTTCTTTCACTGACTGCAGTGTAAAATAATGTATAAAATATAATATCTTCAGAATCATTCACGCATGTGAAAATGGGCTGAGAGTTGAACACAGCGTCGGTTCAGATTCAGACAGGAATCTTGTGTTTGTTGTGTTTTTTCTGCTATTAAGTGAAAATACAAGACTGAGTCACCTTACAAGTGATTTTTAAACCAAAAATGCTACAAAATGCATCATATTTAGTGAGAAAGTGTGATGTGCTCAAACAAAACCGACACTGTTTTTGGAATCAGCACCTGAAAATTAGAAAACAAAACAAGTGTCGGGTTTCATTCAGCAAATCATTCAGCTGTGTTATTCGTATTTTTTGTATTTCAGATATTACAGAAAATTGCTCATGTTTCATTTAAAATACGAAGTGTTTGTCTCAGATGTTTTGTGTAGTAAAAATAGCACAAATGATTTACGAACTGTGATGCGTCATGCAGCTCACATTGAGATCTCTGAGTGCAAATCTGAGACGTTGTTGAGATCTGATGAGATTACTGGCTTCATCATCTCAGCAGAAACATCTGAGAAGCAGAAGCTGCGTTTAATGTCCGTCCTGTGTTCAGACTTTGACGATATTGATGAATTTTGCAACATGAACGCTGTTATTTTCCTCTTTATCTCTGTGAAGCTTGGAAACGATCTGTAAAGCACTATATATATAAATAAATAGAACTTGATTATGATGAATAACACTGTGTTTCTCTCTTTCTGTCACAGCGGTGCTTCAGGTGTCAATATCACTGAATAAAGTGGAACTGAGTGTTGGAGAGTCGAAATTCTTCACATGCACAGGTAAGAACGAAACCCTGCTGACATATTAACACATGTACGTGCTTTTAAAATATACATCTCAGTAATCCATCACAACAGGGTCTGAATGTTTGCAGGACTAAAATTTGCAATGTGCCTTAAAAGTAAATACAAGACAGTTCAAAAGAGGTCTCTTCTGCTCGTCAAGTCTGCATTTATTTGATAAAAAAATACAGTAAAAATTGTGAAATATTATTATTATTTAAAATAGCTGTCTTCTATGTGAATATGTGTTAAACTGTAATTTATTTCTGTGATGTGCAGCTGTATTTTCAGCATCATTACTGCAGTCTTCAGTGTCACATGATCTTCAGAAATCATTCTAATATGCTGCTCAAGAAACATTTCTGATTATTATCAATGTTTAAAACAGTTGTGCTGCACAATATTTTTGTGGAATAATTCAAAATAGAAATCTTTTGTAGCATTATAAATGTCTTTATTGTCACTTTGGATCAATTTAATGCATCCTTTATGAATAAAAGTAATAATTTCTTTAAAAAAAAAAAAAAAGACGTTCTGGGGTGCGTTTCCCAAAAACAACTATGGTCGCAAGTTCCGTCGTTACCAATAGAGTTCAATAGAACTAACGACCATAGTTAGCTAACGATGCTTTTGGGAAACGCACCCCTGAACGATAGTGTAATTACTCTCATCTTCAATAATATTAATTGCTACTGAATATGCAGTAAACATCAGAACACTGAGCTCAAGGCAATAATTATGTATACTATATACATGTCTTTTCTGTAATGAACACAGTAAGATTATAAAATATAACTGTTAACATTGAGAATATTAGAAAAACGAGTACAGTAATTAAATAATGTATTTTTCATATCAGTTTGCAAGAGATATAATCTTAGAAATAGGAATATGATCTGGACAAAGTGCACAAAGTCGTTTAAATTAAACACATTTAATGTTTGCAATTAAACAAATGTATAATCATTATATTTCTTGAATAGAATAAAAAACCGGGTTGAATTGCAGTGGTTTGATCACATGAGATGAGTTTCTCTGCTCACCTGTTGGATGATTAACTTTTTCATCGCCCGATTACCCAGATGGACGATGTGCTGTTGCCATGACAACAAATTGATTTCTTTCCATCGTTCATACGCCAGCCGGCTGTAAATGCATTAGCTCACATGAATTTCACCGTGCGTCCGAGCGGGAAGCGTCTCGCTGGAGCTCTGTCAATATATAGAGCAAGAACAAGCAGGAACAGATTGATCAGAGACACACACACACACACACACACACACAGTAAACCAGACCTCACTGTTTCGCTCTCTTCACTGCTGCAGTTGATACAGTTTCACATACATTTCTGTTTCGATTGACCTCGTTGTGCATCACTTTCAACCTTTGATTTGTTGGTTCTGAATGTGCACCTTAAACATGCATGGAACTTTTCTCAAAATGTTCTTCATATTTATGTGCTCTTAATTGCGACTTTCCTTCTTGCAGTTCTGACTTTTATCTTATAATGAATGAGAGTCAGCGAGCACGAGCATCTGAAAAGCATTCATTTACCTAGTCAAGATAGTCAAGATCATAATGAAGGAATGCTTATGAAATTCTAATTGGATTCTATTGCATAAATGTAAAATTGAATTAATTATATAATATGTAGTGTATAATAAAAAATGTAAAAAAAATGAATACATTATAAATCTAACTCTGAAGTTTATGACATGCAATTCAGGTTTTATTTATTTTTTATTTTTTGCCCCACTATGAAAAAAAATAAGTAAAAGTTTGACCCCCTCAGAATTGCTAGTTTATATCTTGAAATTCTGCATTTATTTCTTTGTTTATATCTCACAATTTTCTGTTTATCTCTCACAATTCTTTTTTTTTTTTTTAAATATTGAATATTTATTTTAAATTAATTTTTTTTATTATATTTATTTAAATGGGAATCCAGAGAGAAAAAAAAAATCAGAATTGCAAGATATAATATAAAGTCAGATTTGCAGGAAAGAAAGTCTGAATTCTTTGTTTATATCTTATTATATCTGTTTTCGGAGTGCAAACAAAAAAAAAGCAAGTGTGAATTGAATAAAAAGTTATTTATTTATTTATTTATTTATTTATTAACAAAAAATGGTTCTGAAAGGTTCTTTGGGGAACCAAAAATGGCTCTTCTATGGCATTGCTAAGAAAACCCTTACTGTGAAACATGTTCAATGGGTTTAAATGTGTTTAAATAAGTTAAAAAAGACATTTCTGTCATCATTTACTCATCCTCATCCTCATGTCAACTCAGTCAATGATTAGTGGCTGTCCAGCTAAAATAAAAAATGCACCATAAACGTAATAAGGTCATAACACTATCATAAGTCATCCATGCCTTGTTCACTAAGAACAAGTTATGTGCAAGTATGTTCTTTTGTTAAATTATGTGCTAAGTCTTCTGAAGTTGACAGATGTTAAATGAACCAAGCACCATTGGGGTCTCACCAAAAATGTGCGATGGTGAGAAGATTTCCAGCTAATAACTCTTAAATCTTTGCCTGTTCCTCACAACAACAAAAAAAAAAACTTATCAGTTTCACTAATTAGTCATTTCAAAAGACTTGCAATATATTGAAAGAGTCATATGGACTAATGTTATTACTCTTTTATTGGTAATTTCTGGAGATTGACAGATTGACAGCACCTGATTACATTCACATTAATGCTTCAGGATTCGAAGGTTTGCATTTTATCAGTTCATGTATTCACTGACCTTGAGAAAATTTTCTTTTGCTTTCCATTTCAATTCCAATTTTTTTTTTTTTTGGTGTGAAACAGAACAGGGTTTTTGCACTTTCTTTTTTGGTCACTGAAAACATCAACAAAGGAGCCAGTTCTTTTAAAAAGAACATGCAAAAATCATGAATCGTGACTTCTGGTGTTGCATCATGGAAGCAAATGAAAAACATCACCTCAGTTAATCCAGCAGATTGAAGCTCTGCTTGTTTTGTCCATGCAACTCTTTCCTCAGCTCTCCTCTGCTCATCTTTCTAACCCTGTAACTCGCTAACAAGCATGTCCCCTTCCCAGGACTCCAGGGCTCTCATGAAGAGAGGTTGGAGAGTTCAGGCCTTTCTGATTGTAGAGGGCCAGAAAGACAGACTCCCACACGGCTGCTTTATGACCTTCAGCCGAGCAGCTTTACAGAGCAGAGCACCTGGAGTTTGCATATGGCGCTCGCTCGTTCTCCATGTGGCCCCTCATTAAAGCCAACGGCGGCCAGAGCTAAAGAGCTGTTGCAAATTACAGCATAAACCAGATCGGAAATGAGACGTTCGCTCAGATGCATGGGAGTTTTCATGCAGGAATGTTTTTTTTGGGAGTATGCATGTGAGGTTTTACTTCTAACTGTGTTAATAAAAGCCTATATGTTGATTTTTTTCAGCCATTGGTGAGCCGGTGAGCATAAACTGGTTCAGTCCTCAAGGCGAGCGCATCATCTCCAACCAGAGAGTCATCGTGCATACGGAGGGCGTGCGCTCCAGGCTGACCATCTACAACGCCATCATCGAGGATGCTGGGATTTACCGATGCCAGGCTGTGGACGCCAAGGGACAAAGCCAGGAGGCCACGGTGGTGCTGGAGATTTACCGTGAGTTACCGCAGTAAATCCATCAGAGTCAGTCAGCATGAGCTTCTGTAAATCAATTATTAGTCAAGATCATCATAAAGGAATGCTTACAGAGTCATAACGATGTTCTACTGGAAAAATGTAAAAAAGTAAAAAATAAAAAAAAAATGCATATTAATAAATAAATAAGTAAATGATTTATATTATAAGACATGTTTATATACAGGGGTGCACATAAGTGGTCCGCATGCGTGACCAAAATTAAAAATGCACGGTGTAAATCAGTTCTGACAGCGCATTTGCGTATCGACATGGTTGACTGCTGTTAATGCACAATTACCATTTTAGATCGACAAACTGTACTGTATAAGATTTCTATTCAAACTGAAATCATAATCTAGGCTACCCCCTGCCGTCTTCAAAGCAAAACTGTCTCTGACATTTCATTCCCTGACGCTCTTCCATCAGCAGCGATAAACCCGGAAGCGCATAATACTTACTTGCTGGCAACCCGCCAAAATAAAAGCTTGCTGATATTACGTTTGCAAATGATGAAAATGAAAATAATGATAATAATAAAAATATTAGCATTTTATTTTTTTAAGTTTACTATAAAATAATTGCATTTGTATGTAATACTCCCTTTTTATTTTAAAATAAAATAGTATTATCACATTTTATTTATTTTTAGTTAGTTATTTTATAATTTTTTTTTTAAAAAAGTGGAATAATATTTTTATCACTATTATTAATAAAAAAAATTATAGTTATATTTTATGGGTCACACTACATGCTGTGGCCCGTGTGAGGACCAAACCAAATCTCCAGGTCCTCATATGAAAACATAGAGCAACCAGGCTGAAAAACTTATGTGCACCCCTGTTTGTATATTATATAAAAATTATTAAAAAAAAATTTAAAAACAAACTCTCTCTCTCTCTCTCTCTCTCTCTCTCTCTCTCTCTATATATATATATATATATATATATATATATATAACAATTCACCTTTTTAATAAATTTGATAGATAGATAGATGTGTTATTATGCACATCATTATCAGACATCATTGCCTTCAGTAAGTCTTCCGTGAATACTGTGGTATTTCTGAGCTGAGTTGAGCTTCTTCACCTTACAACAAGAGAGTTTTATGTAGATTTTATTAATATTGAGGCAACTTAGCAGCTAACTTAAACGAGGCTTGTCACATTGACACTGATAATTCAGATCCGGCAGAAACAAAGCCACACACCGTCCTCCTGCGCAGCTCTTCTGCAAAGCACCATTTCGTCTGAAATAGAGCAAATCAGCCAAGACCTGTGAGGATGAATAACGTCAGAACGGTCACATTTTCACTTAAGATTTCATTCAACAGCATTAGATATCAGCTAGCTGTACTTGAACTACCTGCATATTGAGGTGAAAATAGTCTCGTTTTCAGACTCACTCACTGTCCGTCTGCTGACAGTCTTATGCATTTTTGCAAAAATTAGCTCTCTGGAACTTTAACTTCATTTTTCTTTATTATTATTATTATTTTAGTAGTAGTAGTAGAATGTTTATTATATGTTTATGTTCAAGTTCTATTTTGTTTTGTTAGTACATTGTATGTGTTCTACATTCTGTGATGTATGATTTACAAATGTAATCAAATGAATTCATAAAACTTTAACAGTTCAATCAATCTTTTCAAATGCATTCACATGAAAATATGACAATTTACATTAAAAAAAATGTAAAAAAATATTTTATGCTGCAACATATTAAATTAAATAAATTAAAACTGGATGAAAATATATATATTTTTAAATTATTTTTATTATGTTTTATTTTAGTATTACTTTGGGTATTATTACTCTGCAAAGTACATTTTAGTATAGAATAGCAATAATTTTGAGTTAAACTGAACTTGTAAGTTGTCAAGACCTCAGATTTTATTAATTCTCCTGCATTATTTGATTTTTTTTTATTTATTTATTATTTTATATATATATATATATATATATATATATATATATATATATATATATATATATATATATATATATATATATATATATATATATATATATATATGCTATTATTACTATTGATATTAGTACATTTAAGTATGCAATAGCAATATATTTCTGTTATAATTTCATGTTAAACCAAACTTTTGTTTTCGGAACCGAAAGTTATGAATTTCACACAATTCCGGTATTTCTCAGAAAACAGAACCGGTTTTGGATAAGAACCGGCTTTCGGTTCTCGGTCCCCTTGCTGTTGATTTCATTCAGACAGACCTGGGACATTATGAAGGTCAATACACTAAAAAAAAAATACAGAAAATACAAGCAAATCACTCTCATCGCACTTTCTTTTGGACTAAATCAAACCAATAAGACGGTTTCCATTTCTCATTCAGTGATTTCAGTCAGATGACCTTCAGTACAGTGCGTTTGGACTGAATAAATGTGTGTACTAGTGTAGAATCAGACCCAGTGTGCCGCTCTGACCTCACATTTCAGGCCAAATTATGAGATTCAGAACAGAAACATGATTTCAGCCAAACAGCGAGAGATTCTGTCTGTTTACAAGCACGCTTGTGCGAATACTGAGAGTATGAATACGATCACATTCAAAGCATGCAGAGACGAGGGAGAAAAATAATCATTTTGATTAGCCTTGATTCATTCGATTCGTGATAGGCGTAATACTTGGCGTTAAAAGAGATGCACTTCTGTGAGAAATCGATCTGCTTTCACTGAGGTACTGTAAATGTTTGTATAAAGAACTCAGTGGTTGCTCTTTCATCATTCAAGAGAAGAGTGGAGAAATACACAGAGTAATGTTTTGAGAGTGATACTTTAATTTTATTCTGCTGACAATATTTAACTTCGCAAGTACATGCCAACTTATTCTACTGACCCTAACTCTAACCTAACAGTCTACTAATTATCTAATGAGAGTGAGTTAAGTTAGTTACAGTTACTTATAGTTAGTAGAATGGCTAAAATGGAATATTGAAATAAAGCGTAACCATAAATACATGAATAAGAGTATAGAGCGTTAAAATAGCATAGCAAAGTTAAAATTTAATGAAAACTATTTCAGTTCATATGGAGCTGTCTTATTTTAGTATTGAGATACTGTTATATTATAGTTTTTATTCTTTTTTATTTTTTTTTATACATTAATTTTAAGTTTTCAGTTTTAATGTTTATAATGTTACATATATATATATATATATATAACTCATGATTAACTTTGACAGCCCTAATATATATATATATATATATATACATATATTAGGGCTGTCAAAGTTAATCATGCGTTAAACTGAAAATTAATTTTGACGGCACTAATTTTATTAACGCACGATTAACGCAGCATGCGTTCTCTGTTTGACCCG
This sequence comes from Acrossocheilus fasciatus, assembly GCA_036784905.1. NCBI lineage: Eukaryota > Metazoa > Chordata > Actinopteri > Cypriniformes > Cyprinidae > Acrossocheilus > Acrossocheilus fasciatus. Next base: position 1,600,724 of record CM071938.1, on the reverse strand, counting down.
TGGCCTCGCCTGTAGTTGGAGAAATGGAGATGTACAGTGTTGCCAACTTAGCGACTTTGCAGACCCCTTTAGCGACTTTTCCCCCCTCTTCAAAAAAGGTGCCTAGCGACAAATCTTTAGGGTTTGCCCAAACCTTATTTAGTTCCTGAGACTCGCTGGTACTGTACACCTTTCTCTCTGTGCGTCTGCATTGTTCAGCGAGCGGTGGAGAGGAGCAGCGCTTTCACTTAAACACAGATATTATGTTGCTTCTCTAATTTTACATGCAAGTAGGCTATAGCCGAAAGCTATTGTCATTATCTTATGTGTATTTGATGTCCTCAGACGACGGCTCGATTATCAGGATTTTTGTGCAGATTAACATCTTGGAAGGGAGAGCTGGTTATTTAGTCTCAATGGGTCGCGTTTCAGTCACTATTTCATATTCATTCCATTGTCTGACAATAGAAACAGTAAAGTATATCAATGAAAACAGTTTTATTGAGAATTTAGCTGCATACAGTCTGTGGGCACAGAGAGGCAAACAAATCTAATAATAAATAATAAATGTACATTTTGCATGTTCAGAAGAAGTGAGCTGCCCTGTCGTGCAAAAATGTAACCAGGTTTGTGTCAGTTAACTGCTCAGTGCACAGAAAGAGAAGTAATGGGAACCTGCTATTTATTTCTTCATGTGTCTAATAGACATGAACAAGTTCTTTGAAAAACATCTATGACCTTTGAAACACGTCTATTCTTCATGCTCTGTTGACTATGGTTTCAGTAATAATAAACATACATTGCATAAAGCATCCATATTTGTCCATGCCCATGTTGATTAGAGTATTAAAAACTTATTAATTTAACCCTCTGGTTGTGTTCGGACTCCTGTCACACTTGTGGTGTTCCCGGTCAAAAATGACCGGACTCCAAACAACTGCTTATAAATCTGTCATTATGCTATATTATCACTAAATATTGGATTCATTACATTCAACTTGTTTTCTTTCATTTAGGACTGGTTTTGTGTTTCTATTTGCATCTGATTAATCTTAGGTCTTAGGTCTGAAAGTAGGCACCTCATTTTTTGAGTGAAAAAATCATTTTTTATGAATTATTTTCACAAAAAAATTATAAAAAAAAAAAAAAAATTGCACTGTTTCTCACACTAGTTTGCTTTAATGTTTAATTAGGAATTTTGCTTTTAAATGCTTTTATTTTGTACAAAATTGCAAAAAGTCACACTTGGCCGGCCATTGAAAGTGAATGAGGAAGAATGAAAGAGAAACAGCTGGTGTTCAGGAGCATGTGGTGCTTGCAAACATAAAGGCCTTGGACCTGTGCGTGTATACTCACGCTATACTCACACACACATACACACACACACACACACACACACACACACACACACACACACACACACACACACACACACACACACACACACACACTCTCTTCCTACCCTGAACTGCATGCAGTATGCTTTTATGAATCTGATATTATAACTCTCTCTCTCTCTCTCTCTCTCTCTCTCTCTCACACACACACACACACACACACACACACACACACACACGCGCGCGCTCAAACTACCGTGTCTTTGGCCTGCATTGACTGACTTCAAAATAATCTTTTTTCCATCCTTTGACCAGAATGTTACATCAACTTCAGCTGGTCCCTCAAAATCAGAAGATTGCTCCTCTTCGGTTGTTGCAAGGTTTTCAGCTTGTTCAGTGATGTTTTCCTCTTCCAATATATCTTGCAATGCATCTTCACTGTAAGATTCATCTTCAGTTGTCCCTTCCTTGTGTGAATGACACTGTGAGGCATTTGTGTGCTCTAGCATTTATTTGTAAACTTTCGTCTACTCTGTGAGAACACGAAAGCCTCAAAACCTATTGTCATAATGTTTTTCTAGAGTATGTGGTGAAAGAAAAGATTCTTTTGAAATCAATGCAGGCTAAAGACAAGGCAGTTTGAGCGTGTGTGTGTGTGTGTGTGTGTGTGTGAGAGAGAGAGAGAGAGAGAGAGAGTTATAATATCAGATTCATAAAAGGATATTGCACACAGTTCAGGGTGAAATAGGTGTAATACTCACAATAGTTTGTATGCATAGATGTGTGTGTGTGTGTGTGTGTGTGTGTGTGTGTGTGTGTGTGTGTGTGTGTGTGTATGTGTGTGTGAGTATAGCGTGAGTATACACGCACAGGTCCAAGGCCTTTATGTTTGCAAGCACCACATGCTCCTGAACACCAGCTGTTTCTCTTTCATTCTTCCTCATTCACTTTCAATGGCCGGCCATTTTTGACAAGTGTGACTTTGTACAATTTTGTACAAAATAAAAGCATTTAAAAGCAAGCTTCCTGATTAAACATTAAAGCACACTAGTGTGATAAACAGTGCAAATTTTCATATAATTTTTTATCTCATATTGTGAAAATTATTCATAAAAAATGCTTTTTTCACTCAAAAAATGAGGTGCCTACTCTCAGATAAATGAGAGCTAAGATTAATCAGATGCAAATAGAAACACAAAACCAGTCCTAAATGAAAGAAAAGAAGTTGACAAAAAGAACGAATCCAATATTTAATAATAATATAGCATAATGACAGATTTATAAGCAATTGTTTGAGTCCGGTCAATTTTGACCGGGAACACCACAAGTGTGACTAGGTGAAATAAAACCCACAAAAAATTACAAAAATTAAAAAAAAAATTATGAGAAGTACTTATGCCCTATGTGAACAAAGTTAGTAAGTTTGAGTTAACTCATGACAATCATGTGATTAATCGCGATTAATATATATATATATATATATATATATATATATGTGTGTGTGTGACCCTGGAGCACAAAACCAGTCTTAAGTCGCTGGGGTATATTTGTAGCCAAAAATACATTGTATGGGTCAAAATGATCCATTTCTCTTTTATGCCAAAAATCATTATGATATTAAGTAAAGATCATGTTCCATGAAGATATTTTGTAAATTACTTACAGTAAATGTATAAAAACTTGATTAGTAATATGCATGGCTAAAAACTTCATTTGAACAACTTTAAAGGAGATTTTCTCAATATTTAGATTTTTTTGCACCCTCAGATTCCAGATTTACAAATAGTTGTAACTCAGACAAATATTGTCCGATCATAACAAACCATACATCAATGGAAAGATTATTTATTCAGCTCTCAGATGATGTATATATACAGATGATGTATAGTAAAATCTATATATATGTATGTGTGTGTGTGTGTGTGTGTGTGTGTGTGTGTGTGTGTGTGTGTGTGTGTATGAAATTTATTAGTAACTCTGTAAAATAATGTGTTAACTAACATCAACTGACAATGAGCAATGCATTTGTTACAGTATTTATCAATATTTGTTAGCATTATTCAATAAAAAATACAACTGTTTATTGTTAGTTCACGTTAACTCAGGTCCATCGAATAATATGAACAGATACAACTTGATTTAATCAGATGATTAACTTTAACTAAGAATAATAAATGCTGTAGAAGTATTTCCCATCATGTTAACTGATGAAGTTAAAGTGTAACTTTTACTCACATAAAAGAAGTTGTTTTAAAGAATGTCAGAAACCAAACAGTAGCCACTGACTTCCATAGTGTGGAAGTATTCTTCAAAATATCTTCTTTTGTGTTCAAGAGAAGAAAGAAACTCATTCAGGTTTGAAATAACTTGAGTGAGTAAAAAAGGACAGCATTTTCATCATTTTTGGTGAACTATCCCTTTAATTGTAACCCTGACTGAGATCTCTGGATGGCAGGGTTTGATGACACTGTGTTTGTTTGCTCTCAGAGAAGCTGACGTTCCGCGAGGTGAAGACGCCGCAGGAGTTTCGTCAGAGCGAGGACGCTGAGGTCGTCTGCGATGTCATCAGTTCACCGGTGCCGGCCGTGTCCTGGTTCTACAAGAACCGAGAAATCACGTCTGAACCCAACAGTAAGAGCGCTCACAATTCATATACACACTCATATATTTACATTTACATTTACATTTATGCATTTAGCAGACGCTTTTATCCAAAGCGACTTACATTGCATTCAAGTTACAGTTTATCAGCTCTTGCTTTCCCTGGGAATCGAACCCATGATCTTGGCGTTGCTAGCGCCATGCTCTACTATTTGAGCTACAGGATATATTCATATACAGTACAACACGGTACTCCAGAGTATCAGAATATCGTGGAATTACTGTGGTACATTTTCAAAAAAAAAGAAGCTAAATTAGTCATATTTCTCCATTAATTTAATTTGAATTTCAACTTAATTTTTTAAGTGATTCCAGATCAAACTCTATTATTTAAGTCTGTTTAATGCCATTTAAGTTAAAATGACTTATTTAACCAATTTAATTATACTTAAATTATACTTAACTTTTTTAAGTTGAAGTGGATTTAAAAAAAAAAAAAAAATTAAGTGTGCTGTGGTACTGTGCTGTGTGCTGTTTTGTCTTTGTAATTGTCCAGATATTGTATTTCGCTTCATCTCTTGGGATTTTTGCATTAGTAAATTAAAAACAAGCTCAGGAATTTAATCTGCTTATTTTGATAAATAATTTATTTTTGGTCAATAAATACACTGTCATTTAAAATATGTCCATTTTTATGGAAGCTCGTTGCGGCCACTGAAAAAAAAAAATTAAAAAAAGAAGGTAATTGTAACTTTTTTATCTCACAATTCTGACTTTATAACACACAATTGTGAGTTAAAGTCAGAATTGTGAGATACAAACTTGCTATTGTAAGAAAATAGTATTTTTCCCTCAGAATTTGGATTTTATAACTTGCAATTGTGAGTTTATATCTGACAATAATGAGAAAAGCTGTCAGAATTGCGAGAGAAACGTTAGAATTTTGAGAGAGAAAAAAAAGCAGCGACCTGTGTTTATTTTTTATTCAGTAATGGACAGGCTTCCATTCATTTTAAAAATTCAGAAGCAAAAATTATATAAAAAAGAGTTAATATTGTGAATGCCCATCTTAATTTAATATATTTCATTATATATATTTTTAAATATATTAAATTATTATATGACATGAATAATATATTGTATTGCATGATATGATTATTATCACATTTTTAAATATTATGGTTCATTATAAATATGGTGATTATCTCCCAACTTAATGTATTATTTTTACCATCTGAATCTAACCATGCTTTATCAGCAAATGGAAAAGTCATCCAGCTATTTATGTAAATTAAATATGTTAGACATGTTAATTATTATGCTTTTTAACCTCAGCAGCAGGGGACTTTTGACCCCAAATACCACTCTTTTACATATTCTTCTGTTATTGAAAAACATCCACTACAAAACCACCAAAACACCAGTGGATTCAAACACAAATATGTTAATGCGTTTTGGATTAAACCACATTCAGTGTCTGAATTCAGTAAAGTTCTCTGCTGAGGGAATAAAACTTTCGTCTACATTTTAGGTGTCAAACCATTAATTAGAATTCAAAGGCAGAACTTTGACAAGCTATCTGCACTTTCCAGCCCGGGAGATTAAAAGATGGAGATTTGATTATTTTTATTCTAATTACAGAGTTGGTTATAAATATCTCTCCTGAACGAGAGGAGAAAAGGTGTGTGTTTATCAGCGAGGGACGACAAAAGCCAAAGAAAGGCTGTAATCCGAAAGGCGTTTCATTTAGCAAATGTCCTTGAAATGGAAGCAGAAGTAGTTTTGAGGATTGATAATAATATTTTCCTATTATTGCGCACAGATGAAAAAGGAGTCTGTTGATTAAATCCTCAGCTTTCTTCTTTCTCACAGCATACACAACTATATTTCTGTCAAATCCTTTAAATGTAACACAATGACTTCAAGTTCACTTAGAAACGTTTGCCTGAAAGTTTTAGTTCAGTGATCAATCCAAAGATTCCAGGACTGTGACATCTGTAATGTTCTTTGGCCAAGCCACAAATTTATTTGTTATTACTGCCATTTGATAAAGCAAATATCAGTATTACATTACATTTTTTGAGTATTGCATTTGTAACATTACTTGCTTGATTAAACTCGTGCAGTTTGTGTCATGTAAGTATCTGTCTGCCTCTCTGTCTGTCTCAGACTATAGAACAGCCTAGCAACAGCACACAAACAAACACTCAGAAGGCCCTGGCAACTACATAGCAACACATTGACAAACAATCAGAACAAACTAGCAACACACTAGCAACCACCTGGAACACCACAGTGACTGCTTAGCAACACACTGGCAAACATTCTGAACATTGTAGCAACTGCATAGCAACACATTTGCAAACAATCACTCTCAATACACTATAAGAACTACACAGCAACTCACTAGCAACCACCTGAAACAGTGATTGTAACATGTTCCCAGACATGGGATACCGTAGCAACACCCAGGGCACCCTAGTAAATATACAGCAACATATTAGCAACTACATGGAACACCCCAGTTACTGCATAGCAACACACTGGCAAACATTCAGAATACCATAGCAACTGCATAGCAACACACTAGCAACCACCTGAAACAGTGATTGTAACATGTTCACAGACATGGGACACCGTAGCCACTGCATAGCAACACACTAGCACCTCAGCCACTGCATAGTCACATGTTGCCAAACATCAGATCAACCTAGTAACTGCATAACAACACACTCGCAACTGCCTGCAACACCTTAGAGATTGCACATCAACACATTGGCAAACACTCAGAACACCGTAGCATAGAAACATGTATCCAAACACTCAATACAACATAGCAACTGCATATCAACACACTAGCAACCACCTGGATCACCCTAACAGCTGATACCAACACTCAGAACACTGTAGCAACTGCATAGCAACATGTATCCAAACACTCAAAACAACCTAGCAACTGCATACAAACACACTAGCAACCATCTGAAAACATGCCAGCAACTGTATAGCAACATGTTGCCAAACTCCCAGGGCACCCTAGTAAATATACAGCAACATATTAGCAACTACATGGAACACCCCAGTTACTGCATAGCAACACACTGGCAAACATTCAGAATACCATAGCAACTGCATATCAGCATGTTTGCAAACACTCAAAACACCCTAGCACCTGCATAGCAACACACTAGCAACCACCTGAAAGCACACCAGCAACTGTATAGCAGCATGTTGGCAAACATATAGAACGCCGTAGCAACTGCATATCAACACACTAGCAAACACCTGGAGCACCCTAACAGCTGATAATAACACTCAGAACACTATAGCAATTGCATAGCAACACATTTGCAAGCAATCAGAACACACGGGCAACTACAGAGCACCATACTAGCAACCACCTGGAACCACAACACGACTGTATAACAACAAGTTGACAAACAATTAGAACATTGTAGCAACCGCATAGCAACACACTAGCACCACAGCGACTGCATGGCAACATGTTGCCAAACACTCAGTGCACCCTAGTAGCCACATAGCAACATATTAACAACCACCTGCATATCAACACACTGAAAAATATTCAGAACACTGTCATAACTGCAGAACACTCAGAATATCCTAGTAACCAAATAGCAACACACTAGCAACCAACTGGAACCACAACATGATTGTATAAAAATAAGTTGACAAACACAGACCATCGTAGCAACTGCATAGCAACACACTAGCAACCAGCTGGAACTCAGAGACTTCATAGCAACGCAAACAAACAGAACACAGTTGTAACTGCATAGCAACATTTTTGCAAACACTCAAAACACCCTAGCAATGCCATATTATTATTATAATTATTATTATTATTTCTTTATTTCAGACCCATTTAGTCCATATCACAATAAAAACAGCATACACAAAAGAAGAAAATTACATAGCAACATACATTCACATACAACAATCACTTAAGAAGAAAAAAAAAAGGTTACACTTTATTTTGATGGTCCACTTTAGACATTCTACTAACATTCACACGGGGCGTCGGCGCCAACGACCGTCGTAGTGACAACAGCCAATCACATTACTTTTCTGGTGTTGCATGAACGGGATTGGGTAGTGTCTGCGCTAAGGTATTTGCATAAGGCGATCTGATTGGCTGACGCCTGCCTTGGCGCTTGAAAAGTTTCTGCTGCGAGCAACGCCAGTGAAGCAACGCGATGGACCCACAATTCAGTTCGGCAACGCTTGACGTCACTCCATTCAAAGTAAAACGAGAGGCGTTGACGCCGACGCCCCGTGAAAATGGGGCCTAACTATAAGTAACTTTGTAACTGCATGTCAAATATATGTCAACTAATTCTCATTAATTTGCAACTACATGTCTACTAACTCTCAGAATAGACTGTTAGGGTAGGTTTAGGGTTAGTAGAATAAGTTGACATATAGTTAAGAAGTTTCTCATAGTCAGTATGTTGTATGTTGTGGACCCATCAAAATAAAGTGTTAGAAGATATTAACCCTTTAGCGCGTACGATCACACCGGTGTGATCAGTCTTGGCTGGTCCCTGGAGCGTACGATCACACCGGTGTGATTAGAACGTTCAGTGCGTCACGTCATCAACTGCCGAATTCAAATCTACTTTCTGGCGCGGAGCCAGATCAGACGCGCGAGCGCTTGTCATATTACCACTTATTCAGTGTTGTCAACCATATAATGCTTATTTTAGATTTCAGACATTTAAATACACATAAATACTAGCAAAACCATACATTTATAGTTTGTAAAATACACGCTGATGTCTATGGAAACAGTAATAACGATCCTTACAAATATAATCTGACAACATGTTTTATTGATATCATATACAGATTGTGTAGATAACTTTAAAGTTTACTCTGCTCTTCTCCCAGTTTACTGGAAACTTACTTTAAAGTGTTTTGGGAGGCGAGGATGAATTTACGTGTTGTAAATCCCACAGCTCGGATTCAGCGCGAACAAAAATGGCGGCGCCCATCACCCGGTATAGATCAACTAACACGGTCATTATAAAAGTGTTTAAACAACCAAATACATTTACTTGCACATATTTCAGAATCGGAATATCAGATATTTCATAATATAGCGAGTATGTTTGTGAATATTAATAATTAAAAAAGGAAAAATGAAATAAAAGCAATCCATGTGTCATACAGCGCTATTAGGGCTGCGGTGTGTCACATGACAAGTATGACGCGTCGCCATGGAAACAATAAGGCTATACATTCTAAAATAACGGTCGCCTAAAAAAAACTCACGCCGGGGGCTCAGCTAGAATATTTTAAACTCACGTGTGAAAGGGTTAAGTAGACAGTCTACTAATACTATAATGACTGCTAGTTGACATGTAGTTGCAAAGTTACTTACTGTTAGTAGAATGTCTAAAATGGACTATCGAAATAAAGTGTTACCAAAAAAAACCATACAAACTTGAATTCCAGTGCTTCCAGAACAAGGAAGAATACCTTGTATCACTTAATGTGGGATCATTTAAGGCCATTATGATTGTATTTCTTGAATCCCTTAATCAACAAACAAAACTATACATATAATTCCTTAAAACAGCATGCAAAGTAGGAACATCACTAGATACAAACAATGGGCTTGCACTCATCCACCTCGGGAACTTAAGCAGGATTCCTAATGCATCATTAAACGCCACCTGAAGCTTTTTCATTTTAGCTTTACTATAACTACACCATAAGTGTGACGTATATATGGACGTACAGTAAGCTCTAAAAAGTGCTATTTTGACATCAACAGTGCACATGTAAAATTTACGAGCCAACATATTCGCCTGTCCGTATAACTTACAGCACTGGCGTTGCTCATCATCATCATCATCATCATCATTCAAATCATCTTTAATAATGTGACACAGATATTTTATTTTATTTTATTTACCACAGTTAATACTTCCACGTTCCGTCCATATAAGCTGCGAATGCGCCACATACCCAGGCCGTCTGAGAGAATGAGTTCACTGGATAATTAATGTACAGTAAATGAGATTATAAGTTGATACCTTATCATTTGAGATGTGACTTAAAGCTTAATAAAGCGTTGGGAATAAGTACGTAAAATGATTTATGAAAAACAGTGGTAATTTTCTGTAAATCTACGTCAGTGACGGAAGCTTCCGGGTAAGTGGATTCTCCGCAGCTTTGGCGCCTCCGCTCTGTGGCTGTGACTCTCAGGATTGTAGCGCGTTCTCAGTGTTTTTCTGGTAGACGGCTGACTTCATGCTCGAGGTAAGCTGTTCGTGAAGCGCTCGCCCAAGTGCAAAAATGAGCTGTTGCTGCCAGATCTCGATTGCAGAAAATTACATTGTATTTGATGCAAAACTAACCCGACGAAATCATATGAAAAAACAAAAAAAAACACATCATTTTCATATTTTCATGCTTTCTCAAGCAAATTATGAAAGTCCACTAAAAACATATCTGGTCATAGACAATATTGAAGACGTTATTGCCAACATGCCTAAGTAGTAAAAAAAAAAAAAAAAACGTTTATAAAAATGTATATAAAATTTGAAATAATAACAATACCTTTGTTTTCCGTATACTTGTGTTGCTTACAGTTAAAGTCATTCTGTGATTTTATTGTTGTTTTTGCAACGTTACTTGGCAATATTTTAAAGATATTATTATTTTTTATCATTTATTTATTTTATTTTATTTTTTTGGGGGGGGGGGGGGGGGTTTGCATGGTCTGTTATTGTCATCCATGTGGTAGTTTTAACTCCTGTTCACTGGGAATAAAAAATAAATAATTATTTAGTTGATGCAGAGACTTATAGACCGGGGGAATCCCCCATCTCCCCACGTTCTGAATATTACGTATCATAACATAACTACATGAGAACATTATTTGGCGGTTTTTACTTGGAAAATCAGCTGTTTTCTAGCATGGATAAACCTGAAACGATAGAAGAAGGATTGGAGATGAATTTCATTAACAAATAGCCTAAGGTAGGCATGTGCATACTTTTAAATGGGGTCTTAATCTTAGCACTCAGCATATCCGGTTAAAAAAGTCACCGCTCGCCACTGCTGCACACCATAATATGAACATACACGAAGCAACTGTATACATCAAATGGTTAATATGACTATCTCCTATTACACATCCATAAGGATATGCTCAAATAATTTTGAGATGATATTTGCTAAGGCAACTGGCCTATAATTTTCTATACTGGATATTTTACCAGTTTTATTTTTAATTACTGGCACTAATAAAACTGTCAACATAGATTGAGGTAACACCATGTAGTAAAAATCCTGTAAGACACAAAGCAAGTAACACTAAAAAATGTTGGCTTGCATACTTTAGATGTTCAGCTACTATTAAATCAGGGCCACATGCTTTATTTACTGCCAATTTCTCAATAGCATAATTAACCTCAGAAGGTCTAATAATCACACCAATTTCACTCGGAACATGACTTACTTCAAATTCCTGCCTCTCAACACAATTAAAAATATCTCTATAATATTCTCTCCACAATTTGACAATATGCTCAGCCCCAACAACCCCTTGAATACTAGCTGGCAGCGGTACTTTACTATTATTAATAACCTTAACTTCTTTCCAAAAGTCATGAACATCACGTTTCTGAAATTTCTTAGCCATCGAGTTTGCTCTCATGGTTGCTTCATTTCTTTTAATAAATACAGCATATTTAAATTTGGCATTTGCCAATTTCTTTTTCTCAAATTCTGGGCTGTACCTTGCTTTCCCTGTTAAAACTCAATTTTTAAAAGCATCTCTAGCCTCCAAATGCAACTCAGATACATATTCATTCCATCCAGCCCTAAAAAAGATCACTTTTAACTACTTTTTGACAGAAAGGTCTACTGGGATTATTTAAACAATACACTATTTCATCATACTTCAAACGTAGGTCATCAATATGTTTAGGATTCTTACAGTTAACATTATCACACATAATAGTCTCAGCTGATACAGCTATGTTACTTAAACTCTTCTCTGTTGATATTTTATATTGCCAAAGGTCATTTGCTGTAAGACGTGTCCAATCTAATTTCCCACAATTCTCATGATTATCATAATTGCTCAGCTCAGGTAAACTTTCAGCATTTAACATAGAAACGCTAGCAACCATTTGGAACTCCCTAGCAACTGTAGAATAGCATAGCACAGTCTCACACAGCTGTAACGTCTGTGTTTGTGTCTCTTCCTGAAGGCAGACTTCAGGTGCTTCCCAGCAACAACCTGCAGATCCTGCGAGTGAGTAAAGCTGACGAGGGAGTGTACCGCTGTGAGGCGCGTGTGGAGGCCCGAGGAGAAATCGACTTCAGGGACATCGTGGTGCTGGTCAACGGTAAGAGCTGTTCTTCACACACTAACTCACTGATCTCTGAACAGCTCAATAAGCGTACAGCGCTCCACTGTCACTGACTGACCAGCCAACCCTTTACCAGCTCACTTAATAACACCTAATATCTATCTTATTATTATTATTATTATTATTATTATTTTGGCTCTGTTGATGCAAACAGCATACATTTTGTCAAAAAAAAATTATTGGAATTTTAATATTTAACCCTCATTTTCTTAAATCTGTTTTACACTAGATAAAATAAATGGTTGCACTCAGGACCTTTAGGACAAAAATGTCCAAATTGAAACCCATTAAAACCACAATATTGAATCCTAGTGCCATTTAAGCATAAAATCATATAGACACACTTTGTTAATAGGCTACGATTCAGCTGGCAATGCTTTAACCTTTTTGTACTATTTTTAAATGTAAAATTTTTACTATTTTTAAATTTAACATTTTGAAAATTTAAAAATAATTATTTTTTTTACTATTTTTAAATGTATCTTTTTTAATTCAAATTTTACATTTTTACTATTTTTAAATGTACAATTTAAAAAAAAATCAAATTTAACATTATTACTGTTTTTAATTGCAACACTTTTAAAATGTAACATGTTTAATATTTTTAAATGTAACTTTTTAAAATTTAAATGTAACTTTTTTATTTAACATTTTTAATATTTTTAATTAAATGTAACTTTTTTTTTTTACAATTTTTAAATGTAACTTTTTTAAATTTTAATTTAACATTTACTATTTTTAAATTAATCAGTGCTGATGCTGTAAATTAATTTAATGAAACAACTTCTGTTGTAATATTTGCGCTCTAAAACCCATCTGAGAAGTTGCATCTGTAAATCTTGTTGTCAAACAAAACACATCACTTGAATAACTTAATTGCCTATCATAATTCTCTCAAAAGGCCTCTAGAATCTGTGTCCTTACCAGAAGAACAGTGATCCAAACGAGCCTCAAACAGATGGCGTGCATATGTAACATGACCACGTTAACTCAAGATGGAAGGTCAAAGCAGAACGAGGCGTTTCATTAAAGCAGCGGATGGTGTTCCAACACACCTTTACGACCCGCTATAGCTCAGCCAAGGCTGGGAATAAATCTAGGGGCAAATTCTGGATTCAATCTCCAGTCTTGGACACGAAACCCAGGCGCCGTCGCTTGCTAGTCAGCGCTCGCTAAGTGATTTAAGCGGCAGGTTGTTCTGTTTCCGAGGCAGACGGCGCTTGCCATGTCTTGGGGATAATAGGACGCGCCTCATTGAGCGAGCTTATTGGATCTTCCTGAAAGCTATAAGTGGTGATGCTAAATTGAATGCAATGCACTTTTATTCGTCTTTGCGTGTTATTACATCAGTTTAAAGAAGTATGAGTTGTGCAAATACTATTGTGTCCGTTCAGGCAGAGCTCGGCGCTATCAAATCCTGACGACGGCTCATTCTGCAGAACAAGGTAAATGAATGCATTGAAAAGACGGGCGGCGTTTCGTGAAGCATTAGTGAAGATAAGGTCGCTGTTTGCTTGTGAGTCACAGAAGCTTGAAGTTTATGTTAATTGAAACATTTAGTCACAAATCTAGTCAGCAGAAAATTGAGTGCAAAGATGCTGAGTTGATAAACTACATGTGGATTTGAGATGCCAAATGCCCGTTTTTAGTTTGAATGTGAAAAGACTAGCATTTTAGTCTGAACTTGTCTCTTCAAGCTGGTTTATGTTGGTTAACTGGGACTTTACCACCACAAACATCTCAACCAGCAAAACGCAATAACCACATAGACTTCATGTTCAATTCCCATCAAAAAATTCATAGATTTGTATATTTAGTTAATGCTAACCATCCACATTTCCATTCAGACAAAGAAACAATGTATGTTCACCAAATATTCATATTTTGCGGAATTAACGCAATCAAGAATCGGCTAAAAACACATCTCTTCCATCTTTATTTGACCCTCTAACTCTAGCACTCTCTATTCTAATTCTATTTTATCTATCTTTTTATTAAAACACACACACACACACACACACACACACACACACACACACACACACACACACACTTGAGCCTCTATCAATTGCATATTTATTCTCTAACTGATAGCTTTTCTTGAAAAACTAACACTAGCTTTCTTTTTTCTATTCTATCTACTTGTTTTCTAAAAAAAAACTTGCTATGTTTACTGCATTAGAGACTTGTCATAGCACTTGCATATTATTGCTCTTTTGTCGGTTTTGATTGCTTCTATTGTCCTCATCTGTAAGTCGCTTTGGATAAGAGTGTCTGCTAAATGACTAAATGTAAATATATATATATATATATATATATATATATATATATATATATATATATATATTAATGCTGTCAAAATTAGTGTGTCAAAGCAGGCGATTCATTTTCTGAATTAACGCAGGGGCGGGGCTAGGATTGGCCACCCCACTAACAACTGCACTTTTTCTTGACAAGAAGTGCATTTAGTCGCAGAACATCTTTATGACCACATCAAACGAGCGCAGAAACAGTACTGCCTTCGCACACTGTAGCCTGTATCATCTCATATCAAAGCACGAATAAAACTATGTGCATGCAATGTCGTAGTCAGTTAAGTCATGAAGTCAAAAAAGTCGACTAAAACTGCCTTCAAACTGTGCGTACATGTAATATGTTATATATGAATCACATTTAAGAACATGTCTCTGAAATGGTTTTCAAAACTGTCCTGGAGCAGCTCCCTCATCTAACACACTCGATTCAACTCGTCAGCTCATTAATAGAGACTTTAAGACCTGAAGTGTGCCAGAAAAGGTAAAGAGAGTAGAGAGAAAGTCCGATGCGTGTCAGATCCGCATCACGTTCAACGGCGGCAGCGCTTATCAGGCAATGTATATATATATATATGTGTATGTATATGTATATAATATTATGTAAATGTATTGATGTAAGTTTTTAGAGTGGTTATAGTGTGTGAAGTTTTTAATTATATATGAAATATATATTTTAAATTAATATCTTAAACACTCACACACACTTTTACAATATTTAGAGGAATCATTTTTGCAACTTGTCAGAGTGGTTTTAATATGCAAACAATATAATAGAAGAGAAGTTACACCTCAAAATTAATTAATGCCATCAGAAATGATTCATATTAAAGTTAGTCTTAGTTAAACGAGAAAAACAGCAGCAAGTCACTCATTGTTTACCGTGGTGTCTGTTATTCAACCATCTGGAACATCCCAGCTGTCATATGTTGTGTTTTCTTGATGTTTTTGTGCTTGTTTCTCCACCAGGTTTCTTTACTGGCTTAACCAGCAAGACTAGGTTGACCTGGTTAAAATACATACGTAACCAGCATAAACCAGCGTTTGTGCCGCTCTGAGCTGGTGTTTTCATCAGAGATCCTTCACATTACTGAGCGATGACTTGAGAAGCGCCTGGTCTTTGTTTGCTCGTCTGTGTTTCTTCTAGCTATCCTGTACATCTGTGTGCGTGGATGCGTTTACGCCGATGATTAGCATGCAGACGTGCACTAGCGTGCTCTTTCCGTGCCCTTAACCCTGACTTTCATCATCAGAGGAGCGCAGACAGGGCTGAATCGCCAACTTCTGTCCGCATCTGCTTGATCCTTTAAAAGGAAATGTCACAGAGATAGAGGGCGTCTCATTTGCGTCGTCCTTCGCTGATACGCATCACCAAAAAAAAATGAGTCATTTCAGCCTCTTTGAATTCTAACAGGAGGCGAATCACAGAGCGGCGAATAATGATTGTGCTGGAGAGACATTGTTAGGGGCTGTTTGATTCTCTTAAAGCTTCGTATCTGATGGATTCGGCACATCAGACTGACAACACAAAGTTGTTTTGAAATAAGGACGTTACTCAGGGACATTTAAAGGGAATCAGACTGAATGTAAACATGCGGCTGATGTGATTTGCTGAAATACTGTTTGACAGTTAAATAAGTTTCATTACAGACCAGAGACGAGGAAAGAACAAGGAACAAAAACATCATTTAAAAAAAAAAGAACTGGAGCTTAAAATAACAATAGCAACAACTGATTGATTGATTAATAATTCAGTGTTTACCCAAAAATCAATAAAAACACTGAAGACCAGAAACATACTCTACGCAAACATGCGTTATTGAGCAATGCATTAAACGCTTGTGTTCTTGTACTAAATATTTAATGTTTATTTCTGTATTTATTTCTTACTTAACCCTTTTCTCTCTGTCAGGAAATACTGGTTCTTCAATATTATTATATGTAATATTTGTATATATTTATATATTTAGCTTGTGGTCTTGTAGCACATATTTAATGCGTGTTTTACTAAATCTCTCAGAAATATTAAATATTAGTTAGTCCATATTTTATTATATAATAAAAATATTGTTTATTTAAATATTATTAAGTGCAAAAAAAGAAATAAAAGAAAAAAATGGAAAGAGCCACTTCTTTTGATATCTCTTATGCATATCAGTTTATAGTCACATATGCATTGGAATAAATTAGACAGAAAACACAATCAAACACAAGTAACTGGTCAAGACATCCATTCTAATAGTGTTGGAGTCCAATCCAAACATAACACATGCAAGCATCTGACTTCACCTGTATAGAGAGAGACATGGAAACAAGTGTTAAATATGCATGTCTGGTATCGTTCCAGTTCCTCCAGTTCTGTCAGTGCCGCAGCAGTCCTTCAATGCCACCGCCGACTACCAGGAGTCAGTGACGTTCACCTGCATCACATCTGGCTCCCCCGACCCTCAGGTGACCTGGTACTGGTGGGTAACAGTAATGTTTGTCAAGAGACACTCTGAATGTTGCTGCTTGGCCCAAAAGCTGAGTGACAAACCTGAAGATGCAGTGGTGTGTAGTGCAGTATGTAGGGCGCTGGACATCACAGCTAGTATGTAGGGCACAGTGTCCTCGATTCATCTATTCTATCTGTATGCAAATGGCAGCGGCACTGTGGCATCGGGCCATGAAGAGCTGATGTGTGCTTTGATCAGACGTTCAAAGCCTTCCATGATAACTGAGGTGAGGGCCGGAAACGCTCATACTCCAAGATCTTTCTATTGTGTGAGGGAGACATTGAACGTGCCTGTGTAAAATGTTTGCTGGCTGACCTGCGTGGATGGAAGAAGAAGTTGATTGATCTTTGTGAAAGTCTAAGAGTAAATGCTTGTGAAAATGTGAAAATTCAGACTGTTTCTTTTCCATATAGTCTCATTGCTATCTGGAGATATAAAGGCTGGGGCTGTCAAGCAGTTAACATTTTATTTTAGATTAAAATCTGATTAAATACATGATGTGCTGGTTAATTCATCAAAAATTAATCATGCATCAATTTTGAGAAATGACCACCAAAAGTTCAGTTAATGTGTTAAATGAGAAAAGCATTGCAAAAGCGTTACAAAACGTGGCTTTATATAAACATTGCTTTCATAGAATTACATTGTCACGCATGTTTTGGGTTTTGGTTTATGTTCATGTTTTCATGTCTTTTATTTTGTCCTAAGGCATGTTTCCTGTTTAATCATGTGGTTCCCTTATCCTCATGGTATCCTGCCACGTGTATGTGTCATGTTCTGATTGGTTGTCTTGTTCATGTGTCTTGATCTCATTGGTTGTTGTCCTGTCATGTGGTTCTCAGTACTGTGACCCTTATTGTTTAGTATTTATAGCCCTCATGTTGCCAATTTCTCTTGTTGAGTATTGTCCCTGTTAACTCTGTTGGTGAGTTCTTGTTTTTGTTTACACTAAGTCTGTTCATGCCAAGTCAAGTCTTAGTTTATGGTTTGGTCACTCTTGGGATTTAATAAAATCTGCACTTGGGTTCTTCTCACTACGCTCGCCTCCGGTGGACTCATTACATACATGCAATTTGTAATATTTATATTTACATTGAGATTAAATTGATATTTAATTCATGACTTGTAATTTGCAATATATAAGCAATTTATAAATAAGTGCATTAAAACAAACTCTACCATATTTTATATATTTTAAATATGTATATTTATATAAATTAAAGTCATTATTGTGCTAAATGAGAAAAACATTGAATAAACATTACAAAACCTAGTTTTATGAAGAAATATTTTGATTCAACATTGCATAAATAATTACCAGAAATTAGTTTTAATTGTTGTTTAATTTTTTTTTATTGAACTATGAAATATTTTTTTTAAGAAATGAAAGCTCTCAATATTAAAAATACATTAAATACACTCAATATTAAACTAAAACTGGCGACAAACCACTGTCTTGATGAGTGAGTCATTGAATCATTCATTCAACCGATTCATTCTGTGGCTGAATCAATGAATCACTGAGTCACTCGATTTGTTCAAAACCATGCATTCATTCAGTAATGTCATGTCGTTCAGAAAGGCACAAGAGTTTGGTCAAATTTTTATTTGCAAAATTGAGCAAGACAGCCAATTTTGACACAATAAAAATGTAACACTTTTGTATAAAATCAGTGGTGCTGATATTGAAGAAAAGCAGCACTCTTGCTGGTGTGATATTGTTAAACTATATCATATGATATAAATAAAAATCTATCTTGAATTTTAGGCTCATATAACTGCATTCTAATAGGCTTCTTCACACAGTCAGTCATCCTGCATCAGCAACCGCATCAGTGTAAGATGACAGACAGGTCTGAGCCAAATTATTGTGTTAAATTGACAGCCATAATAAAGACTTTTGTGTTTCTCACAGATGGGATTGAATCAGGGTGAATGAGAAGGTCCAGAGGTCTTCAGTGGGAGTGAAGTTATAACGTCTGAAACCATTAGTCTGAATATTACAAGCACAAAGTGCAGCACAATTAGTTTTCAACGATTTATGATTGGCACGATAGTTTTCTAAATTGCTGAAATTAAAGTGCATTAAATCTGAGGTATTTTTACCGAACAAAGTTCTCTTTAATTCACTCAAACTTCAAAATTACAGTTATTAACAGCAGAGGTGTTAAAGTGTGTTATATGAGTCATGTCACATAAGTTTGCTGCTATGAAGATACTGTGTAGATTCGCAAATTAATATTGTAAATGCTGTTCAATTTAACAGACATTATTGTTAATTTGATTAGTTAAAATCAAGAAATTATGCTATTACCCAGTTCTATAGTATTTACTACACAATAAAGATTAAAACAAGGCCTTTTCTTATAAATATATGCATTATCTCTCTTTTTTTGTTTTCTCAAATCTATATTTTTATCAAATGTTGTCATCATTTACTTGCCCTCATGTCGATTTATGACATTTTCATCTGTGCAACACAAAAGGAGGTGTTGAGCAGATGTTCATTTTCACTGAATAATGACTCTGAGTAAATCATGACAGAATTGTCATTTTCGATATTGCTCATCATTCCTCTGAACTCTTTGCTCGGTGTGTTCCATTGAGTCTCTGCACTTTACGACTGCTTCGTTAGCTTGTTAAAGTCTAATTGGGTCCGTGTTCCTTTGTTTTTCCTGATGGCCCAGCGGCTAATTGTGTCTCTGAACAGAGACCTGAGCTCACTTCCCTTAATTGTGGCCTTGTTATTGTGATTGAATCGTTAGCAATGTGAATCTTCATTTCTATAGTTAGTGTTCTTTTGTCTCTGCGCTTTTTGTAGCTTAAACTCAGACACTCTTAGTTTAATTAACAAGCTATTGTAATTCATTATTTTATTCAGCAAGGATGCATTGAATGATGGATTGCTTAGTGTGATAGAAGACTAGTTAGGTAGGCAGGAGTGTTGGCAGTGTTTCTAAAATGGAAGAATGTTGTTTTTGTAACATGAAATGTTCTGCTAAAAGATTCTGTGTACTGTTTTTTTTTTGGTCCAATAAGTAATATATCTGTCTTATCCGAATTTAAGAAAATTATAGTGGTCATCTCATCTTTTACACCTTTACTTTTTACACTCTGTTAGCTTAGATAATTTACAAGTTTCATCTGGTCTTGTTGAAATATATAGTTGAGTATCATCAGCATGACAATAGTAACTAATCCCATATTTTCTAATAATATTACCAAGGGGCAACATGTATAATGAAAATTGCAGAGGGTCTAAGACAGATCCTTGTGGCACTCCATACTTCAGAGGTGTTAATTGCATTGATTCCTCAGTTTCCAGAAAAAATAAACTGTTCTCAACATTGATAATAATCAGAAATGTTTCCTGAGCAGCAAATCAGCATATTAGAATTATTTCTGAAGATCATGTGACACTGAAGACTGCAGTAATGATGCCGAAATTTCAGATTTGATCACAGGAATAAATTACATTTTAACATATATTCACATAGAAAACAGCTGTTTTAAATTGTAATAATATTGAACAATTTTTTACTGTATTTTAATCAAATAAAGGCAGCCTTGGTGAGCAGAAGAGACTTCTTGTCTTGATCACATGGTCACAGCACTTATTATATTGGACATATTCATATTTATCATATATATATTTTATGTTGTTACCATAAAATTACTCCTTATCATTATAAAAGATGTTTGTTTTTCCCTTTAAGAGTCTGTATGCAGTCATGTAGAATTTGCTAATTAATTACCTCATGGATAGATGGACTTTTTTCCCTCCAAATTAATTTACACACACTAATTGAACTGGGAAGAGGTCCATATTCTATAGGCTGTTAACTCAATTACAGATGTGTTCTCAGCTGCAGTCAGTCATCTCATCTGATGGTTTGTTGTCCACAGGAAGGGTCACGTGATCGAGCGATCAGAGCAGTATGTGCTTAACACGCTGGATGGGGGCAAAAGCACGCTGACCATCAAAAACATCCGGCAGGGTGACGGTGGGCCGTATACATGCCGTGCAAGCAACAAGGCCGGGAGCTCCGAGAGCCAGCTCTTCCTCAAAGTGTTCGGTGAGGAAACGTTTGCATCTTTTGTACATTGATTGATTTTTGCAAGGTGTTTTGTTGTGGCGTCTCAGAGGAATCTTTCCTCATGACAGCGGTACAGACGATTCTTCTTTTCTTTTTCTGTTTAGTTGCTTTCCACTCAGATTCTCTTGAAGAAAATGAAGCGATGCATCTTCGGATGCACCGGCGCAGTAAATGTGCCGCTATCTCGAATTTCATTTCAGAAAAATGAAAGACTGTTCAATTATCATGAAAAACTCCAGCAGGTTCTTTATGGGACCCACATTCAATTTCTGTTTTCATGAAGCTGCTGTGCATATTCACAAACTGATTATTCTGATTGGACCTCCTGTCTGTCGTATGGAAATGTATGGAGATTTATTCTCTGCCGTCACGATCCTCCAGACACGTGTTTATATGAGGCTCGTATTGGACGGGAGTTTTGTTCTGTAAAACGAGGAGCAGAGACGAGCTGGACAGGAGAGACAAGAAACAAAAACAGATAACAAAACACAAACAGCTGAAGAGGATAAAGATGTCAGGCACTGCTAGATATTAGTGCTTTGCTCCTCAAAAACCTTATTAAAACACAGCTCCTTTGTGGAAAAAATATTTAAGGAATCCTCCGATAATAATGGAAATAAAAAAATATATATAAATTGAAAGAATAACTTTAATATAAGTTAAAAAATACAGAGTTTGTTAACAGATATTCAGCAATACAGTCCGTTTATAAATACTGTATATATTAAATTGTAATTATATGATATAATTAATAATTCTATTGCATTATTATTATTATTATATCTAAATATTAATATTATTTAATACATTATTGTTCCATCTTTATACACACACACACACACACACACACACACACACATATATATATATATATATATATATATAAATGGCAGTTCAGTATAGATACTATAAAATTTTAATTAGCTTTTATTTTTATACACTAATTTTTAATTTATAATTACACTTTTAGTAATTTTGTTATGTGTTTTTGACTTTATTTTTGTTATTTTTAAATATTACAGTTTAAGTTTAATTAATTTTTGATTTAGTATTGAGTTTTAGTTTTATTATTTATTATTTTATTATTTATTTATTTTTTTACCATTTTCAGTTAATAATTGTTGTGCTTCAACTTAAACTTATTTCAGTTAGTTGCCAAGGCAATATTTCTATTTATTAATTGATATTTTATTTTATTTCAATTAACGATTGTTTATCGTTTACTTCGATTAACAATAATAGTTTGTTTCTATTAATATTTTTATTTCTAATAATAGTTTATTTCTTGTGAATATACTGCATTGAATTTTGAACGTTTTGGTATTCAAACAAGTCAAAAATAATCAATTTAAAACTGAAATGATTAAATACCAAAACTTTTCTATGCCATGGCTGCATATTGAAAACTTACAATTTTCTAGCCTTGTATTAAGAGCAAATAGTGCAACCTATCTGGGGTGCGTTCCCCAAACACAACTGTGGTCACATGTTCCATCGTTACCAATAGAATAGTTACTGTAGTTATCTAAGAATGCTTTTGGGAGTTAGTAGTGGAATTAAGCGTCTGCTCTTGACAGTGACGGTAATGACAGCAGGTTCCTCTGGCTGGTTTTGAGGATCATATGGTGGTCTGTGTTTGGTGTGAGTGTGAGTCTGCTGACCTCGCTGTCATTACAGTCCTCGTGTTTACAGCGTGTCGTCTGTCGTCTGAACACTGTCACCGCTCTCAGGAGAGCATGTTGAGAAGAAGAGCACGACATACGAGCATCAGTTCACTGTCGACAGCTGTGGTTTACAGCCATTGACAGGAGCTTCACAGTCATTCATTCTGCTGTGCCTGCAGAAAGTGCATCATTATCACAAAATAGGGGAAAATACAGTCAAAAAAATGCTGGGTTGAGAGTAACCCGATTTGGGTTGCTTTGCAAGTCATGGATGGGTCATATTTTAACTTGCCACAGCGGGTTGATTTATGCTAGTTACTGATACACTAGCTTATTTTTACCTCATACATGGGTTAATATTTTCAGATTAACGTAATGTCAAATTTTGTAAAATACACTACACAACCACTGCATTTGCACAATGCATCCATTTTAAATAAATTATTTTTGCCTAATTCAAGAAAAATCATTCAAATTTCGGTTTAGTATATAGTATATACACACAAACTGGAAATACGAAAAAAAAAATCATTATATATAATAAATGTGAAAATAATAACCGTTCAGGGTCTGGCAACTATTTATGGGCAATAAATATACACCAATGCCAGGGTTATTATCGTTAACTAAAACTATTTAAACAAAAAACAAAAAAACATTTTGTTAATTGAAATAAAAAGTTAAAGCTAAATAGTAATGTTTAAAAAGAACAAAAACAACATAAAATGAATAAAAACGAAATTAAGATGAAAAGTGAAAATATAAAAATTTAAATGAATTAATAATTATAATATAATAATGTATAATAATATATAAATAATAAAATAAAATATAACTGACTAATACGCATCCTGATAAAAATTAGTGTATTTATATTGAATATTATTTAATCATATTCATAATTCTAAATTATATAATTACAAATTAATACATTTTCAGTATTTATAAATTGAATGTAATGCTTAACTTATCAACAAACAATTAAAGTGCAATCAATCGTTTCCACCAAAATAATGTTCTTGAATGATGCCATAGCGGTTCTAAGTGGTTGCTAGGATATTCAAGTTGGTTGCTAAGGTGTAATTTAGCAGTTGCTAGGGTGTTGTGTGTGGCTACGCTGTTCAGAACACCTTAGCATCACTCTTTTGCCGAGTTTCTTTCGTGCAAACTTCACCGTGTTTTGAGCAGCAATACATCGTTGACGTTTCCTGGAGTGTTTCCCAGCTCGCGCGTCTCCAGCGATGTGTTTGTCTTTGCTGGAGTGTGTGTATGTAGCAGACGCATGCTTTCGCTCTCCGCAGCCTCTGGGCATTTCTGCTATGTCTCCCGCTACAAATAACTCCTTGATCTCTACAGCCGCTGTTCAAAGACCCGCACTGTGAAGAGCTTTTTCTGCTGGCTTTCATTCACTCCAGCATGGATTTATTCAGCGGCACTCTGTGCGAGAGCAGGAACAGCTGTTATGCATGAAACTTGTTTGCCCTCGACTCTGCTGGTGTTTAGGGCAAACCTAAGAAAGATACATAGAGCAGCTTATCTGTGGGACACACACACACAGAGACTTCTAACAGGGTTTATCGGTGAGTTCAGCATTAAACAAGACCTTCCTGATGTGAACGTGTGCCACTAAAGACACTCTCCGGCTGAGAGAGTTCATGCACGGAAGACGTTCAGAGCATAAAGACATTTTCCAAAGATTTTGCTTAAAGAAAATTAAGAATTGGAAAAAAAATTGCATAAAGTAAATCAAGATTTTTTTATTATTAAAAATGGAGCAAAAAAAGGGGTTTTATTATAAATAAAACAAACAAACAAAATTTTTGGATGAAGCAACTAAAGGTTTTTATTGTAAAAAGCATAAATAATTTTTACTATAACAAATTGGGGGAAAACATTTTCATAAAGAAAAATAATGTTGTTATTATTATTATACAAAAATATAGTTTGCATTTTATTACTAATTATTTTTGTGATCATTAAGAGCTTTATACCTCTTAATGTCTTGTTACATTTGTATTAATACAGTCATTTTCTGTTTAAGTGTAAGTGTGATGTCCTCTGTCAGACCGAATATAGTGTTTAGGGCATATTGAGGTGTAATTCAAAGCAATTACTTAAAAATAAACTCACAGAAACGTCTGCAGTGACTCAAAGCCGTTCGCCCGTCTGTCTGTCTGTCTGTTCAGTCCAGCCGCACATCACCCAGCTGAGGAACGTGACGGCCGTGGAGGGAAGCGCTGCTATGATCTCCTGTACAGCGGAGGGAGAACCGCTCCCCGAGATCTCATGGAGGAGAGCCAGTGATGGGAAGACGTTCACAGATGGAGATAAGGTGAATAACACACAGATCTATTGCAGCTCACCCAAAACTCACCAAAAGGTTATTTTGCTCACCCTCCAAGATTTGACTTTTTAGCTGAAACTATGCTCCTTGTTGATTCATAAAATGCAAATCAATGGCTACCGACACTTTGAGAGACAAAAAAGCAAATCTAGGCAACACAAAATGAATCCCTGTGGCTCCTGATAATATATTGAGGTCTTATGAAGCGAAACAATCGATCTGTGCAAGAAACTGAACATTATTTACAACATTATTACCTGTAATCCAGAGCCTCAGACAAACGGTTCAGTTCATGAATGAATCATTCTTTTGAACCAGTTCATCAAATCGAACTGAATCATCTGAATCAGTTCACATCTCAAGCAGCACAGATCTACAAGTTACTCAATCAAACTCGCTTGCAGATGCCTGACAGTCACTCCGACTGGAAATGAGCTGAAATAGTGGCGTATCTGATCCTGTGATTAATGAACTGATTCAATGCTCCAGTTTTTCCAACAGTCACTGAACTAAGGAAACAGTTCGACTCTGACTGAAGACAGATGAGCTGCTGATATGAGCATGAGTGAACCCAACACTTGAATGAAGGGACGAATGAACGGTTTTATGGTTTCTCATGGTTTATGTAAAAAGTTGAGCTAGTTTATTCACTTAATATGCTTTAGACTTCATTATTTGTGCTAATATAATTGCAACATTGTCTGATTACATAAACAAACTAGTGAACTTAACCAGTTCATTGAAACAAACTTTATGAAAGAATCAGTTCACAGAAATTTTTTCTGTTTGCTTGAGGCTTTGGATTACAGGTAATAATGTTATAAATAATAATCAGTTTCTTGCACAGACCAATCATTTCGCTTCATAAGACCTCAATATATCATAGAGCCACAATTGATTAATTTTATGTTGCATGTATATGTTTCTCTTGACTTGTAAAGCCTCTTTGGTGCTGACATTGTATATAACTCCAGTAATGGCGTACTGCAGCTTCTCACTCAGGGCTGTGTTTATGCTAATAGTGCAGAGAGCGTCACAAATGGGCGGGACTTTTTCCCCTCGGTGACGTGAACAGAGGGAGAATCTGAAACAGCTCGTTTGGAGAGACTGTTCATGATTTATTGGTTTTATAAAAAAATGAGTTGGTGGATTTTTAACATTATAGGCTGGTTGTTCTCACACACTGCAGCTACACAAAGTGTTCAAACACCTTATAAAAGTGATTTTTTGCTTTAAAAATGTGAAAGTGTCCATTTGTTTTGAGAAATGCCTTGTATTGGTACTGTTTTAATAATCCTCCTGCTCACCGGCACTGTAACTTCATGGGGAAAACGTGGAAATAATTTGTTGTTTTATCTTGCAAAGATACTGTATTTTCTCGATTATAAATCACGTTTTTTAAATCTGAAACGTTGCAATTTCCAAGGCGACTTATATAAAGCAATCAAGGTCAAACGCAAAGCGCGCACATTAGGATTAGTGACGAATGAGAAAAGGCAAATGAGTTTGTATTGAGTTTGTATTGTGCATTTTCCAGAACCCACGCTGCTAGTTTCAGTTTGGCTTTAAATATTTAGGCTGGGCGTTTATAATAAACGTTCATAGTGAATGCCACTATAATTTGTGTTTGTTTTTACTTATATTTTCCTTTACTTTTTCTGTTCTGAGCACTGCTAAATTAACGGAATTTGTTATTTTACATTATTTCTGAATGTACATCAATCGACTTGCACACCAATGCAACTTATCTGTGTGTCATAAAGTGCTCATAAAAAATAAGGTGGAGATAGTGCAAGAATGGAACTGCCATGTATGTACAAGTATACCTACAGTACAGTAGTAAGTGAGTGTCAATTTAGAATAAAAATCAAAGCTTCATGTGTCATAAACATATTATGCGGACCCTCACTTGATGTGGCCCTCGAGTCAAAAAGTTAGCCCACCCCTGCTTTAAATGTATCACCAAGGATCACAGTTTCAGCTAAAAATCTTCTTTACTGTTCTACTAAAGAAAAATATCACCTACATCTTGGATGGCCTGAGGGAGAGTAAATTAACAGCAACTGTTCACTTTTGGGTGAACTGTCCCTTTAAATATCACCTGCAGAATTGATACGGTACAGTGATCGTGTAGCTCTTCCTGTCCCATAATCATTAGCTCAAGCAGCATTTCTAATGATTTCATCATTACAGGACTCAGGTACATGACAGCTCCTCAAAGTCCTGTTCAGCGTTGTGTAGATAATCACTGGTGTTCAGTCGTCTGTGTCGGCCACGCCTCCCATTTCCACTCATTTCCCTCCAGCAGAACAGCATCCTGCAGCAGCTGATGATAAACACACTGTACAGCAGTAGTCTGAGATGCATGAGAAACTCATGGAGCTGATGAACCAAATGAGCAGAATCAAATGCCTGTCTATCTGTCTGTCTATCTATCTGTCTTTTTGTCTGTCTGTCTATCTTTCTTTCTGTCTGCCTGTCAGTCCATTCGCTCCTCTGTTGTCCTCTTTTCTCTCTCAGTATGCTGTGGTTGTGTCGTCTCACAGAGATCTCAGTAGCATATCAAACAGTCAGGAAGCATCTGCCCAAGGCGAGATGGTGTCAGACGTACACACACACACACACACACACACACAAAGGCAGTGTGTGTCTGCGGTTTTTACTCACTGATCAGTTTCTGGTATCTGCTTACAGGCCAGCTCTCCGATATAATTTGTATTTGGAGGTCGTAACACCACAAAATGAGAAATGATTCTGGCAGCTGATTTTATTAGTTGTTTATTACATTCATTCAGTCGGAAAGGTGGTTTTTCACGATGCCTTGTCATTTTATGCAGGAATGTTTGTG
Organism: Acrossocheilus fasciatus; assembly: GCA_036784905.1. Taxonomy (NCBI): domain Eukaryota; kingdom Metazoa; phylum Chordata; class Actinopteri; order Cypriniformes; family Cyprinidae; genus Acrossocheilus; species Acrossocheilus fasciatus. Next base: position 1,572,636 of record CM071938.1, on the reverse strand, counting down.
AGAGATTCTGTAGTTTATATTCATGCGTTTGAATTCACACGCACCATTGGTTGTGTGTTTGTGTATATGTTTTTTTGAGTTAAAAAATGAATGCTGTGTCATTTACTAATTCAATCATTACTAGTAGTAGAGCTCATACCAAACATCTACTGTACAACATCCTCACAACCGCAGAGCAGTGTATTAAAACCCACACCTCAGCAACCATACAGCACTGCTCTAGCAAACACTAAGAACACCCTAGTAACCACATAGCAACACCCTAGCAACTACTCAGAACACCTTAATAACCATATAGAGATGCCCTGGCAAACACCTACAACCCGAATTCTGGAAATGTTGAGACGTTTTTTACATTTGAATAAAATGAAAAGCAAAAGATTTTCAAATCATATGAGCCAGTATTTTATTCACAATAGAACATAGAGAACATTCCACATGTTTAAATGGAGAAATTTTACACTTGATAAGCTCTAAATGAGCTCGTTTCAAATTTGATGCCTGCTACAGGTCTCAAAAAAGTTGTCATGGGGGCAACAAAGGGCTGAAAAAGCAAGACATTTTGAAAAGATTCAGCTGGGAGAACATCTAGCAACTAATTAAGTTAAGTCTGTAACATGATTAGCTATAAAAGGGATGTCTTAGAGAGGCAGAGTCTCTCAGAAGTAAAGATGGGCAGAGGCTCTCCAAACGGTGAAAGAGTGCATAAAAAGATTGTGGAATACTTTAAAAACAATGTTCCTGAACATCAAATTGCAAAGGCTTTGCAAATCTCATCATCTACAGTACATAACGTCATCAAAAGATTCAGAGAAACTGGAGAAATCTCTGTGCGTAAGGGACAAGGCCGAAGACCTTTGTTGGATGCTCGTGGTCTTCGGGCCTCAGACGACACTGCATCACTCATCGGCATAATTCTGTCATTGACATTACTAAATCGGCCCAGGAATACTTCCAGAAACCACTGTCGGTAAACACAAACCGCCGTGCCATAACTAAAGCTCTATCGTGCAAAAAGGAAGCCATATGTGAACATGGTCCAGAAGCACCGTCGTGTCCTGTGGGCCAAGGCTCATTTAAAATGGAAAAAAGTCGAAAAGTGTTCTATGGTCAGACGAGTCCAAATTTGACATTCTTGTTGGAAATCATGGACGCCGTGTCCTCCGGACTAAAGAAGAGGGAGACCTTCCAGCGTGTTATCAGCATTCAGTTCAAAAGCCAGCATCTCTGATGGTATGGGGGTGCATAAGGGTATACAGTATAGGCAGCTTGCATGTTTTGGAAGGCACTATGAATGCTGAAAGGTAGGGATGTAACGATTCACTCAACTCACGATTTGATTCGATTCACGATTATTTTAACAAAATGAGATTTAAGACAAATTATAAATTAGATGTGTCCTTTTATTATTGCTTGGACAAAATGCTGCATGTTTCTTTGTGAAACTGAAATATAACACTATGATAATATACTAATATAGCACTTGCATATTATTGCTCTTTTGTTGGTTTTGATTGCTTCTATTGTCCTCATTTGTAAGTTGCTTTGGATAAAAGCCTCTGCTAAATAACAAAATGTAAATATAATGTAAATGTATTTAAAATTGAAATTTTAAAACAAGCCAAATTAAATACATAAATAACACAAATAAAATAAATCTCTTCATAAAAACAAAATAAGGCTTTGTCTATGCTCTTTCCATTTAAAATTAGAGGCAACCATTGCATTTTAATCATGATCCAAACAAAGATGCTGCATACATGCGGCATGAGCAGTTTTTAATCTAAATTAGACTGTATAATTTCGAAATTTGAAGCAAAAACAGAATGGTCTGACTTCAGTTTTGTGAAACTATACATATAAACAGCAGACGAGCTGAATGAGATTCACTCTCTGCCAGCAGGTGGCGCTTTAAGCGTTTCCTTGGTTTTTGCTGTAAACAAAGCAGCGCTGCACTTATACAGAGGCAAGATGAAAAGAAAAAATACCATCTAAACTAAAGACAGTAAGTTCCCCTCAGGCATACATTCATATAAACTCCTACCCCTAATCGAATCGCGATTTGTTTAGCATCTCAACCAATTTGAATCGTCACATATTTGAATTGATTTTCAACCGGCTCACGGTTAATTGTTACATCCCTACTGAAAGGTATATAAAGTTTTTACAGCAACATATCCTCCCCTCCAGACAACGTGTTGCATTGTCCTGTCAGAAGGACAATGCAAAACCACATACTGCAGCTATTACAACAACATGGCTTCATAGTAGAAGAGTCCGGGTGCTGAATTGGGCTGCCTGCAGTCCAGATCTTTCACCTATAGAGAACATTTGGTGCATCATTAAACGAAAAATACGTCAAAGATGACCACAAACTCTTCAGCAGCTGGAAACCTATATCAGGCAAGAACACCAAAACTCCAGAAACTCATAACCTCAATGCCCAGACGTCTTCAAACTGTTTTGAAAAGAAGAGGAGCTGCTACACCATGGTAAACATGCCCCCGTCCCAACTTTTTTGAGACCTGTAGCAGGCATCACATTTGAAATGAGCTCATTTTGTGCATAAAATTGTAAAATTTCTCAGTTTAAACATGTATGTTATCTATGTTCTATTGTGAATAAAATATCGGCTCATGTGATTTTGAAATTCTTTTAGTTTTCATTTTATTAATTAACAAAAAACTCTGCACACCTGACGGCAATAAATAGGTGCGTAGGAAACAAAGACCTGCCAGGTCAAAAACTGAAAAAAAAGAACAAATGCCGCACACTATTTATGCAAAAAATATCTATATCAAAATATTTATTAACAACGTTTCGGTCGCATGACCTTCATCAGGAATTTTGCATAAATAGTGTGCGGGATTTGTTCTTTTTTTCTTTTTTTCAGTTTTCATTTTATTCAAATTTAAAAAACGTCCCAACATTTCTGGAATTCGGGTTGTAGAACAACCTAGCAACCGCATAGCGACACCATAGCTCGTAAACAGAACACCCTAGCAACCATATAGATATTTCCTGGGAAACTCCTTGAAGACCATAGCAACTGCTTAGCAACACACTATAAAACCCACTCTTAACACCCCAACAACAATATAGACATTCCCTCATAGACACCTAGAACACCCTAGCAACCAATTTATGACACCCAAGCAAGTACTCAGAACCACTTAGTAATTGAATAGATATGCCCTAGCAAACACCTAGAAAACCCTAGAAACGGCTTAGCAACGCATGATGAAAAAACACTCATAACACTTGAAAACATAGTAACACCCTAGTAACTACTCAGAACACCTTAATTATAGTCGTATTTATAGAGCTATGCCCTAGCAACCAACTAACAACAGCTTAGCAACTATTCAGAATGCCTTAGTAATTCTAGAGGTATGCCCTAGCAAACACCTAAAATACCCTAGCAACAGCTTAGCAACAAACTGTAAAAAAAAGGAGTTTCGAAGTCGTCGTCAGATTGGTTAGATTATACAGGATTTCCGGGGGAATTTGTGTCGCATTCTTTAACGTTCAGCCGGGAAACAAAATGTTGTGGCGCCAAACCCCCTCACGAAAGAAGAAAGCTGTCGTGTTTACAACTGATGACGAGTGCTTGTAAGGATCAACTAAATGCTGAATTTTCAAAAGTATGTGAAAAATTTTAAGTTTGCGGCATAGAATCTTTAAAATATGTCCGAGAGTTTTACACACCGGTCTGTTATTGTGATGACATTTCCATGCCCGGAAATGAGACGCAGCACAAAACGAAACGTGATTGGTTGCTTTACCTGTCAGTCATATGGCCTCTTGGGCGGGCCTTGGCCATTCAAAGCAGCCAGAGTTCCCAGACCTTCAGCCGTCAGTCTGAAGGTCTGCCTACATGAGACTAGCAAACACATAGTAACACCCTAACAACTATTCAGAACACCTTAGTGACCATATGTATATATGCCTTGCAGACCGCCTAGCAACACTCTATAAAAAAATACCTAACAACTATTCAGAACACCCTAGCAAGGGTTGTGTTCAGAACACCTTGGCAACCATATAGAAATCCCCTTGCAGACACCTAGAACACCCTAGCAACTGCTTGGCAACACACTATAAAAAACACTCATAACACCCTAGCAACCATGTATATGTCCCCTTGCAGACACATAGAACACCCTAGCAACTATTCAGAACACCTTAGTAACCATATAAAAATTCATTTGTAGACACCTTGCAACCACCTAACAACACCCTGGCAACTATTCAGAGCACCTTAGTAACCATACAGAAATCCCCTTTGCAGACACCTAAAACACTCTAGAAACCGCTTAGCAACATGCTATAATAACCACTCATAACACCCTAGCAACCATATTAAAATTTCCTTGCATACACCTCACAACCTAGCAACCACCTAACAACACCCTAGCAACTATTCAGAACACATTAGTAACCATATAGAAACCCCCTGGCAGAACACCCTAACATCTGCACAACAACACACTATAAAAACACTCACAACACCCTAGCAACAACATACCAATGCCCTAGCAACCACTTAAAATGCCTTAGTTACCATATATATTTCCCCTAGCCAACATCTACAAAGGACCACATAGCAACACAATGAAACCCACTCATAACATCCTAGTTAGCGCATAGCAACCACCCACAACACACAGTCAAACTCCAGTCATATTTTCTTCAGTAAACATGTTTTTGTGCGTTTACATGTGTAAATGTTTTTGCGTCATGTTCTCCAGGCGTGAAACACCAGGCTCAGGTGCGTCAGTTCTCACTGTCCGTGTAAAAATGAATCTCATGCATTAGTGTGAAGGGAGGAAAGCCTGCGGGTCATCTGCTAGCCCACAATAACAACCCCTGTCAAATAAAACACACAGCTGCTGCAGGACTGTCGGGCGCTGAAGCTAGTTCTGCACTCTAGACCGCGAGGCATCAAGCGGAGGGTGGACACGTATCGATTTTTCAGGGAAGGTGAAGAACACTGATCGTTAAAGTGGGCGTTGGGGGAAGGACTCCATCTAATCCCTTTATATTCAAAGTTCGCTCTCTCACCTCGAGCACAGATAGTGTGACCACATTACAGTCAGAAAGTGATGCATTTATATTCATTGTAGCTCATTTGCTCTTGTGTACTGACACATTACCTGATTAACGCAAACGCAGTTTGCTGTTTTCCTTGGATTACTAATATGATTCTGTCTGGGTTAGTGTAGTTAACTAAATATTCTGTCTGGGTTAGTGTAGTTAACTAAAGATTCTGTCTGGGTTAGTGTAGTTAACTAAAGATTCTGTCTGGGTTAGTGTAGTTAACCATATAGCAATGCTCTAGCAAACACTTAAAACAACTGCATGGCATCACTCATAACATCTTAAAAAACTGCAGAGCAACACACTAAAAATTATTTATAACATCTTAACAAATGCATAGCAACACCCTAGCAGCTAATCAGAACACCTTAGTAACTATACATCCTAGCAAACACCTAGAACACCGTAGCAACCACATAGCAATGCCCCAGCAACTAATCAGAACACTTTAGTAACTATACATACTAGCAAACACCTAGAACACCGTAGCAACCACATAGAAATGCCCCAGCAACTAATCAGAACACTTTAGTAACTATACATACTAGCAAACACCTAGAACACATTAGCAACCGCATAACAACACCCTAGCAACTACTCGCAACACTTTAGTAACTACAAATCCTAGAAAACATCTAGACCACCTTAACAACCGCATAGCAACTCCCTGGCAACTACTCAGAACACTTTAGTAACTATACACCCTAGCAAACGCCTACAACACCCTAGCAACTACTCAGGACACATTAGTAACCATATGCCCTAGCAAACCCCTAGAGCACCCTAGTATCTGCATAGCAACACCCTAGCAACTACTCAGGACACATTAGTAACCATATACCCTAGCAAACCCCTAGAGCACCCTAGTATCTGCATAGCAACACCCTAGCAACTACTCAGAACACATTAGTAACCAAATGCCCTAGCAAACCCCTAGAACACCCTAGCAATCCCATAGCAACACCTTAGCAAATAAGTAGAACACTATAGTAACCATTTACAGTAGATATGCCCTAGCAAACACCTGGAACACCCTTAAATAAAATATCTAAAACTACATCCAAAATAAAAATGAATGCAAATTATGTAAACCAAAATATTTAATTTATAAATTGCAAGTAATATAAATACAATTTTATAAATAAAAATAATAAATATCAATGAGTATGTCGATGATTGTGCTTGTGTCTGTCTGTCTGTGTGTGCGTGACAGTGGCGGTGTTTGTTTCACTGATGTGTTTGTGTTGGTGTAGAGTCAGGACGGCCGTGTGGAAGTGCGCGGACGCCACGGAAAATCCATGCTGACCATCAGCGGCGTTCGACTCTCAGACTGGGGCCGATTCGACTGTGAAGCTCTCAGCAGGATCGGGGGCCATCAGAAGAGCATGTTCCTGGATATCGAGTGTAAGATGCACAAAATGCACACATTTACACCAACTACATGTATACCGTAGCATTGTTTTCAGTGTTGGGTAAGTTACTCACTTAACTGGGTAAATTAATTGCATCCTCAACTTGGATTACAAATTACTCCTTCTAAAAGATAGTGCATTACTTATTACGGATTGTTTTTATATCTATATTTAGCATTGCATGGATAGACATGAGACTGCTGTATTTTATTTATTTTTTTTTTTTCAAATAAATAATATAAAATCACAAATGATTCTTAAACTGACCAAAATATTTAAAGGGTCAAGGCTGCATTAAAAACATAACGTTAAATTGTAATGTTAAATTCACTATTGTTTTACATAGTTCTATAGTCTACAAAGTATTACAACAGAAGTAACTCTAATTAAATCACAGAAAAATTAAGAGTAATCTGTAAAAGTAACTGGATTACAGTAACTAATTATGTGGTAATGCATTACACCCAACGCTGTTTCTCTATGGCCTTTTCAAAGTGTCTCTGGCTCTCATAATTATTTTACCCTACAATTTTTCTTGATTTGCCTAAAAAAAAAAATAAGTAAAAGAAAATACCCTCAACGGAGCCAATTATGGAAGGAATTCTTCCCAAGTAATTAATTCCTCAGGTTCTTATTAATTTCCAGGTCTGTCTCCTGAAATACCAACACGTTGTTGAGGTCACTTGTTTTCTGTATCTCTCTTTATTGCTTCAAATTCTTTTGTCTGCATTTCATTCATTAGGATATCATTGCACGTCACTCGTGTTTAACACTGCAAATGCTGCATGCGTCACAATCTGACAAATGTGATGAGTTGCTAATAAAGCTCCTTGTGTCCCTGAATGCACGTGCTGACCTTGACATCAGCGTGCAGCGGGAGTGTCTTCATGTCATGCGCTTAGAGGTTCAGCGTGTGAAAAAGGACGTTGTGAATAAGCATGGCAGGAGGCAGTCGAGCGTTACCGGACGCTAATGAACTCATTTATTTAGTACAGGCTCGTCTCTGCGCTGCTCCTCCGATGTGACGGACGACCCGGCATCAGTCTCTCTAATGGAAGCCTTCTAGTCGGCGTAAAGCAGGAATAATACTGTATGAATGCAGACACCCTCGGTGCTTAAAACTGAAGCTTTGGCGAAAAATGCATTTCTTCTTTATGACTCTGTTTACTGTAGATGCGTCTGACACATAATGGAGTGAGACTGTAAGGTCTTTCTTTGTTGCAATCAATACTACTCTTCTCTAAAGGCTGTTTTATGTGCATGATTCACATCAACATTCCAGTGCATGGAAAGAAATTCAAGTAGTTCAGGCTGGTGTTATTTTATTATAGATATTAAATTTTATTATAGTTTTTCATTCATATTTTTAACAATTTTGTTTTCATTATTTCCATTTTTTATTTTTATTTTATTTAATATTTTAGTAAGTTATTGTGTTTTTGCCATTTTTATTATTTTTTATGTCTATATAGTTTTTATTAATTTTTATTTAAAGCTGCAGTCCGTAATTTTTTGGGGGTTAAAAATTATCCGAAATCAATATTTCAGTAAGTACATAACCAGCCGGTGTTCAGAACTATCACCTTACTTTAGCCCGATTCACAACGGTTAGCTTATGATAATGTTTTCTAATTTGAGTGGTACAGGTAGGTTTTCGCAGGAAATTCGAGCATGGCACTGCGTCATTACGTCACGTCTGTAAACATAAAGAAGTTTTTCCAGCTACTAGAATATCGCATGTGAGGATCCTGCAGGTGGCGGATCATTTATAGCCTTTTCTCACAGCAGCTGGAATAATTAAATGTATCATTTTGATGGCGGATTGTAATCCAGAAAGGATTATGTGTCTGAATTAAATTAAATTATATTCCAGTTTTAAATGTGCTTCTGATTACAGATAGCCTGGGATTACACAAGATTTGTATTTTAAAGACAACCAGTTCGAAGGGAGCATGGTTTGCTAAAAGAATTTCTTAATATGAAATTCGAATGGTATGACAATTAGATATTAGACTGTACAGAAATTGAAATCTACACGCTAATACACACTACATTGTCATGCAATGCTGATGTTGTTGACATTAATAATTTGAGAATAAAGTATAACGATGATAATAATTTGCACGGTTAGATGTGATATGAGCTAACCGATCGTTAGATTTAATCATCGTTGGTAGCGCGATTTATTGTAATGTCTTAGTTGGTCAGAACAAACGTGGCAGACTTGTTACTTACTTGTTCAGATGGCAATATACGGTGAAAAATCTTATTTGGGTCTCAGACAGACAATAATCAAAACACCCATGTTTTGAATTTGAAATTGCAAATTAATATCTACAAATGTGTAAAATGACATTCACATAAACAAAATGACAAACGCAAATGTGTACGACATATTTACTTTTTCACTTTACTTTAGTTTCGCTGTGCAACCTCTCAGATCTGGCAACTTCAAATCCTAGCACTTTGACTTTTGCTACTCCTTTTGCGGTATTCCTGTTGCAAAACTCACTTGTGCACTTGTAAATGCAGACGTGAGAGGCGGGGCTGGGGTGCGAATGAAGACATTTTATTGGTCGATGCCTGACCAATGAACAACGCCAGCCATCGCGACTTGCAGTGCAGAAAGAAACATGTTTTTTTTAATGCATATGTATCAGTTATTTGTAAAACACTGCAAACTATTTTAATTTAATATCCTTAGCTTTTACAGGATTTTAAGACACTGCTTTCATCTTGTCATACAGGTATTATCTGGTAGACAAATAATGCAACATCTTTCATATGTATATCCTACCTTCTAACATGGTCCAAAAACCTGTTTTTATTGCTTCTTTTGTCGACATTTCATTCATTAGGATAACATTGCCAGCCTCCAGTTTTATTTTGCTCAGTCTCTGTTTTTCTTTCACCAGATGCGCCGAAGTTCCAGACCAATCAAACCATCTTCTACTCCTGGGAGGGAAACCCGGTGAACATCAGCTGTGATGTGAAGTCCAACCCTCCGGCGACCATGCTGTGGAGACGAGATCGCTTCACCATCTCCAGTCAAGGAACCAGCAACATCCGCATTCACAGCGCAGACGGCCGCTCGCTTCTAGAGGTTTTAGTACTCTATTCACATTGCACATTACTTTTGAATTCTGTTCAAACTGCTTTGCTCAGCCATGACAGTAGCTGACCTGAAAAAACTAAATAACTAACTAACCGTAAAAAGGTGGTTTATGCTGCTTTATTGCTTATTAATTGACTTTAATGAAATTAAAATGCATAAAATTGAGTTAATTAATGTGTAAAATTGAGCTTGTGTAGCTAAAAACGCTTCAAGTGTTTAGTTCTAGTTTGGTGCTCGTTTAGGACCAGTTTTATTTTAGTATCATTGAGATACTATTGTAGTATTTTTATTAACATTTTGAATTTGAATTGTATTTTTCAGGTTTTATTTTTAGATTTGACATTTTTATTATATTTTAGTTAAAGTTATAGTTATGTATTTTATATATTCATTTGTTTATATGCATGTATGTATTTATTTATTTAAAATATATCTATGTAGTTTTTAAACTGTTTTTTTAATATATTTTCCATTTTCATATTAATATCCAGGTTAAGTTTTAGTTGTGTGCTTTTACCTTGTTTGTTTGTTTTAAACATATGTGTGTAGTTTTTATAAATTTTTGCGTGATCTTTCTGGTGTCCAGGAAAGTCTTTCTGGTGAAACTAATTACTAAAAAAAAACATCCTAAACAAAAGGAGCTGGTTAGCACATAGTTTCACGGTTTTAAAAAATCCCTTGCCATATTCTCGCGCTCATCTCTGATTCTCCTCACCTCTGGTTTGTGTTGATCCACAGGTCACTCCGGTGTCCGACAGGGATTTTGGACGCTACAACTGCACAGCTAGAAACAACATCGGCGCTCGATACCAGGAGTTTATATTAGCACAGGCAGGTCTGTGTTTACCAGTAACACCAAACTTCTCTTGATCAAAATACACTTTTTTCATTTTTAATCCTGGTCTTTGAAAGATATTTACAGTTTTGTTTGAAGAACGTAGTAGGAAGTAAACTAGATATCCACCAACAGAACTCTATATTCGGATTTGTTTTCTGTCTGTGAAACGATCACTACTTATATGTCTATATATGTCAGAGCTAAGCATTCTTAATGTTTATGCAACGTTTGTATAACATTATTAATATTTGATATACATTATCATCACATTGAGATAAAATGTTATTAGATCAGCATTCTGGGATTGTATTTATGATGTTATTTTAACTTGATGAACGTTCTAAGAAACATTATAATCACGACAAGAAAACTGCACATTTTAACATTCTTAGAATTTAAAAAAATAAGCATTTAAGTGACGTTATATTTTGATAATAAATAAAGTGAGTCGAATGCTGTAAGAAATGCTTATGTAACCTTTAAATAACATAATAATCACCTTAGAATATTAAAAATAAATGTTCAAATAATGTTACAATTTGGGTGAAAATAGAATTAGTAGAACATTTTTGGAAACATTTTTTGTTTTATTTTTATTTTGAGATACTATTGTAGTTTTTATTAATATTTTGAATTAGGATTTATTTTTCTATTTTTGTTTAATTTTAGTTAAAGTTTTAGTTGTTTATTAATTTGTTTGTGTTTGTTTTAAGTATATCTATATATTTCTATTAACTTTTATTGATTTTATTAATTTTATTAACTATTATTTATTACTTCTATTTGTAGATTTTCCATTGTTATTATAATTTTAGTTAAAGTTGTAGTTATTTATTCATTTAAAATATTTTATTTTTAATTGTTGTGTGTGTGTGTGTGTGTGTGTGTGTGTGTGTGTGTGTGTGTGTGTGTGTGTGTGTGTGTGTCTGTGTCTGTGTCTGTGTCTGTGTGTTTGATTCCTGATTCAATTATATCACGATTATATCAAATTTATTTTGTGCATTTTTATTAAATTATATAAGCAAGCTACGTTTTAAAATAATTATTTTAATGATAATTATGTTTAATTAATTAATTAATTATTTTTAAGAATTAAAAGTAAATATAGCTTCAAAGCATACAAGCACATATAAAGTAATAAAGAGGGGGAAAGACAATTACAAGTGATAAACAAAAATCACTTAGTTTACAGATAATCATATGAGACCATAGCCACTGGCAGCTGTAATAGACTGCATTCACAATAATGCACAGATCTATTTCCACATATCAGATGTTTTGTCCTGTTCTGAAAACACACTGACAGTGTTTAGCTGTTTACATCAATTTCGTATCATAAAAGTAGATGCAAGTGCATTTAACCGCAGCCGCGAGCTTCAGGACAGACAAACACACAGCGCACGCGAAGCTCTGTCAGTACGTGAGTTTCCTGCATCTATTACGTACTGCATTCCAAACGGCAGAAATGAAAGCGTATCTAAAGTAAAAGACTAAAATAACAGCGAGTGGAAGCGTGTGTGCACGTGTCTCTCAGCGCATATTCTGTGCAGTGAAGCCCGCCGCGTTTGTCTCTAGCGCACACACGTGCCAAAGGCGGGAAAAAGCCAAGCTCAGATTTTAAAATAGAGAGTGCATTTTTAATACTCGTATGCAAATGACGTCAGTAGGCTATAATCGATTATGGTCTAGTACTGCATCGATGCAGAATCGTCTATGTCCGCAATGCAATGATGAATTTCGACACCCCTAGTGTGTGTGTGTGTGTGTTCCATTTTCATTTTATTTCCAGTTGATATTTTAGTTGTGTGTTTTTACCTTGTTTGTTTTTATTAATTTTGCATGATCTTTCTGGTGAAGCAGTTTGACCAGGGAAGTCTTTCTGGTGAAACTAATTAATGATTAAAAAAAATAAACAAACAAACATCCAAAACAAAAGGTGCTGGTTAGCACATAGTTTCACCAATATTTTAACTGTGAAAGGAAGAAATAGAAAACTGGCCATTTTAACGTTTTAGAAACATTTCAAAACAGCATTTTTCTGACCTAAATTTGTCACCCTGGTTATTACTTACTGTTTGTAAGCATTTCATGTTGACTGGAAGGATGTTTCTAGATCTTATTTTCTCCGTTCTTGAAATCAACTCTATATATACTCAATATAATATCAGAGTGCAATGGCTGGAGACAAGGTAAAATGTCGATCCGAGGAACTGGTTTGTGTTTGATTTAAACTTGTTGTCATGTGCAGTGCCCTGATGTATTATTGAAATTTTCCATAACAGTATGTCCTTCCCATCTGGCCACTGCTAATTTAACTGAAGCTAATCTTGTGTAGTGCTGCGTGATTTACTAGAGAGCTCGCTAATATACCAGAGTACTGTCCCATTTACTGTAGAGCTGCTTAATATGCCATGAAGAGCTGCAGTTCACTTCAGAGAGGACTTCATCCAGCCCAAGAGAATACACACGCACACACACACACACACACACACACGCACACACACACACACACACTCAAAAACATGCACGCACATAAATCCTGCACTCAAGACATGAAATAACATGCCATCCAGAAGGTATGGAGTGCAAATATTAAACACAAATATTAAAAAAAGATTTAGAACTGTTTTTAGATATCAATTTTATACCTCTTTTATATATTTTAAATGCCATTCTCTGAAAGTGACATTTTGCTCTTGTAGCAAATGAAAAATCTCTACTTTTATCCATTGCTTCATATGTGATTTTTCTGTTAATTGCCGGGGAGCTTTTGAAATTAATTTATCTTTGACATTTTGTGGGCCTTTTCATCTTAAAAAGGGCAAAAACATCTCCATTTACATGCACAGAGTGGTTTTTTTTTTATATATTTTGTTAAATAAACAAAATGCTGCCAGTTACCAACCGCAGAGTTGTTGATCACGTAACAGCTGGGATGTTTTCTTTCAGGTCTGTGTCACTTTTTATATATGCTAATATGCAAATGTATGAATATTTAATCCAGTGATGAATAATGTGCATATTTTGAACATTTCAGTGGGTAAAGACACATTACAAATCACTGCTTTTATGTAAACTACATTTCCAAAAGTTTTAATAATTAACATTTTTTAATGTTACTGAAGGAAGTCTCTTCTGGTCGTCAAGACTGCATTTATTAAAAATAAAAAATAAAAATACAGTAAAAATTGTGAAATATTTTCAGAATGTCTGTTTTCTATGTGAATCTATGTTAAAATGTAATTTATTTGTTACAGTGTTACAAAAGGTTTATATTTCAAATAAATGCTGTTCTTTTGAACTTTCTATTCTTCTGTGAATCCTGAAAAATAAAATGTATCACATAGTAATGATGCTGAAAATGCAGCTTTGATCACAGAAATAAATTACATTTTAACACGTATTCACAGAAAACTGCTGTTGTAATATTGTAATATTTCATTATTTTTACTGTACTTTTTGATCAAATAAATGCAGCCTTGATGAGCAGAAGACACTTTTGAGCAGTAATGTATATTTTAAGAGTTTCATTTTGAAGACAGAAAACTCATTGTAGATTAAACACACCTTTAAAGATGACAGAAATGGCCTTATAGCAGAGTTTGAAGCATTTGCTCTTACAGTGACGAATGTCTTTCATCACCAGAGTGATTCTTCATCAACAGGAAGTTGAGCTGCGGCCTGCTTCCTGTTGAGCGATGGCTCTTCGCTCTCGTCACTCACTAACACGGCAGCAGCACAAATGATGATGCATTCAGAGTTTCTCCAGTCCGCAGTTTATCTGATGCTCTGTCATCTGTTTATTTCTCAGCCGCGCTTTATGACAGGATGAAAAGTCTGTCGGACTCTTTATTTCTCATAAAATGAATGAAGCTGCCGGTCACACAGTTTACATCTATAATACAGATAAACCGCTGAAGTGTAGACCATGATCAGAATAAAATACTTTAGTTGTGACTTTTTTTAGTGTATTAAGCACTAAAATCTTTGTTTTTGAATTGAAATGTGACCTTCACCCATTAAAGTGTTGCTTCTCAAGCAAATATTCACAAAAGCATCGTCATGTTTGTGTTTCTTCACAGACGTCCCGTCGCACCCGTACTCTGTTCGCCTCACCGCCGTCTCCCAACGGCTCGCCACCGTCTCCTTCATGAAGCCCGACTCTCACGGCGGCGTCCCCATCAGCTACTACATCATCCACTACAGGGACACGAGCGCACAGGACTGGAGGACCGTCAGATCACACGCAGTTCAGAGTGAGCCACTCATCACACTCACTATTACACTTAGAGTTACTCTTATATTATATGTGACCCTTGACCACAAAACCAGTCATAAGGGGAGACTTGTACACCATCTGAAAGCTGAATAAAATGGAAGATGGACTTATACACCATCTGAATGAATCAGCTTTCCATTGATGTATGGTTTGTTAGGATCGGACAATATTTGGCTGAGATACAACTATTTGAAAATATGGAATCTGAGGGTGCAAAAAAATCTACATTTTGAGAAAATCACAGATACTTAGCAATGCATATTACTAATCAAAAATGAAGTTTTGGTATATTTACGGTAGGACATTTACAAAATATATTCATGGAACATGATCTTTACTTAATATCCTAATGATTTTTGGCATAAAAGAAAAATGGAAAATTTTGACCCATACAATGTTGCTACAAATATACCCCAGCGACTTATGACTGCTTTTGTGCTCCAGGGTCACATACACTGTTTATATACTATTAAAGTATTTAGTAAGAATTTAATTCTATGTTTTCCTTGAACTTTAGTTATTTTTGCAATGTGCTTTCTGTTATTTTATTGTTTTTTGAAAATATTTCTATTTAACTTCAATTTATTTTTATTTCAGTTTTAGTCATTTTAGTACTTAAGTTTAAACATTTCATTTTAGTTAGGCAACGTTTCTAATTTATTTATTTATTTTTTTGTGCATTTTTTTCACATATTTTTAATTATTTAATTATTTAATTTTTAATTTTACTTCAATTTTTTTTTTTTCAATGAATGAAAACTATTTTTAATCATTTTCATTTTTGTTAAAAAATAGCACCAGCACTAACATAACACTAACATGTTTTATTGCTAATATTGTTAGCTTCTTTATGACAAATGGCTTGTTTTTCATCATTTGTATGTCAACTTTTAAATTTATTCTAATTACAGTTAAAGTAAATGAAAGTAATCTGTGTGTGCATATAATATATATATATATTTGGATTAATTTATCTTTATTTCAGTTTTAGAATTTTTTTTTGAGCTGAGCAACATTTTTGTTTTTGTTTTCATTTTAATTTTAGCTTAGGTTCAAGTCATTTTTGTTGTAATTTTTATTATTTAATGTTTCTGTTTGTTTAGCTTTAATTTATTTTATTTCAGTCTCAGTAAATGTAGTGCACTTATTTCAGTTAGTTGCCAAGCCTGATTTTTTATTTATTTATTTATTTATTTATTTTTATTTAAGGTTAAGCTGTTCATCTAATATTGACATTTTATTTTATTTCAGCTTCATTTCAAGCAACATTTTTATTTTTATTTTTTTTTTAAATTAAATATTTTTATTAGTTTTAGTTTTAGTTTTAATTAACCATAGCATTGGAATTAACCAACATAAACTAGCATGAATTTTGAAATTTTAGTAATTTTTGCCAATCTGCTTTTGTCATTGTTTTTTTTATTTTTTTTTATTTCAATTTTAGTGATTTTAGTATTTAAGTTTAAACTCAGTTCAGTATTTACCGTAAATATGATGCTTGCTTTCATTTAGAAATTGTTGAACCATTTATGTGATTCAGAATAGAATTTAAGACACAAGAATCTGAAATATATTTATTTATATTAAACAGATCTCGTGTGAGATGTTTCTATCCTCAGAGCAAAAGTGCAAAGCTTTGCAAGCAAAAACAGCATTATGCCAAAAGAAGTGCATGTTTACCATCTTATATTTTTCCTAAAAGCCATTATCACTTCTCAACGTGAGTGTTTTTGCAGGATCAGGATGTGTCGACAGTCATTTCCATTAGGTTTGGAGCATCTAAACACATTTGCACTTGCAGCAGCGATAATGATTTCAAGCTGTTTGTTCATTAAACAGCTTTACTTTCGGCCAAGAATTTTTCTTTGCATTAAGCCTTTAAATAATGCTTATAGTGCTAAGTGTGATGTAAAACACTAATAACAAATAAAAAAACTTTCAAGTGCATGTAGTTCCTCAACTCCGCGTCTCAGTCCCGCAGAGCTTCATGCATCGCAGAAAATGGAAAACAATGAGTTCAAGATCAGACCAACAAGGGAAATGCAATGAGACGGCAGTCTAAAACGTCCTTGTTATGGTCTCAAACTCAAATTTAGAGCATAATTACTTCAATTACATCCACATACTCTTTGTGGATTTTTAATTAAGAACTCAATGTTCTTTGACTAAGTACAATAAGCGCGCTCATTGAGCCGCTTCATTTTTATTAGTGCTTTCTCATGTAAATGAATGACTGCAATCACTGGCCAAGGTCTTAGATTTCCTAAAGTAGTGCTTTAATGTAAAATACATAGTCAGTGAAAGATATATTGAATGATGTCAGAATTATTACAGCCTCTTTATGAGAATTTAGCATTAAAAACCAACCTGATAAATCATCGAGACATCCTCAAGCAACCAGTTTTACCTATTAAAGTGTTTAAAAAAAAATTTACCTATTAAACTAATAAAATGTTTGTTAATGTTCTGAATTAGCTTTTATATACAGTGGTATGAAAAAGTGTTGGCCCCCTTCCTGATTTTTTAATTTTTTTGCATATTTGTCACACTTAAAAGATTCAGATCATCAAACTAATTTTAATATTACACAAAGATAATGCAAGTAAATACAAAATGCAGTTTTTAAATGATGATTTCATTTATTAAGGGAAAAGAGCTGTGCAAACCTACCTGGCCTTACGTGACAAATTAATCGCCCCCTCATATTAAATCATGAAAGAACTGTGATTAACCACATTATTTTAGAAAGCTGAGTTAAATTTCATGAGCCAAACCCAGACCTGATTACTGCCAGACCTGCTGAATCAAGAAATCACTTAAATAGATCCTGTCTGACAAAGTGAAGCATGTTTAAAGAGCAACACATCATTCCGTGATCTTAAGAAATTCATAAACAGATGAAAAACAAAATAGTTTACATGCATCAGTCTGGAAAGGGTTATAAAGCCATTTCTAAGGCTTTGGGACTCCAGCAAACCACGGTCAGAGCCATTATCCATTAATGGAGAAAACTTGTAACAGTGGTGAATCTTCCCAGGAGCGGTCGGCCTACCAACATTACTCCAAGAGCACAAAGACGACTCATCCAGGAGCTCATAAAACAACCCAGAACAACATCTAAAGAACTGCAGGCCTCACTTGCCTCAATTAAGGTCAGTGTTCATGATTCAACAATAAGAAAGAGACTGGGCAAAAACAGCATCCATGGGAGAGTTCCAAGGCAGAAGCCATTGCTGACCAAAAACAACACAAAGGCTCGTCTCACATTTGCAGAAAAATATCTTGATTATCCCCAAGACTTTTGGGCAAATATTCTGTGGACTGATGCGACAAAAGTTGAACTTTTTGGAAGGTGTGTGTCCCGTTACATCTGGCGTAAAACCAACACAGCATTTCATAAAAAGTACATCATAGCAACAGTCAAACATGGTGGAGGTAGTGTGATGCTCTGAGCTTCAGAACCTGGATGACTGGCTATAATTGATGGAACCATGAATTCTGCTCTCCATCAGAAAATCCTGAAGGAGAATGTCTGGCCATCTGTTTGTGACCTCAAGCTCAAGTGCACTTGGGTTCTGCAGCAGGACAATGTTCCCAAACACAGCAGCAAGTCCACCTCTGAATGTCTCAAGAAAAACTAAATGAAGGTTTTGGAGTGGCCAAATCAAAGTCTGGACTTGAATGCAATTGAAATGTTGTGGCATGACCTTAAACAGTCCATTCATGCTCGAAAACCCTCCAATGTGGCTGAATTAAAACAATTCTGTAAAGAAGAGTGGGCCAGAATCCCTCCACAGCGATGTGAAAGACTCAGTGCCAGTTATCACAAACGCTTGAGTGCAGTTGTTGCTGCTGAGGGCGGCACAACCAGTTATTAGGTTTAGGGGGCAAGCACTTTTCCACACAGGGCCACGTGGGTTTAGATTTTGTTTTCCCTTCATAATAAAAAACTTCATTTAAAAACTGATTAATGTTTAAATTTGTTTGATCTGAAACATTAAAGTGTGACAAACATGCAAAAAAAATTTAAAAAATCAGGAAGGGGGCCAACACCCACTTTTTCACACCACTGTATATAATTATATATTTTTTCCTAAATATTTCTATTTAGCTTTTATTTCTTTTCATTTTAGTATTTTTTTGTGCTGTAGTCTAAACGTATTTCAGCTTGTTGCAATTGCAACATTTCTAATCTATTTCATCTAATATTTATATTTAATTTTAATAAAAACAATGTTTTTACATTTGTTATGTGTGTTTGTCATTTTTTATAGTTATTGTTGTTTTTTTTTTGGTATAACTTTACATTAACTTTAATTTATTTTTAATCCAGATTTAGTCATTTTAGTTTAAGTTTAAACTAGTTTAAACTTTAGTTTAAAATCATTTAATTTCAGTTCATAAAGCAGTATTTCAAATTTTCTTTTTCTTTTTTTTTACTTTTTAATCTTTTCATGTAATATTTCTATTTTATTTCAGCTTAACTTCAATGAATGATTTTTTTAATAGTTTTAGTTTTAATTAATTGATTAACAATATTCAATAATGTATAAATAATGTAAAATGCAAGATAAATCTCTAAAATTGAAAATAATCTCACATTTTACATCTAGTATTTACTACAAATATTATGTTATATACTATTGAAGTGTTAATTAAAGTATTAATATTCTGAATTATCTTTTATTTTATATTTTTATTTTTATTTTATTTTAAGTTAAAGTATTTTTATGTACTCTTGTCATTTTTATGAGGTGTTGTTTTTTGTAAATAATTCAGTTTAGCTTTTATTTTATTTCAGTTTTACTAATGTTAGTACTTTATTCATTTAATTAATTAATTAATGTATTTATGTATTCATTCATTCATTCATTCTAATAAAGAAAAACATTTTTTATTTAAATTTAATTGTTTTTAAATTCATGGACTTTTCAATAGATATTAAACTACTGACATTGGCTGTTGTGTTATAATAAATGTTTTTAGCCCCTTTAGGATAAAATGTCTTGTGTTTTTTCTGATCACTTTGGTTTGAAGTCTCTGCTCAATAAAAACATGTAAATGTAAAATGGGCTCACATTCAAGAATTGGATTTAGTCTCGGTTTGTTCTGTTTCTTCATGTCATGATGATCAGATCAGATCTCAACAATCTCACTGGATTATTCTTTCTGTCTTCTGTCTCTCTCCGGTGTCTCAGTGGTTCTGGCAAACCTGGAGCCCAACACGACGTATGAGGTGCGCGTGGCGGCCGTCAACGGAAAGGGTCAGGGGGACTTCAGCCACACGGAAACCTTCCAGACGTTACCCATCCGTGAGTCTTTCTCCATCTCCCTCGTCTCCGCTCACTTTCAGCTGGACACACACTACCAGACAAACATTTCTGAACAGTCTCTTCTGCTCAGCAAGCCTGCATTTATTTGATCCAAAATACAGCAAAAACTGTAATATTGTGAAATATTTTTACTATTTAAAACAGCTGTTTTCTATTTTAATGTATTTTAAAATGTCATTTATTTCTGTGATGCGCAGCAGCTGTATTTTCAGCATCATTACTGCAGTCTTCAGAGTCACATGATCTTCAGAAATCATTCTAATATGCTGATTTGCTGCTTAAGAAACATTTCTGATTATTATCAATATTTAAAACAGTTGAGTACATTTTTTTCAGGATTCTTTGATGAACAGAAAGATCCAAAGATCTGCGTTTATCTGAAATAAAAAGCTTTTTGTACACTGTACCATTCAAAAGCTTGGAGTCAGTATAATTGTTTTTTTGTTTTTGTTTTTTTGGAAAGAAATTATAGAAATTAATACTTTTAATTAGCAAGGATGCTTTAAATTGATCAAAAGTGCTGATAAAGACATTTATAATGTTACAAAAGATTTCTATTTCAGATAAATGCTGTTCTTCTTGAACTTTCTATTCATCAAAGTAACCTGAAAAAAAATTCTGCTCAGCTGTTTTCAACATAATAATAATAAATGTTTTTTGAGCAGCAAAGCAGCTTATTAGAATGATTTCTGATCATGTGACTGGAGTGATGATGCTAAAAATGCAGCTTTGAAATCACAGAAATGAATTACATTTTAAAATGTATTCAAATAGAAAATGGTTATTTTAAATAGAAAAACGTGTTTTTGTTGTACTTTGTATCAAATAAATGCAGGCTTGATGAGCAGAAGAGAATTCTTTAAAAAACATTAAAAATCTTACTGTTCAAAAACTCTGAAGGCGTTTGGTTTGGTTCGCGTCAAGCACAACGAGACGTTTCTGAGTGTGGAGTTGTCCTGTACTGTCATGTGTTCCCGCTCCTGCGGTGAGCGGTAGATTATAGTGTGAAGTGTCTGGCAGATGTTGCGTCGTGTCTGATGGTCTTGTTTCTTCAGGCGAGCCGAGTCCTCCGACGGTTCACGGTCAGAGAGGTGTTGGGAAGGCCTACAGACTCGGGCTGATCAAACAGGACGACGGCGGGATGCCCATCGTCGAGTACATCGTCAAGTATAAAACGGTGCGTACGCTCAATATACATTCACTGAAATGAAAGAAATATAATGATATAACAAAGTTATAACTCATTTTTTATGCAAGTTGCCAAAGCAACATTTCTCATTTTAACATGATGGGCAAAAAAAAAAAAAAACTGAAATAAAAATGAACAAAACTATATAGAAATAAAATGACTAAAAATGTGAAAATTAATAAAAATTTGACTAAAATAAAATGGAAAATATAAAAATAAAACCTGATTCAAAATAAATAAATAATAAAAACTATATTAATATCTCAATAATACTAAAATAACAATGTTAAATATTTCCTTTTAACTTTCATTTTTTTTTTGGTTTTAGTAACTTTAGTGCTTTAATTTATTGAGTTAGTTGCTAAGGCGACATTTCTAATTTTCATTTAAGTTTTTGAAAAGCTAGTTTTTCATTTAATTCTTATTTTTAATTTAATTTCACCTTCATTTCAATGAATGAATGGTTTTTAATTTATATATATATATATATATATATATATCAGGGGCGTAGCCACGGGTGTGCCGGTGCCACCCACAGTGGCAGCTGGCACACCTAAAAACAGATGCAGAATTATTATTATTTTAATCGTAATAAAAATGGGCGGCGCTACGGAGGGGTTAGCAGATGCTTCAGCACCCCCAAGAAAGACCAAAGCACTGCCATAGCACCAATAAGAAATGAAATAAAATAAAAACATTTGACTTATTACGCATTCATAACTCGTGCATTGCAATATAACGTGAAATGATTAGCAGGCGCACTTTTCGAATTTTATTTTAAAAATGGACCGGTTCCTTGTGCCAAGTAGGCCTGTCCAGGGGCGCGGGAAGTGGGGGTGCTGCAGCACCCCCCTGTTTTTTTCTGTGGGCAACTGTTTAATTGTTGGGAATATTAAAAAAAAAAAAAAAGTGTCTATTTAAGTGCAAATAGCCATGTTGTTGGAAGAGGCTATTTACGCTAACTCCACCCACAAATGTATGATTGGGATAGTCAAATTTGCGAAAGACGCTCATCAATTGTCAGAATCAGTGGCGCAGATGATAAATCGCGTGTTAGCGTTCATCTCCACATGAACTTTAATAAAGAAATGCACCTTTTCATTCCGACTACATAATTAGAGTTATATATTTTTGCAGGCTATATCAGCCCAGTCTGTTCTGTTCTGTAATGTTAGTAATACTCAGTCTTGGTGTTTTTTTGTTTGTTTTTTTGCACATTAATCTGACAGTAAATGTGGCACACCCAGTTTTTCTGATGCACACCCAGAGTCTCTTTTCTGGCTACGCTCCTGATATATATATATATATATATATATATATATATATATTTTTTTTTTTTTTTTTTATTTATTTATTTATTTTATATATATATATATATATATATATATATATATATATATATATATATATATATATATATATATATATATATATATATATTTAATTTATTTTAAATTAATTAATATAATTTATTTATATAATAATTTTTTTTTTTTTTTTTTAGTTAACAATAACAGCATTTGCAGTAAACTACAAATGTTTGTGTTATTGCTAATATCGTTAGATCATTTATGGGGTTTTTAAAATCATGTATTAGTATCATTATTTAATAAATAGTGTCTGCTAAATGAGTAAGTGTCAATGTATAACTCAAGCTAAATACAGTAGAAATATTAATATTGTGAAACGTTTTAAAACTAACATACTAAAACTAATCAAATCAGTATATTATTATGATTTCTGAAGATCATGTGACACTGAAGACTGCAGTAATGATGCTGAAAATACAGCTGCACATCACAGAAATACATTACATTAACAAATATTCACAAATTAAAACAGCTATTTTAAACAGTAATAATATTTCACTGTTTTTACTGTATTTTGCAGCCTTGATTATTTTGCAGGGTTTTTTTGTTTTTTTTCAAAAGCATTAGAAATTATATTTTTTTTTTTTTCACCGTCAGCATAGTCAACTATTGTAAAGCTAGGGACTCACACAACACAGTTTGCTTTAGGCAGTGTTTGCATGCATGAATTCATTGTGAATGCAATGTTGTGTTCTCTGTTTCCACGAGGGTTTTAGTCTTCTCAGTCAGGTGAAATCATAAACAAATATTTATATTAGCAAAGCTGCAAGCTGAATAACAACACTTGTGATTTAATGTCACAGATGTTAGAAAGAAACGTTACATGTCGAGTCTGTACTGTATGTAAGGAACGCTTTAAGCTTCTTTTGCACACATTGTGTAAATCAGCTGAAGTTAGCATGTTTCTGACGGGTCGAAGCCGGGGAGATCTCGCTCACGCTGTGGCCTCATTTGCTTAAAGAATACAGACGCGCGAGAGAAACGCTTTGAAGTCCTTCCGTCCTCCACAGAGGAGCAGCGGGAGGCGATTCGCCGTGAGTTTGCTCTCCGTCACAGATATAAGGAACGAAAAGAGCCAGTACTAGCACTCAGTACTAACACCTACACTAACCTGCGCTTCGTCCTGCTCTCAGGTCAGTCTCAAACAGCTCAGATAAGGAAGCCTATTTTAGGACCTTTCAGATTTTTTCCACAATATTTATTTAAACGATTAAGCTCATTTAGCCACAAATTATCATTACTGTAATGCAATAAATAAATAAGTCTCTTCTGCTCACCAAGGCTGCATTTATTTGATTAAAAATACAGTAAAAATGTTGAAATATTATTGCAATTTAAATGTTGAGTAAGTGTTTTCTATGTGAATATCTGTTAAACTGTAATTTATTTCTGTGATCAAACCTGTATTTTCAGCATCATTACTGCAGTCTTCAGAGTCACATGATCTTCAGAAATCATGCTAATATGCTGAATAGCTTTATTTATTTATCTAATCTATCTATCTATCTATCTATCTATCTATCTATCTATCTATCTTTGTATTACAGTAATGAGAGTTTTGGGGGAAATGTGATTAATTGCGCAATGTAAAAACTTTTTTTTTCATGCAAAATAATCATTCACAGTAAATGTAAATATTTAGAGTAATACATATACATATATATTTTTTTCTTCCCCATTGTATTCAGTGTGAAATATTTTTGATCAATTTAATGTATTCATTTCTTTAAAAAAAATAAATGAAATATTTTTTAAAGAACTGATTGAAACCAAACTATTGAACAATTGTGTAAATAACTATAATGAATAATATTAGTATATGAAATCATGAAATGTCATGGAAATATTAATTGAACTGAATATAAATTATTATTATTGATAATATTATGATTATTATTAATACATTTGTATTACAGTAATGAAAAAAAAAATTTTGGGGGGGGGGGGGGGGGGAATTTGATTAAAACTTTTTTTTTAAAATCGTGCCAAATAAAAATTTACAGTAAATGATTTTTTATTTATTTTTTATTTTTTTGCATTGTTTTTGTTTGTCTCATTTTCCATACAATTTTACCATTGTATTTTGTGTGAAATATTTTTGATATACTTGAATTAATGTATCCCTTATTCAATAAAAATATTAATTTTTTTAAACAAATAAATCATATTGACACCAAACTATGGAACAGTTTTGTAAATAAAATTAATAAATACAAATAAATAAATATCAGTGACATGCCATGGTGATATTTGTTGAATTGAATATAATTTATTATTATTAAATAAAGTATTTTTTGTTGCATTAGTGAATATTTTGTGGGAAATGCAATTAATTTCACAATGTAAAATTTCTTTTAAAAGAGATTAAAAAAAAGTAAAACTCATGAAAAAATACTTAATTTTCAAGCAAAACATTCATCCCCTCGTCTTTTAAATGTTGTGGTGAAATATGCACCTGGTGATTTCAGTGAGATTCAGTGTTTTTAGGGTGTGTGTGATCTGTGCTCATCAGGGCCGCGCTACAAAACAACATTACAGATGAAAGTGTCAGAGAGAAACAAGGCTGGCGTTCATTACCAGAGCTCTTGAAGGCCGTCCTGGTGAGATGTGTGTGAAATAAAAGATATCAGACACACAACAGTGATTTCAATCTGCTGCTCGCAGAAGATCAACAGAACACGCTTGACCTTAAAGTCAACATGAAATCAAAACAGACTCTCCTAATTCATGCTCCTCGTCTTATAGTTTTCTGTAAACTAGCTTAACCTCGAAACAACTTTCTTTTTCATCTGAAAAGTCCACTTTTCTCAGTTCTCGATTAATAATGTCAATCCTCAATCTACATATATGAGATATCATGGGAGTAAATGGGTTTAATTTCAGGTTGACTTTAAAACAGACAAAATAGAAACTAAAGGACGCTAATATCTCCGTCAAACAGTGAAAATGTGTTTCCATCAATCACTTGAGAAATCTCATTGAAGTTGCAGGTGTTTGTATGAGATTGAAGCTCAGTCTGCAAAGCTTTATGGGAAGTGAAATCTCTTTAAAGTGCTTTACTAAAATACAGCGATTCCCGCAGTGAAGAAGATCAGATACTTCCAGACATCTCGGGTCAGGATGAGACTAAACTTTCTGCCTTTGCATCGATTCTTTATTCCTCCTTTAGATCTTTTTTGTTCTTGGTTTTTTGTTCATTTTCTGTCTCATTTTATATTGTGTTTGATGCGGTCCATCAGACTGCTGAACTAATGGAGACCAAATCAAAATCCTGTCCTTGTTTTCTCATCCTCCTCATATCGATCCAAACATTTGAAGAATGAAGACCCAAAAATACAAATAAAACACCATTAAGGCAAGTCATTTCAAGCAGGGTTATTATTGTGAACTACAAAACTATAAAAATTCTTGGTGAAATAAAATAAGTATTAACTGACATGAAAAACAATAAATAAACAATAATAATAATAATAAATACTGACCCTAAACCTTTAAATGCTAGTGTACAATTAATTATGCAATACATATTTTATAAGTAATGGGAGTATTTATATTTAAGTATCAATATGTATTTAAATATATGTATAAATATAAATATATATATATAAATATTCAAATAAGATCTTTGTTATTGTATTGAAAACTAAACTAAAAATAAATCATCAAAAAATAATAATAATAATAATAATTTAATTAATGTTAACATAAATAAAATAAAATATAAAAAAACTTACTGACCCCAGATTTTTTGAATGGTGGTGAACATATAATCAAACGACCCCCTTTTTCAAGATGTACCTTTTGGAAAAATGCTTTTTGAAAACCAAATCTTTTTTTTTTTTTTGTCTGTAAAACATTTTTTCTTAAATTATTTTCATATTGCATATTTTTCCTATTTTAGTAAATACTGGTAAAATGTATCAACAATGACATTTAAAAATATACACTTTTTGATATACCATAAAAATAACAGGTAGCCCATCTGAATTATATAACAATTAGGCTGTCCATCTCATAGTAGCCTACCAACATTTTATTAACAATAGAAGTGAAATCTTATTGTAGTCTTCAGATCTGGGTACCGTCTTATGTTTTAAAATCACTTACAGAGGAAGTTTGGTCCCATCAGACTAACATGACAGTCACGACTCGTGCCGCTGTAAGCTTCTCTTTCTCTTTTGTTTTCACTCGCGATCTTTACAACACACATTACATATTTCATGGCACACTCGTTTTATGTGTTTTTGGCGCCACCTGTTGTTGTGGGTGTATTATTGACATGTCAAAGTCTAGACCCTGAATATAAGACGACCGTGTTTTTTTTTCAGATGTATTTCCAAGAAAAAAACTTTGTCTTATATTCGGGTCAATACGGTATATATATATTTATATGTCATGGAAATATCTATAACTGAATTTAATTTATTTTTAATAACACTTTCGATTAAATAGTTGAAAACTAGACTTTTTTATTGACAAAAAATGCATAACAAAATTACTACTGCAAACTGACTTTAACGAAAATTAAAGTGAAAACAGAAAATCTAAAAATAAAATCTCATTTAAAATATTAGCAGAAGCTTTAATGGTACTGTAAGTCCTGTGTTGCGTTGTGTGAGAAGCAGACGCAGATGAGTCTGGGAATGAATGAATGAAGTGTGTGTGTGTGTGTGTGTGTGTGTGTGTGTGTGTGTGTGTGTGTGTGTGTGTGTGTGTGTGTGTGTGTGTGTGTGTGTGTGTGTGTGTGTGTGTGTGTGTGTGTGTGTGTGTGTGTGTGTGTGTGTGTGTGTGTGTGTGCGCGTGTGTGCGCGTGTGTGCGCGTGCGTGCGTGCGTGTGTGTGTGTGTGTGTGTGTGCCTGTCTGTGCATGTGTGTGCGTGTGTGTGTGTGTGTGTGTGTGTGTGTGTGTGTGTGTGCCTGTCTGTGCATGTGTGTGCGTGTGCGTGCGTGCGTGCGTGCGTGTGTGTGTGTGTGTGTGTGTGTGTGCATGCCTGTCTGTGCGTGTGTGTGTGTGTGTGTGTGTGTGTGTGTGTGTGTGTGTGTGTGTGTGTGTGTGTGTGTGTGTGTGTGTGTGTGTGTGTGTGTGTGACCAAATGTCTCCAAAAGGACAGTAAAACCTGAAGTCTTTGACATTGTGGGGGCCAGCCTGCGGTCCCCACGAGGGGGAAAAAATGATTAAAACTAGTAATTATGTGAAAGTGTAACGATGCAAACAGGTTTTCTGTAAGGGGTAGGTTTATGGTTAGGGGATAGAAAATATCGTTTGGTCAGAATAAAAGTAATGGAAGTCTATGGGAAGTCCCCACAATTCACAGAAACGTGTGTGTGTGTGTGTGTGTGTGTGTGTGTGTGTGTGTGTGCAGGATAAAGAGGAGCAGTGGATGACGAAGCTGGTTCCCGGTGTGAATGATTTCGCGCTGCTGCAGCCGCTGCAGTGGAACACACGCTACAACGTGGAGATCACGGCCCGCAACGTCAAGGGCCTGTCGGAGCCCACCTTCTTCCAGTTCCTCACGCCGCAGAAACCCGACATCACAGGTACATCCGGATCTAGGGCTGAATCCTGTCAAATCAGTGCAGAATCCACTCACTTTTATTATCCAGAGTTCGGCTGTGTCCCGTTTGGCATATACTCTGATATAAACCCTACATAGGGAAGCTATTTTAGTATTTATTCGTATATTAAGTTCGTTTTTATATTTATATTTTCTGTTTTCATTTTCATGTAGTTTGTTTTAGCACGTTTGATGTGGTTTTGTCATTTTTATATTTGTATTATTTTTTTTAGATATTACAATTTGCAAAAATGAATCCTGTTTTAGCACCATCAAAATGTTTTACTTTTATGGAATTTTTTGATGGTGATTTTCATTTTTGTATTAAAGTATTTATTTATTTATTTTTACTAAAACTGTGTTGTTGTTGTTGTTTTTAAATCTCCTTTAATTAGTAGTACAGCAAATAATGCTATGTATAAATTCTTTACCATTTAAACATTGTATTAATGTAACTACATTAATTTAAATAATATTGTAATTTTTCCCCTTTTCAGTAATGAAATTTCTATGGTCAATGGTGATTTTCATTATTAAATTACAGTATTTGTTTTACTACAATTATTGTATTTTATTTTTATTTTTTTTAATTTTCATAAACTGGGCAGTGCCACAAATAGTATTAATCATTTCCATTTAAATATTCTATAAATATTTATTTTGTTCTTCATTACAGTAATGAGTTCATATTATAGTAATTTAATATTTGGATTTTTTTTTTTTTTTAGTTTTAGCAATTTTGTTGTGCTTTTGTCATTTGTATTAGTTTTTTATTTTTTATTATTTTTATTACATTTTTAGTTTGAATAATTTTAGTGTTTTTACCAAATGAAAATTAGAAATGTTCCCTTGGCAACTAACTGAAATAAGTTTGTTTGTTTGTTTTCTTTTCAGTAATACGTTTTTCTTATTATGAGTAGTAGTATTATAATAATAATAATAATAATGTCCCGATGCTAATATCTACACAGCAGGCAGAAGTGTGTTGTTTCGTACTATAGTTCATCGTGTGAGTGTGTGAACTTCAGACTCATGAGATGCTAAAAACTTTCCTCATCCGTATTCCTGCCGTCCTCATAAACCGATACGATAATCTGAGGGACGTTTGATCAAAACAGTGAAGTCACGGTGGATCAGGTAGAGATGAGACGCCTGCAGCCAATCAGATCAGGTCAGATCAGAAGCGCCGCAGTGTGATTGGCTGATGCTGTCTGAGGAGCTGATCTTTCTTCATGAGACGCCACAGCCGCTTTACTCGCTTCACCAGACAAACTCGAGCAGAACATCAGAAACAGATGAATCTCATGCAGTATGTGTCACCTCAAAATCAAAAGAAAGAAGGAAGACATTATATTTTGCTAAACTGAAACAAAGCTAGCTAGTTTTAGGACCCTTGGTATGTTTTACTTCACTGATTTTTTTTTTTTTTTTTTTAATTATTATTATTCTTACCCAAAATTGTGCAGTACAGCAAATTGTACTATGTGTAAAAGTTTAAAAATGTAAACATTTTAATAATGTTAAATTAAGCTGATATTGTATTATTTTTTTTTTTTTTTTTATTACAGTAATGATAATTTGGGGTGATTGTGTGTATTATTATTATTATTACTTATTTATTTATTTATTTATTTTTTACTAAAATGTTGCATTGCAATTTTTTATTAACATAAATTGGACGGTGAAGCAATTATTACTTTGCATAAATACTTTACCATTTTAACCATTTGTATAGATATATAATTTAATTAATTAATTTTATATTATGATATTATCATATACATTTTGAGGATTTTAATAATTTAATAAATCGAGCAGTAATTTGGGGATAAATTGTGATTGTGTGTAGTATTATTATTATTACTTATTTATTTATTTATTACTAAAATGTTGCATTGCAATTTTTTATTAACATAAATTGGGCGGTGAAGCAAATACTACTATGTGTAATTACTTTACAATTTAAATATTGTATAAATATTTAATCAAATTAATATCATATTTTCTCCATTACTGTAATAAGAATTTGGGGTAAAATGGTGATTCTTATTATTGTATCACAATAATTTTCTTTTTAAAGGATCGCCATAAATTAGACATTACAGCAAATGCTACCATATACATTTTGTACAATTTAAATATTTAATTTAATTTAATTTTGTATTTTTCCCCATTATAGCAATGGGAATTTGGAGATGTGATTCTCATTATTGTATTACTAAAATTATTGTGTATAAATATTTTTAGTATTTAAATATTATATTTATTAAATATTTATATTTTATTCATTTTTAATTTAATTAATTAATATTGTAATTGTTTACATTACAGTAATGAGAATTTCGGGTTAATTAATTAATAAATAATAATAATAAATTGAAATGAGCCTAAAACAGGTTTAATTTTCGTAATGCAATATATAATTTCTTATTTTCTTCTTTTATTTTAAAGGTGTAATACGACCTGGGCAGGTTTTGTGTCAGTTCACCTAAACACACACACACACACACAAGGCATCGGCTAATACGTTGTCCTTACCCTTTTTATAGCAAATTTCAAGATTAAAATCCTGAATAAACAAGGACCACCACATAAGTCTTTGATTAGCATTTCGCATTTGTGATAGAAAAATCAACGGATTATGATCAGTAAAAATAAGCACTGGGATGGAACTTGATCCAACATAGACTTCAAAATGTTGTAACGACACCAATAAAGCGAGTGCCTCCTTTTCAAT
Organism: Acrossocheilus fasciatus; assembly: GCA_036784905.1. Classification (NCBI taxonomy): domain Eukaryota; kingdom Metazoa; phylum Chordata; class Actinopteri; order Cypriniformes; family Cyprinidae; genus Acrossocheilus; species Acrossocheilus fasciatus. The sequence goes on along the minus strand of CM071938.1, from coordinate 1,541,709 downwards.
CGTACTATAGTTTTTCTGATGTAATTAAAAACTTTTTTGAGAAGTACGCCACAGGATGCTCAATACCATCATCATCGTCCTGTAAAAGGACTGCACCAGCTCCGGTGGCACTGGCATCAACTTCGATTTTAAAACCACGCGAGTAATCCGGAGCAGAAAGCACTGGGGCACTACACAAAAGGGCTTTGACAAATTTGAAAGCATGTTGGCACTCGTCAGACCATAAAAACTTTTGAGAGGAACGAAGCAAATTAGTTAAAGGCAACGCAACATCGGAAAAATTTTGACAGAAGGCTCTATAATAGCCGGCCATCCCTAAGAAACGGCGAAGTTCGCGCTTCGTCTGAGGCACGGGAAAGTCAACAATTGCCTGCACTTTTTGGGCAACAGGACGTACTTGACCTTGTCCAACTTGTTTTCCTAAATAGGTAACAGTTGCTTTGGCAAATTCACATTTTGCCAAGTTTAGTGTGAGGGAAGCATCAAACAAACGTGTGAAGACAGTAAATAATGTCTTCACATGTTCTCTCCAATTAGGTGAAAACACCACAATGTCGTCCAAATATGCCTTACAATTTGCAACATCACCTAATATGGTGTTCATTAAGTGTTGAAAGGTTGCCGGAGCGTTCCGAAGTCCGAAAGGCATCACTGTATAATTAAGGAAGTTATCCGGAGTGACAAATGCAGAAATCTCGGCTGCCCGTTCTGTTAAGGGAACTTGCCAGTAACCCTTCAAAAGGTCTAGTTTCGTCACAAACCGAGCCGAGCCCACATTATCTACACAATCTTCCATTAAAGGCAGAGGAAATGAGTCAGGTTTCGTAATTACATTTACCTTACGGTAATCTGTACAGAAGCGATGAGACCCATCTGGCTTCGGGACAAGCAGACAAGGCGAACTCCAAGCACTCGAACTAGGAACGGCTAAACCATTTTCCACCAAATATTTCACCTCAGACTCAATGATTTTTCGCTTGGCTGGATTTACTCGGTACGCATTTTGTTTAATTGATGGATGTTCATTCACTTCTATATCATGTTTAATTGCATTTGTTTGAGTCGGAACATCAGAAAACAGGCCAAGAAAAGACTGAATCAATGTTACAATGTCATATTTCTGATCTTCAGTCAAATGCAACAGATGAAAATTAAGATCCGACAATATTTCAGAATTATTCAACCTGACACCAGACTTCGCAGGCATAGACCATCATCATTCGTGCTAGCTGGTACCATAGCACTAGAGGCAACTGGGACAACAGAGCTTCTTGACTCTTCTCCCTTACCTCGAGCAACATAACTTTTGAGCATATTAATATGGCACACCCAAGTTTTTCTCTGTCGATCAGGGGTACCAATAATATAATCAGTGTCGCTGAGTTTCCGATCCACAACATAGGGTCCTGAAAACTTTGCCTGCAGAGCAGAGCCGGGAAGTGGTAACAAAACCAAAACTTGATCTCCCTTCTCAAATGAACGAAACACTGCATCCTTGTCAAAGCATTTCTTCATTTTTATCTGAGCATTTGACAAGGCTGACTGAGCCAAATCACGAGCTTTATGAAGGCGTTCTCGTGCTGAATATGTAACTGAGATAAAATCTGATTAAACAGACGGGACATAAAATTTGTTCCCTGGTCCGTTTGGACGATCTTTGGAAGTCCAAAAGTGGAAAAGAAAAGAGTCAGGGCTTTCACCACAGCTTTAGCTCTAAGTGAACGAAGCGGTATGGCCTCAGGGTAGCGAGTGGCTACACACATAAGTGTAAGCAGATAAATATGGCCTGATTTAGTTTTCGGTAAGGGTCCTACACAATCCAAAATAACCCGTTCAAACGGCTCACCGATAACTGGGATCGGTTTAAGAGGTGCAGATGGAATAGCTTGATTAGGCTTTCCAACCATTTGACACGCATGACAAGATTGGCAATACTTCGTAACAGCAGATTTAATTCCAGGCCAAAAGAAATGCCGCATCACTCGGTAAAGTGTTTTAGTGACGCCCAGATGACCGGCAACATTATCATGCGCAACACTTAACACTTGTTCACGAAAACTGTTAGGAACTACCATCTGGTACAGCGTGTCCCAGCCTGAATTATCTGACATTGAAGGTGTCCGTTTTCGCATTAAAACTCCATCTTCATAAAAATAACCAATTGGTTTACTCGCGATATCCTCCCTTGTGACAGCAGAATCCCTGCAACATGCGAGCGACGGATCTTGTTTTTGCTCAGCAGCAAATGTTACACGATCGATAGATAGTAATAGATCAACAGAATCAGCACCACCAACAGCGGACGGCGATGTAGACACTGACACCTCAGGCTGCAAGGAAACAGGGTCAGAATCTTTAAAAAAAAAACTGTCAGAAAGATCAACAACATTAGGAAACTTTCGTGACTGGGCTCGAGTAACCACACATGCAGGGTACACAGTCAAATCTTCCACATCTTCGTTACTTAAAGCAGAAATCACACCAAGTGGATTCTCAATGACTTCAGGAACGGGAAGTACTTTTCCACCTGCTAAATCGTTCCCAACGATCATTGTAACTCCCTTCACAGGTAACTGTGTTCGCACCGCCACTTTTACGAAACCAGTTATCAAATCGGAACGAATATGCAACTTATGCAAGGGAACCTTCACAATTCCCATCTCAATTCCCTGCACTAGAACATCTGAGCCACAGTACGTTTCTCTCGAGAAGGGCAGTGCACTTTCTAAAATGAAGGACTGAGCCGTTCCTGTGTCACGCAGCCAAGTAACAGGGACTTGGTCCTCCTCTAAACCATTTATTGAGATCATACCTTGACAATAAAAGGTTCAAAAACAGATTCAATTTCGTACGATTCCGTACCAATAGTTCGTACAAAACCAACAGTCTTCACCTGTCTAAACTTTTTTTTTTTTTTCAAAACGGGACATGCCGCAATTAAATGACCAGTCTCGTGACAATAAAAACATTCACGATTGTCACATGATCCTGACAATTTCGTTACTTTAGATGTTTTAGGTTTATCCAAATTTGCAGAAAACGGTAATTCTCGCCGCGCAGGTGCTACAAACACATTTTTGTGCGTTAATACAAATTCATCAGCGCTCACTGCGGCCTCGGCGAGAGTGGAAACTTTTTTCTCATTTAAGTACACCACTATTTTATCTGGCAACGAATTCTTAAAATCCTCAATTAAAACGAGTTCACGAAGCTGCTCAAAATTAACCGTTTTGCTCGATTGGCACCACTTATCAAAGAGAACACACTTTTCACGAGCATACTCAACGAATGTTTGATTGGCAGATTTCGCATGTGAGCGAAACTTCTGGCGATAAGCTTCTGGGACAAGCTCATACGCTCTCAACACAGCGAACTTCACTTTTTCATAATCTAAACTATCATTAATAGACAAGGCAGAACATACTTCCTGAGCCTTACCCATCAAACGACATTGCAACAAAAGAGGCCACACTTCTTTTGGCCATCGCAAAGCCACCGCAATGCGCTCAAAAGCGCCGAAATACGAATCCACCTCAGCCTCGCGGAAAGGTAGCACTAGATTAATCTGTTTACACACATCAAACTCGGACAGACTGGCAGGAGGCATCGACAGCAAAGAATTATCAGTCTGATGCAAATCCGGACTAGCTTGAACAAGAGCAGGTGCGGGTCTAGAGTCACTAGGTGGCCACTGACCACCCTGTGTCTCCAATTCATGTTGCCTCAAACGCAGCACCTGTGTTGTATGCTCTTGACGCTTAATTTCCAAGTCAAGTTGCTTTAGCTGGATAGCGAGTTTTAAATCTGCCGTAGCCAACCCACTAAGTGAACCCTGTTCTCCACCACTCGCGCCCTCACCTACGTTCGCACCATCACTCTCCAGAGGTTGAAGTGCTGATAACACACCTTGCTGTACTAACGCCACTTCTATCACCTCACGCACTTCCTTTTTACGAGCTGTTTTTGTGATAGGAATGTCATAAAAATCAGCAATCACATAAAGATCGTTCTTACGACATAAACCTAAAATTTCATAAGAAGGTTTCTGTCGAAATACCTCAATACTGAACTCCATTTTATATTCCTTTCCCAGATACACAAAACGAAACTGCCAATCAAAATGATTAATTACAAGCCAAACAAGAAGGAATATACATATCCCGGACGAGCCCCCATTTGTTACGACCCATTTTTTTTTCTAGGGTGAGACTCGAACGGATGATATTAACGGGATTCCGGCCGCAGCCAACAGATCACCAAAACAACTCATAAGTTTAAATAATTTATTAAAGAACAATATAAAGAATACAAGGAGCATTAGCTTCAGAGAGGCCCAAGGCCAAAATAACAAACAAAAGAACTAAATAAAATAAAGATAACTAAATAACCTAAGTGCAAAGAAAAGAAAATACAAATGATCTTCCCTAACTCCCTAAACAAAAAACACAACGCAAAACCAGATCAAAACAAATAGCAGACCTCTCCTACACTCCATATAATTGTCTTAATATAAACAGAACAAACCACAAACAATAACCACTAAGCCGTTGGTGATCTGTTGGCGGAGGCGGAATCCGGAGCTCTTCACACCACAACAGCAAACGCCAAAGTGAGCTCCCCATGTTTTGGTAGCGCTGCCCTTTTAAAGTCTCCCGCCTCAAGATCCACCAGTCACGCTCCTTGATGAAGAGCCAATCCCTGCACACATACACACTCACGGACACAAAGCAAAACACACAAAAACAAAGATGCCAAGGATCGTAACACTGTTATAACAAATCAGCGTCTTTAACAGTGTGTCTGATGTTCAAGACGGACCTGTTTTTCTGTCTTGTTTTACCTGCTTTGAGTTGAATGATGCTGTAATGAATCGCGGTGTTTCCAGCTCTGTGTTCCAGCAGCTTGATTTCACTTCTCAGTCATGGTCTGAATTTGTCCTGCATTAAAGCTGATTAAAGCTGATTTAATCAGCTGCTACTCTTTGATTAGAGTTTGATTTCTGCTGTTCATCAGGAGATCAGTGTCTTTACTGGCAAGAAGTGATCTGAGATTTAATATTGTGATTGTGTTCGTTTGGAGAGCGTCTGTGATTCTTCATTTACAGTCAATTAGTTTGAAGAGTCTCGATATTATGGCATTTAAAAATTATTTCAAAGACAAAGACACTGGCAGCACATTAAGACTGCAATGTAAATAAATCTATGTTCACAGTAATGATATAAAATTACATTTAAATATTGATTTCAATATAATGTTTCTGATATTCATTCAAGATATTTTACTTTTTTATTTTTTGGTAGTTGTTATTATAAATGGTAATTTTTATTATTCTAATGCAGTCCTTTTATACATAATATTGTATTAATGTTTTTTTTTGTGTTTTTTTTTATGTTTTTAATGTATTTACCCTATTAGAGTAATGCTATTGTTTTATTACAATTATTATTATTTATTTTTCACCATAAATTGGGCATTGCAGAAAATATTACTAAGATTACTATACAAATCTATCTGTTTAATTATAGTACTAATATTCAATTGAATTAATATTGTAATATTTTCCTCTTTGCAGTAAAGAGGTTAGTATTCAGTATTTGTCACGAAACGTAATAATAAGGAGCACATAAAATGACATATAACAGCGGACACTAGACTTAAATAAGAGAACTAAACGAGATAATTAACCAAACACAGCTGGATGCAGATCAACATAATCGGGAACATACGCGTGACGGAATTAGTGTATTAATATTTAATTGAATTATTTAACACTGTAAATGTTCCCCATTACTGTAAAGGGAATTTATTATAGTGTTAATATATTTTAAATGAGTTTTTTTTTTTTTTTCCATTTCAGCTTGTTTCAGCAATTTCCTTTTTTTTCATTTTTATTAGTTTTCATTTTTTATCATTTCTATTTTCAATTGATGTATTACTTTTCATTGCATTTTTAATTTTAGCTTAACTTAATGACTAAATGAAGCTTTCATTTTAATGCTGGTTACTACTGGGTAGTGAATGCTAAGGATAAATAAACAGATTTTAGGTTGAGATCTGTCTCAGTATATGAGGGAAAGTGCATATATTCCTCCAGAGACGAGCCCTTAGTAGTCAGCAGCAGACAGCAGGCGGTTCACTAGTTCAGGAACAGATCGCTGCTTCCAGGTCAGCAGACGGCGGCTGTAAAACGCTGCGTGGGCATGAATATGATGATATGGACATTTGGCTCCATATAATATTGTATGATGGCTATGCTTCATACAGGACAGTCACTTCAGCGGCGCTCAGGGCCATTTTTGTGAGTCATTTGGCGCTCTATTGGCAGATAATGTTAGTGGAACTCAGCAGCAGCTGAAAGAGAGAGTATTTCTCACAGAAAGTGTTCAGGACTGAAAACTGAAATAAAAATAACTCCTAGGGCTACGGTACACATGCAGATGAAAATATGAATGTTTTGCTGGTTGAAGATCATCGCTGGCTGTTTTGGAGGGCAGTTTTTTTTCAGTATGGTATTATTAAAATTATTATTATTCTACTATTATTCCAACTTGTCGCTTTTAGACTTGCACTCTATTCATTTACTAACTGCTTATATTCTTTAAAAAAAAATTACACTAGCTTTTCTAATCTTTTTGTGTTCTATCCATTTGTTTTCTTTTTATTTATTATACAATTAACAATAGCAAAAAGGCCTCTAACACTAGCTGGCTCTATTCTTTTTCTTTTATATCCGTTTTCTTTTGATTTATTATATAATAAAAAAAAAAAGCTTGCTACTTGTATTGTGTTAAGCTAACTGAGCGTTGCATATCATTGCTCTTTTGATTGCTTCCATTGTCCTCGTTTGTAAGTCGCTTTGGATAAAAGCATCTAAATGTAAATGTAATTAAAAAGACTAAAAAAAAAACTTTGCATTGATGTTATAGATCTGCGTCTGTTTTTATTTCCCGTAGCGAAACCTCCACCTCTTTTTGGTGCTTAACTTCTAGTTTTAATTAGTTTTAGACTTCTTAAGATGCCTTAATCGACTTAATCTAATCACTGGTGTTTTCATAACTGATGTTGACAATCCAATCACATCAGATTACATGAGTATGAGTTACATGCACATAAACCTCTACAAATAACAAGCACAAAAGTGCCAGCAATTAAACCTGTTGCTGAATATTGATTAAAATTAAGATACCGTATGAGAGACGCGTCAACTTTCAAAGTACCTCAGTGAAAACCAATCATTCTCGTTTGTTGTTGATTGGTTAGGCAGTGTTTAAAGGGACAGTTCACCCAAAAATGAAAATGCTGTCATTGTTTACTCTTCCTCGTGTTGCTCCAAATCTATACGAGTTTCTTTCTTCTGAAGATATTTTAAAGAATGCTGGGTTCCAAACAGTTGACGGCAGCCATTGACTTCCCTTAAATATGAAGTCAGTGAAGTCTCTCACATCACAATCCAGACACATATTTGTTTAGAGCTGAACTTCATATGTGGCATTAAATATTGGTGCAAAAGTGAGCATTTTGAAGTTTGATTCCTGTTTGCTTCATTCAGCACTGAACATGAATTCTGCGCTTGTGTTTGATGCTCTCTTTGATAAGAATCAATGAAACCCTCTGAAGATGTTCGGGGCGCTGATGTTGACTCAAGGTTTCCCATATTTAAGAGTTTTCTTCTAATCAATCAGTGCCTCAGGTGTCTGCAGTACATTAACAGACACTTAGATGCTTTCAGATGGTGTTTACGCTGCGGGTCAGTCCATGTATTCGCTCTATAAACCGTAGTATGAAGGTGGATGTCAATCTCTGCTGGTTCTTTGTATTTCTAACACGTTGTGTGTGAATATTTGATGCCTTCATCCATAGCGCATCAAAACAACTTGAAGATGGACCGCAGAATCATGTCCTAAAGCTTTAACTAACTTTAGATCAATACGGAAGAGCTGTGGACTAAACACATCAGAAACAGTCGTATCTCTGAACCTGTGATGACTGAGAAATCATTTAAAAAAATTTCTACAGTAAAGGACATGCTTTTAGTGGAAGAATAAAGAACTGCTCAAGTAATGGCCTTTAGTTTATCATCTTTATGCATTTCAGTACATTGTAAAGTGTGTTATCCGTCTATAAAGGAGTGATGCACTTTTCAGAAATATGACTATTAGCCAATAAGGTAACATTTGACTCCTGCAAAAACATAAGACAAAAACAGATCCAAATAAACTGGCAGCCAGGGTTGTTATTGTAAACTAAAACTAAATCTACTGAAATAAAGTTTAAATAAAATATAAATAAACTTTAAATGAAAGAAGGTGAATTTAAAGCGATACTCCACCCCAAAATGAAAATTTTGTCATTAATCACTTACTCCCATGTCGTTTCAAACCCGTAAAAGCTTCATTTGTCTTCAGAACACAATTTAATATATTTTAGATGAAAACCGGGAGGCTTGTGACCGTCCCATTGACTGCACAGTAAATTGCACTGTCAAGGTCCATAAAAGTATAATGGAAGTATATGGCAAAACAAATCTGACAGCGGTGTTTACACTAAATTGACAACTAGTATGTTGTGCATCGCATTTCTTCTCATAGAAAAACAGAAAGAGCGTAACATTTGGATGTTTGATGCATGTTATAAAATTCACCATTCCCATAAAAATGGCATGTAAGTAGCACTGAACTATACAGAGATGTTAAAAGCCTTGTCGTCTCTCTCGGACACAAACAGAACGTGATCATGAAGAGACGTCTGAATCTCTGAGCTGCTGTGGATCATTCTGAATCGGTTGTTGAGTGTGTGTTTGCTCTCCGGTCTCAGCAGACTCCCTGTTCAGCGGCCTGGGCCTCGGCGCGGTGGTGGGGCTCGGCGTGGCGGCTCTTCTTCTGCTGCTGGTGCTGGTGGACATCAGCTGCTTCTTCCTGCGTCAGTGCGGCCTGCTCATGTGCATCACGCGCAAGCTCTGCAGCAAGAAAACCTCCACCAGCGGCAAGAGCAAAGAGCTGGAGGAGGGCAAAGCAGCCTATCTGTGAGTTCATCAGCGTTCGTTTGCATGAGTGCCGTCGACTCTCGGTCCGTCCGTCTCTCTCATGCGCTCCTCACTGCACTAGATCCTTCATTTGAGGTGATGCATGACTGTTTGTGAGTATGTGGCAGCTGGTCAGACTAGAGTTAGACCAGCGTAAACCAGCAAACTTAGGTTGTTTTTGTCTCACAGTAAAAACGTTGCTCTAACATTGTTTTCTCAGTCAACATCGAAGCATCTCCTCGAATCCTGAAGGAGTTTGTGTGATTTGAATTTTTATTCATCAAGAATGCATGAAACTGGTCAAAAGTGACAGATTTCTATTTCAAATAAATGCTGTTCTTTTGAACTTTCTATTCATCTGTGAGTCTTGAAAAATAAAATGCATCACAGTTTCCACAAAAATATTCATCAGCACAACTGTTTCCAACATTGAAAATAATCAGAAATGTTTCTTGAGCAGCAAATCAGTATATTAGAATGATTTCTGAAGATCATGTGACTCTGAAGACTGCAGTAATGATGCTGAAAATACAGCTGCGCATCACAGAAATACATTACAGTTTAACATGCATGCACAATGAACGCAGTTATTTTAGATTGCAATAATATTTCTGTAACGGTGGAGCTGTAGAGGTGCGCACGACGCAGGAGAAATCCAACATAAACAGTATTTAATTCCAACTTAAACGCAGGAAACATGAAAATTACTCACAAACACATCGACTAAAGATATACAGGACAAAGGGTTTAACCAACGAGATAATTAACTAAACACAGGTGCAAAGGATAAGGCAATCAAACTAAACAAGAACAGGAAAATGACCATATAAGGAAAACCAGGAACTAAGACAGGGGTAAAACAAGTCCAAAACACTTCACAATTTTTACTGTATTTTTAATCAAATTCATGCAGCCTTGGTCAGCAGAAGAGACTAAGTAATGATTTACTGACCGCAAACATTTGAACAGTCACTGAGAGACATCTGGTTGAAAAAAATGTTAGAATAACGTTGTCTTTGTGAGACTGTGTTTGCATCGTTTAGCATCATTTCAATGATTTTATAATCATTTTAACATTCACATTTGAAGGGCTGCTAATGAAGTCATCATCTGTCTCCTCTGAATCTGATGATTGATAGAAACTGACAGTCATTATCTAATAATGAGGGTTGAATTCCACCCTCAATTTACAGTAAATTATTTCATAATATATTCCCATTACCATTAAATGTTATTAATAATATGCACATATAGATATGCAGTAATGGGCTCGTTTAATAACGTTCTGCTGAGTGAGTTCAGTAAATGATCAGACAGATGGTTTCGTTTGCTTTAGCATTGGACAGACCTCGTGAGATTCATTTGCTAATAAAAGCCAGAGTCTATTGATCTGTTTGCATTACCGGCGCATTAAGTCCAGCGTCGGTGGGTTTACTGTCATAATCATCTTATGGAAGATTCTTTCAGATGTTATTACTCACATAAACAGTTGAAGTACTCGCTATAGTGCGATTAGCACTGAGACAGGTCAAAATAAAATCTCTGGAGATTGAGATTTAGATCTGTCTATCAGTGCAGGGAGAAGTAAGGACATTATAACGTGCCTTAGCATCTTTTTAAACTTAAGCATCTTTAATAGATACATGTGGACGATTGTGTTCAGAATGGAATACGATGTTTTATGAATAGTTCAGCCAAAGATTTAATTTGCTGAAAACGAGCTCACCCTCAGACCGTCCGAGATGCAGATGAGTTTGTTTCTTCATCAGATTTGGAGAAATGTAGCATTGCATCAGTGTCTCAGCAATGGATGCTCTGCAGTGAATGGGTGCCGTCAGAATGAGAGTCTGATAAAAACATCACAATAATCCACAGCACTCCAGTCCATCAGTTAACATCTGGAGAAGACAAAAGCTGAAACACATCCATCATTAAGACTAAAATATGAGTCCATAATCCATAATAAAGCTTCCTCCAGTGAAAAAGTGTTCTGGTCTGAATCAGGAGAGAAATCTGCACAGATCAAGCACTGTTTACAAGCCAAAACAGCTCTAAAAAAATATGTGGCTGGATTTTGACGTGAGAGACAACAGGAGATGGACTTTTTCACTGGAGGAAGTGTTATTATGGACTATGGACTCATATTTTAGTAAAAAAAAAAAAAAAAAACGTCTTAATGATGGATTTGTTTCAGCTTTTGTCTTCTCCAGATGTTAACTGATGGACTGGAGTGGTGTGCATTATTGTGATGTTTTTATCAGCTGTTTGGACTCTCATTCTGACGGCACCCATTCACTGCAGAGCATCCATTGCTGAGACACTGATGCAGTGACACATTTTTCCAAATCTGATCTACATCTCGGATGGCTTGAGGGTCAGCACATTTTAATTTCTGGCAGATCTTTTCCTTTAATGCAGTATACACTGGGTAAAATTAGTATGTAAGACATTACACAATGATGAACAGTAAGTATGTGAAACAGTTGAAATAGTAGTCGAGTTGTTTGTTATTGTGCCATTCTGAACATTCCCAGTGTGCACTTGTGTTGCTGTGTGTTTTAGTGTGATGGACACCTGCATGTGTGTTTGTGTGAGTAGGGTTGATGGCTCGAAGGAGCCCATCGTGGAGGTGAGAACTGAAGAAGAGAGAATTACTAACCAGGAGGACAGCAGTCCAGTGCACGAACCCAATGAGACGACTCCTCTGACAGAGCCAGAGTAAGACTTAGAGCGGAAATGTGAAGTGTGTCAGAGACAAAACAGGCTATTTGGAGCATTGCAATTGATGTTTAATCAACCAACCATACAAAAGTTTGGGGTTAGTAAGATTATTTTAAAAGAAATTAGTACTTTTATTCATCAAGAATGAATGAAACTGGTCAAAAGTGACAGATCTCTATTTTAAATAAAAAATAATAATTTTTTAACTTTATATTCATCTGTGAATCCTGAAAAATCAAATCTATCACAGTTTCCACAAAAATATTGTGCAGCACAACTGTTTTCAACATTGATAATAATCAGAAATGTTTGTTGAGCAGCAAATCAGCATATTATTATGATTTCTGAAGATCATGTGACACTGAAGACTGTAGTAATGATGCTGAAAATACAGCTGTGATCACAGAAATAAATTACAGCTTTACACATATTCACATAAAAAACAGCTATTTGAAGTTGTAATAATATTTCACAATTTTTACTGTATTTTTGATCAAATGAATGCAGCCTTGATAATCATGTGCCTTAATTCATAAACATTAATTGTGCCAACCCCAAACTTTTCAGCAGTAGTTTATGTTCAGTAGTACCTGAGATCACAATCTTTGACTCTAATCAAAGCTCTTAGATCTGTTAAAGTACAACCAAGAAACTCAGTACCATCTCAGTCTAAATTACATTCACACTGGTGTTTTAGGAAGCCAAACTAAATAGAATGTAAGAATAATAGTAACAACAATGACAATAATAGCCATATATTATAAAACAATTGCACTGTAATGTAAATTAAAATTAAATATTTCATAGGTATATTATTTTTGCTTTACAGTAGGGAAATTACAATACTTTCCTAATTTCTACACTTAAAAGAGACATTTTGAATTTGGACTGCATTTAAACCGCTAGCTGTCAGCAATTCATTCTCCACTTTTAAGCTTTTATTTTGACGGACATGGCAGTAGAGCTTTTATTCTGAAGGAAAACTCCAGCTTCGGTGAAAACATGCTTACAAAAATGTGTCTCACTACAAATTTAGTGAAATGCTGTAATCATCTGCCGCAAAAATAAAGCATAACTGGTAGCCGGTCCCAAATGCGCACTAAACTCAAAGCACGTGCAATAAACGAGTTCACTGCATTCACTCAGTGTGAACGGAGCCGTTCTGAGATGCGGAAAACACCGGATCGATCGTCTGAACGAAGTGTGTACTTTGCTTTGAAACACGCAGTGAAAACAGACTTGATGAAGGGATTAAGCCATATTGTGCTTTCGTTTTGAGTTCGTTTGACGGATACTGTGCCAAAGCATATTGGCCCAAATCACAACTTTAAAGACCTTTTATGTTAGAATAAGAAGTTTAAATGTATTTTAAAAGCTACACATTTTGCCTAGAAGACCTATCAATTCATATCATCACTTGACCAAGATAATATCGAGGCATTTTTGCTATCGTGATATCATAATATTATCAATACATCCCTAATAAATACCATTTTGTGGCTCTTTAATGTGTCTTAACTGATCGCTGCAGTGCCTCAGTTCAAGCGGCACTTGAACCGATCGTCTCTTACTACTAGTTATAGCACAAAATAAACACGAATGAACATCAAAATACTTCATTTCAACCATGCAAAGATGTCATTTTTTTAAGCTCAAGTCCACAGACATTAATCTACTCTCCTGTCTTGTTTATTTGTCGGACAAAAAAATGGCAGATTCTGCGTTATGATTGGTCAGATCACCTGTCAATCAAACTCCCTGCGCAGGATCAATTAGATGCGTTTCCACAAGAGTCACCAGGCATTGACAGGTGTAGCAAAATGTTAGTCTCAGCCTCTGTTTTTTTGCATCAACATGATCAGCTGATGTACAGACGCCACTTACATTTTCAGTTTGTCGTGTGACTGTTATCGTAGAACATTTGCATGCTAATGAGATGCATGACCTTTTCAAAGTCACTTCCTTCTGTTGTCAGACGTTCGGCCTCGTTTGTGTCACAAAGCATGTTGGATGAGAGAATGGTGACTAAATGCCACTGATTCTGACTGCAGGAAGCTCCCGCTGAAGGAGGAGAACGGCAAGGAGGTGCTAAAGCCGGACTTGATCGAGATCAAGGTCCACACGGACAACAGCATCCACACAAAACAGGACGACAGCAAAGCGTAATGGAGCCCGGAGACGATCCCAGCCCGAACAAACTCAGACCAAATGTAGAAAGCAGAAAATATCATAAAAGAGAAACGAAAAGAGAAGAAAAAATAAAAAAGGGTGTGTAAATATGTTCAAATGCAAACAGAGACTGCGTTTTTGTGATAAATCTACTGTCCTTTCTATTCACGATGACTCCAGCGCTACTTTTCGGTTGGCGTTTTTGCGTCTTGATGTTTTGGTTTGGCCATGGAGGATCTCAGAAATGAATTTCCAGACTTTTCTTCTACTTTCCAGGCATGTCGAGTCAATTTTTTTCTGCCCAGCGGGACATTGTGTTGTGTCTATAGTCGTGATGATTTCAGATTCTGGGCTTCTCATCTAAATGTGTTAGAGACTTCATCGGTTTTTGGCTTTTTCGATGTTTTGGATTTCCAGATGGATTGGATTTCTTCTATTTTTCCAGGCATGTCCGGCGAGAACTAGGTGGTGCGTCTTATGTATGTCGATTTCTGAAGCTTGAAGACCTCATCGGTTTGTGTTTTCCATTTTGTCGTCATGAGTTTTAAACGCAGGGGTCACTTCGCAAAAGAAACCTGGAAAAACTTTGTAGTAAAGTGACTTTGTAGTTTGGATTTGCTCAACTGCCATGATGCCAGATGAAATGCTCTTATTAATTTATGTTGATTAATGTGTGCATGTGTGAGTGTATGTGAGAATGACTACGCAAATACACGAACAAAGATGCGAATGTTTGACAGACGCTTTGTGAGCGCAGAGTTTGCTTTAATTTGTTATTCAGGTAACTGCTGTGAACATGAAATCAGTTGAATTAATTTGCTCAGGAGGATTATCTTCAAACGGTTAAGCTGGAAAACTTTTATTAATATTTTATTTAGGTTTTTTATATAATTTTAATTTTAGTTTACATTTTTCTAATTTATTATGAGATTTTCTCATTTATTTGTAATTTTTATTAGTTTTTGTCTTATATATAATTATATATAATTTAGTCAACATTGCTCATTTTTTGATTAAGTGTTTTTATTTTACTTCAGTTTGGTTTTATTTTATTTTAGTTCGTTTTAATAATTCTATTATGTACTTTTGTCATTTTTGTTTTTTTTTAGTTATTTTTTTTATTTAGCATTCATTTATATTTATTTCTGCTTTTTTATTTCAGTATTTCTAATACGTTGGCTTAAACTTATTTTATTTCGCTTAGTTTCTAAAGCTACATTGCTAATTCAGTTTGTTTTTGTAATTGTAATATAATGTTTAGATTTTAATTCAATTTAATGACATTTTTTAATATTCATTTATATTTTCATTTTTAGTTCAAGTTTTTGTAATTTTATTATGTGCTTTTGTTTATGCTAATTTAAAATGTTGCATCTTATATATGTATTATTTATTTTTGTTTTCATTTTATTTTTAGTAATTTTAGTACTCCAAGGCAACATTTCCATTTTTTTAGGCTAATATTTTTTATCTAATATTTATATATTTTTACTTTATTTCAATTAACAAAAAGTATTATACTTTACAACACTTATTGCCACAAGAACACATGTTAATTGTGTAACACACGCTTCCAATGCATGCACATGTCAGTCATTCGCGTCTGTATATTTGTGTAGCGTGAGATTTTGGTCGGTGTTGTTGATAAAGGCAACGTTTGCCACTTGAGCCACTTTAGTTCTTATTATATTTGATATATTTTACTATGGTTCACAGCTGTTTGTACATACATGAGTATGACGTATGATGTAGTGTTCCTGTATAACACGTGTTCCCAGAACATTAGGAATGAAGTTCCAGATCAGGCCGAGTCTCTTCTGTGGGTCATTAATGGAGCAGCAGGGCATTATCTACCAAATCTGTTTTGTAAAGTGTTTGTAAAGCTTGTATGATGTCAATGAAACCACTCACACCTGCTTATGAAGTTGCAAAAAAGATCCATTCATTTGTACTTTTGCATTTTTTAGTGAAGACATACACACCATCTGGATAGAAAACATCTGTTGCTATCATTTTTTTTCTCCTGAACTCCACATATGTGAAGCACTGTATTCATTGCATTAAGCCAGAAATGACAAAAGAGAAAAATGTTACATTAATCATGAACTGTTTCCAGCTGCTTCTTGCTCATTATTGAGTTTCATTCAGCGACTCTTCTGTGTTTGTCTCATTCAGACGAGTTTCTGTTCAAATACTCTATGCATAAGCAGAAAATACTTTTGCTTTGTTGTTCTGGGTGATTGAAGCTCTTTTTCTTCCGTGTTTGTCGCAGGTCTTTAGTTGATGGAGAACATCTGAATCCTGATCTTACCACTGGAACACCTGTTAACACTGTAATTTACCGCTGTAAATAAATGTGTACTAGTATAAGACGGTGCTTGTAAAATATTCTGTCAGCGTCCATTTATTTCCATCAGCTACTCTAAAAAGCTTAGAATAATTGAAGTGTTTAATGTTTTAGTCTCTGCTTCTCACCAATGCTGCATTTATTTAATCAAAACTTATGAAATATTATTGCAGTTTAAAATAACTGTGTGAATATATGTTAAAATGTAATTTATTTCTGTGATCAAATCTGTATTTTCAGCATCATTACTCCAGTCTTCAGTGTCACATGATCTTCAGAAAAAAATCTAATATACTGATTTGCTGCTCAGTTATTATTAGTGCTCAATTATTAATATTGGTTCTAATTATTATCAACTTTGAAAATAGTTCTTCCTGTTTTATATTTGAATGAATGTGAAGACTGGAGTAATTACGCTGAAAATACAGCTGCGCATCACAGAAATAAATTTAATTTTAACATATATTCGCATAGAAAACGGCTATTTTTAATTTCAATATTATTTTCACAAAATTGCTGTTTTTACTGTATTTTTGATCAAATAACTGCAGCCTTGGTGAGCAGAAGAGAGCATGTTTCAAAAACACTGAAAATATATTATTCTTTGTAGTAAATTTTGTACAAATTGTATGAATTGTATTCCATTTATATTCAGAGCAGAAGTGGCTTATGATTCAGGATCGTTAGCTGAGATACACGACTCTCGTTAATTTCCCAGATGGAGCAAAACAGCTGCCGATAGCAGGTACAAATGAAACTGAACAGGAGGAACATTTTATTGCTTAAAGGTTGCTCTTTCATAGCTCTCTTTCTTAGTTATGTGTTATTACGGCATTAACAGATGTTTCTCATAATATTCCTTTGGAGAAATAAAAATAGACACAAATGAGTCAGAAAGTAAGACATTTTGAGGAATTTAATTTGAGACTTTTGCCGACTATGATATATGTGTCCCTGCAGCACAAAAGCAAAAACCAAAAATACACTGTATGGGTCAAAATTATCGATTTTCCTTTTATGCGAAAAATCATTAGGATATTAAGTAAAGATCACGTTCCATGAAGATATTTAATTAATTTCCTACCGTAAATATATCAAAACTTCATTTTTGATTAGTAATATGCATTGCTAAGAACTTCATTTGAACAACTTTAAAGGTGATTTTCTCAATATTTAGATTCCAGATTTTCAAATAGTTGTGTCTCAGACAAATATTGTCCGATCCTAACAAACCATACATCAATGGAAAGATTATTTATTTGCAGATGATGTATAAATCTCAATTTCCAAAAAATTGACACGACTGGTTTTGTGGTCCAGGGCCACATATTGATGAATCTGAGCACATGAAATTTATGCATTTATGTATTTTTACGTATTGTTCATTTGAACAATAGAACATATATGAAATGTACAACAAAAGTCGAATTAATCACAAATTAATTTAGTTCATGTGACATGTTCTAATTGATATGTTTATAAAAATCATGGCCTGTATTTATAGAAATCCAGCATCGGCTGCACATCTTTCTAAAAACATCATTTTATAAATGTTTATCTGGAATGATATAGTAAATTTTACTAGATTTTTTACTTATGTTACTCCTGAGAAAACAACTCTGTTAATGAGTCTCAAACTGATCTCAGAACTGCTCGAGACACAGAAGCGATCTGAGCTGCTGATTTGGCGGTTTTGTTTCTCTAGGAATTTCTGACGATACATTTGTAATGTTTTTCCCTCCAAAAATCCAGCCATGCTTTCTTCAGCCGATTAACTGACACTCACTGCTGCTTTTTTCCAACATCATCATGTGAACGGCTGCAGAATGGTTGTTATTCCTGAAGCGGCGTGTGCGGTTCGATTGTGTTTGTGTAGCGTTTCGGGCCGCTGCCTTCAGCATGCACACATCTCTATTGGATTCTCTATTAAAGTGCACAGCGTCAGTAAAACATGAGCCTTCGGGCTTTAAAACAATCAATTACCTAAACGCACAGCGATTAGTGCATAATTGTTCCATTGAGTCGTAAAACCTTTTGAAGGTGACGTGGAGTCGGATAACTTTTAGTGGTCACCGTCTTGTTTCTACACATCATGCATTGTTTTTCTTTTCATGCATTTGAACACATAAAGCAGAAGCCTTTTGTTGTGATGTTGTGCGTTAGTTATTCTAGAGCGGATTTTGAATAAATCATCTAAAGGTCGTTGAAGTCAAATCTCTTTATAAAGTTTTTCTCTTGTTGATTTATTGATCAATTCCTGTGTGAAACCGCACTAGAAGGAAGACTCTGAAAGTTTGAGTTCTTATATAATATTATAATCTAGTCGAGAGCTTTAAGTCACTCCAGATTTGCACGCGAGAGCTCATCAGCTCCTGAGGCGAAGCTTGACAGCGCTCGCTTTAGTACTTAAGCCTAAAAAAGAAAAGAATGAATAGTGTGTGCCAGAGAAAGGCTTTTTTTAAAGCTGATAATAAAACTTTAATAATATTGCTTACTGTTGCAGGTTTATAGGCCAACTTAATTAAGCAATTAAGATATTACTGGTATGAAAGGTCATTTGTAATAAAAAGCAATAGATTAATAAATCGCTGGATTCTCCTGATAATAAAGCTAAAGGTTGTTTCTAGATGAAGGTCTGGTTGTCATTCCCTGCGGAATGTGAGAATTAATTAAGCATGTTTTTAAGTTTTGCACATTTAGATGCATTGAAACTCAATGAATATTCATCATAAATATGCTCATTTGACTATTTAACTTTTCTCTAATGCATTCTTTAATTTTAGATGGATTTCATGGACTTTTCTCCTCTTAAACGGTATTATACTGATGCATTAAATTAATAAAGCAAGTTTTTTTTTTTTTTGTGCATTTAGAAGCATTGAAACCTGCTGAATATCCGTCATAAGGCTTGTTTGGCTGTTCATAATCAAATTGTAAACTTTTCTTCAATGCATCCTTGAAATTTGAATGGATTTCGTTCCTCAAACAGCATTACACTGATGCATTCAATTCAGATCTGTCGTAAATATGCCTGTTTGGCTGTTCACAATCAAAATGGAAAGTGTTCTTAAATGCATTCTTGAACTGTAGATATATTCCACTGGCTTTTCTCTTAATAAACAGCATTACACAGATGTATTAAATTAAATGAAGAATTAAGCCAGTTAAGCATTGCACATGTATAAGCATTAAAACTTCATGAATATCCATCATAAAACACACTTTTTTGGCAGTTCACATATAAAATGCAAAGTTTTCTTAAATGTATTCCTGAAATATTGATGGATTTCATTGACTTTCTCCTCATAAACAGCATTACACTGATGCATTAATTAAATTAAATTAAGAATTAATTAAGCAAATTAAGTATTGCACATGGAAAAGCATTAAAACTTGATGAATGTCCATCATAAACACACTTGTTTGGCTGTTCACATTCAAAATGGAGAGTTTTCTTGAATGTATTCTTGAAATGTAATGTTTGTTTTGTTTTGTTTTTTTCCCTCAAACAGCATTACACTGTTGCATTAACATAAATTAATTTAAAGCTAAATTAAATTAATTACTTTTTTTTTTCTTTTTTTGCACATGTAGAAACATTGCAAGTCAATAAATATCCATTGTAAATATGCCTGAATGGCTGTTCACATTCAAAATGAAAAGAGTTCTTGAATGCATTCTTTAAAGGTCTTTTCTCCTCATAAACAGCGTTACACTGATGCACTAAATGTCTTAAATTAGATGCAAACTCAGTATATCTTTAGTAAATTATGACATTCATCCTCAGTAGCCAGCAAGTGGATGCATTCCAATTTTTTATTTTTTTTTTGGATCAAAATCCCAGATGCCGAACCATAAATCCCCTTTGGAGAGGCCCAGGCTGACTTCTCATAGCGTGATCCTCGGTTTGATCCCAGCAAAGGCCAGTAAATGGATTAGAGAGGCGCGTTCCCACTGTTTGAACTGTACTGTTAGCGAGGAACACCGAGGGAGGAAGGCTGAATCCCTTTAGCCGAGACCTCGAGGCTTGTGAGAGCGCAGATATGTTGTGTAATCCTCATGCTGGGCTTTCACGGGTCAGCGCTACACGCTTCAGTCTGGATGGATGTTACTGCGATCTGGACACCATAACCTCAGACACTCGGGTTGCCAGGTCTTTGTTGAGTGGTGAGTATTACATCTTATATTTTCTTTCATTTAAAGTGCAGATCTGACATAAACATACTACAGTCCACAATAAAATAGGGTTTGCAACTACTTTAGAGATTGACTGATATTGCCTTATTATGGCTGATGCAATATTTTTATGGTTATATTTAATGCAAAAGCCATTTTTGATACAATAACTACAATATACTACAAAAATAAATCATTATGCATTAAGAATTTTTTATTAATAGTAATATTTATAATTTCTATTGTTATTTATGCCTTTATACTTATGCAAAGTTGTTTTGGGCACTGTAAAAAAAAAAAAAAAAAAAAAAAAGTTGTAAATAAAACAAAGATTACTGGTGTGTGTTTTACAAGAAAATACTAAATGCAACCAGAATCTTTCACAATTAGTTGAATGAGTTATTTGATATATCCTTGAAATTTACCAGCAATTTCTTATGACTAATTTTTTTTTTTTTTTTTAGTTTAGTTTTTTTTTTTTTTTTTTTTAATGATCTAAATGGTCAAATTTTATTTTCATCTTTGTTTTGTGCATCTAATTGTTAAAATACACATTTTAGAAAGCTATTTGAAATGTAAATAATGTTAGAATATGAGGGGGGAAAACTTCCATTTTTATAGATATATATCTCAGTCATATATCAGTCATCAACTGATTTTACTCTTATATCTATATCGAGATATTATCCAAAGCAACGTTTCCAGAATTTTCACAGAGTTCCTGTGACTCGGGTTCATTTGTGTCAACTTTAATTGTGTCACTTTGACTAAAGAAGTGACACCATCTGAAAGATCTGAGAAAAGTAACACGTAGAACCACATGAGAAGATCTAATAAATACAGAGAGAAGAACAAACAGGATGGGTAATAGTGGGTGAGACTGAATCTATTCACAGAGATTCTATTTAACAATAACTCATTAACTCTGCATGAACACATGCAAACGATAGACGTTCAGAGAGCAATGGACTGACTGCTAAACATCAGAGCAAATTATCAGCTCAACCTTGATTTTTACATGTTGCAAAATGTATGTCTGTGTTCAAGTCATGATTCGCACTCGTCGCCCTCGCAGTCACTTTGGATGAACGCATCTGCTAAATAAACCATGGGTGCATTTACACTGCAGGTCTTGATGACCAATTCCGGTTTTGTGACGACGTGCTTACATTTCTTTTAAAAGTGACCCGTATCCGATGTGTGCATTTTACACTACACTTGGTGAAACAAGGCAAAAATAGCATGTATGACATCACAAATCAATTTGAATAGTACACTGAGTTTAATTTATAGACATGGAATTCATATAGAAACGTTTTTAATGCTATAGTTACATCTATACATCAAAATAATTATATAGCCGCTGAAGCTTGCGAGTGGAATAATACTCAGGTGGTAGATATTGTTAAGCATGTCTTGTGTTTTTTAGTAATTAAAACCAAATGCGTTCATCAGTGATTGTACTGAATATCAAAGGCAGGAACATGTTTGTGTGTTTACATTTTATTTTGTGGTTTCAATGGAACGAATGGGAAGAGTCTCCACAACGGCGTGATTTCAAAAGCAACACATTTCAGCATCAGATCGCCTTTTATATAACACAAACAAATGAAAGTAATACTCTGCTACTCAACTAGAGATGTTTCAGTTGTTACAGGTATGTCTGTACCGTACTTTTCAATGACGTAGGAGTCGCATTTACAGGGGAATATCCGATCTGTCTGCTTACACGGCAGGCGCAAATGCAAGTATCCGATTCATATCTGATTTATTTCAACATATGAATGAGACCTGAAACCGATCTGAGAATATCGGAATCCATGTGATTTTTTTCCTGCTTACACGGTCGTGAGCCATATCCGATCTGTGCCACATGGGAGGAAAAAAATCGGAATTGGGTCACTTGAACCATGCAGTGTAAATGCGGCCTAAATATGTTGTGTGGTTGCCAGGGTGTTGTTATGCAGTTGTTAAGGTGTTTTGAGTGTTGTTTAACATGTTACTAGGGTGTTGCTAGAATGTTTTGGGTGGTTGCCAGGGTGTTGCTATGCAGTTGGTAAGGTGTTTTGGATGGTGGCCAGGGCATTGCTATGCAGTTTGCTAGTCTTTTGAGTGTTGTTTAACATGTTGCTAGGGTGTTGCTATGCAGTTGTTAGGATGTTTTGGGTGGTTGCCAGGGTGTTATGTTTGGTTGCTATGTACTAAGTAGTTGCATGTTGCATTTCTAGTTACTAAGATGTTTTAGATGGTGGCCAGGGTGTTGCTATGCGATTGCTTTGGTGTTTTCAGTTGGGTTCTGGGTTGTTAGCATGTTGCTAGGGTGATGTTCTGAGTTGTTGCCAGGTTGTAGCTCTTGTTGTTAATAAGATGTTTTGGATGGTTGTGAGGGTGTTGTTACAGCATGTGGTTGATTGAGTGTTTCTGTGCAGTTACTAGTATGTTTTGGGTGGTTGCCAGGGTGTTGTGTTTGTTTTATAGGGGTTTGCTAAATGTACTGAGTAGTTGCATGTTGCATTTCTGTGCTGCTACTAGGATTGTTTGGGTTGTTGCCAGTGTGTTGCTATGCAGTTACTAAGATGTTTTGGATGGTTGCCATTACTGGGATGCTTTACATGGTGGCCAGGGTGTTATTATGCATTTGCTTAGTAGTTGTAGTTGTTAGCACATTGCAAGGTGGTAGCTATAGTGCTCTGAGTTGTTTCCAGGGTGTTACATTTGGTCACTAAGGGGTTGCTAAAATCTACTGAATCTTTGATTCAGTAAAAATGCAATTGAAAAATTGCATTTTTGTGCTGCTGCTAGGATGGTTTGCGTTCTTGCCAGGGTGTTGCTATGCAGTTGCTTTTGTGTTCTGGGTGCTTGTACGAATGTTTCAGTGTGGTTTCTAGGGTGTTCTATGTTGTTGCCAGGGTATTGCTATGGAGTTACTAGGATATTTTGGATGGTTGTTGCTGCTACTGGGATGTTTAGATGGTGGCCAGGGTGTTGCTATGTGGTTGCTAAGGTGTTTCCATGCAGTTGCTAGTTTTGGGTGATTGCCCGCTTGTTATATTCGGTTGCTAGGGGGTTTCTTAAATGTGGTTGCATGTTGCATTTCTTTGCTGCTGCTAGGATGTTTTGGGTTGTTACCAGGGTGTTGCTATGCAGTTACTATGATGTTTTGGATGGTTGCAGGGGCGTTGCTATGCAATTGCTTAGGTGTTCTGAGTTGTTGTTAGCATATTGAAATGTGGTTGCCAGGGTGCTTTTTTGTGAACTGTTTAATACTAAATTTACACTGCAGAGGTGGCACAGAAGTGCTTTTGAAGCTGCATTTAGGTTTTTACACATATTGTTAAATGCTGCATAAACACATTTACAATTAGCAATTTTAAATGAATACTTTTCGAATATGAGGTGGGTCAATAATTAATAATTAATAATCAATAATTTAGTCTGGCTTTTATGCAGTGTCACAGAATTTTGTAAGCACATCTTAATTTGATGATGCTCTACAAAGTGACGGCTGGATTTGTGCTAAAATAATGTACAATGAGATGTTAGCAAAAGATTCAATGGAAGCATTTTATCCTTTTCCATTTATGAAGACATTGAGAGAGTCACAGCGATTCCGCCTGATTTATGAAGTGAAAGATCATGGTATCAGTGTTGTACATCTGCATAGACTGCTGTATCACCTCATTCTGTTGAAACAGAGATCGCTCGCGGTCAAACGTAACCTCAGTTCGCAGTATTCATCAAGTGTGCCGTCCTGTAAAGCTCTAGCGCTCCTCCAGACCTGCTGTAGTTTGGCGGCGATCCACGGTACATTTGGTCTCCTCCAAAAGCTCTTGAGTGCAATTTGGACTGAGACGTGTCCATTAAGCCCACTGGAGCTCCTGAAGAGGGTCCATCAATCACAGAACATTGGAGACGGGGCCATTACACGGGAATTATGACCTCATCATGAGCTGAAAAGCCCTCCGACCAAATACGCTCCAAATGTTTGAATGTTAAATGGACGCCATCGTTGTTTGGCCCGAAGGGTTTACAATGAGAGTTTATAGCCTGTCTGCAGTCTGCATTATGTAAGCTCTTTTTGCTATATGTTTGATTAAACGTATTGATGTTGGTTGTTTCTTTTAAGTTAGGCATCAGTATTGTTAGTGCTCCTTACCAAAGGGCACCATAGCAACAGAATAAAACCTCTAAGGGCACTGAAGTAACTGCTTAGCAACACATTAAAACCTATCCGGATACCTTAACAACTGCATAGCAACACACTAAAACCTCTCAAGATGCCTTGGCAACTGCATAAAAACACACTAAAATCTCTCAGGACACCTTGGCAATTGCATAGCAACACACCATAAACTCTAGGGGAACCTTAGCAACTGCATAGCAGCACACTATAAACTATAGGGGCACCTTAGCAACTGCATAGCAACACATTAAAACCTCTCAGGACACCCTAGGAACTACATAGCAACACACCAAAAAATCACTTAGAACACATTATCAATTGCATAGCAACACACTAAAATCTCTTAGGACACCTTGACAACTGCATAGCAACACACCATAAACTCTAGGGGAACCTTTGCAAAAGGATAGAAAACACACTACAATCTCTGGGGCAACTGCATAGCAACGCACTAAAATATCTTATAACACCTTAGTAACTGCATAGCAACAAACTAAAATGTCTTAGAACACTTTAGCAACTGCATAGCAACACACTAAAACCTCTCAGGACACCTTAGCAACTGCATAGCAACACAATAAATCCTCTAACAACATCTTAGCATCTGCATAGCAACGCACTAAAATATCTTAGAACACCTTAGTAACTGCATAGCAACAAACTAAAATGTCTTCGAACACTTTAGCAACTGCAGAGCAACACGATAAATCCTCTAACAACATCTTAGCATCTGCATAGCAACACACTAAAACCTCTCAGGACACCTTAGCAACTGCATAGCAACACGATAAATCCTCTAACAACATCTTAGCATCTGCATAGCAACAAACTAAAATGTCTTCGAACACTTTAGCAACTGCAGAGCAACACGATAAATCCTCTAACAACATCTTAGCATCAGCATACCAACACACTAAAACCTCTCAGGATACCTTAGCAACTGCATAGCAACACACTAAAACCTCCCTCGACACCTTGGCAATTGCAAATTTCTAGGGCACCTTAGTAACTCCTTAGCAGCGCCCTAGCAACCAGTAACAACACACGTTCCTCAGCTTTATTTGGCCGTTTTCAATAGTTTTTCCTGTGTTATTGTGATTTTATGTTTGTAATACAGCTGAACGTTCTCATCTTTTGCACTGGCAAACGCTGCTCACATTTTCCTCAGAATGTGTTTGTCAAATCACTGAAGGGCAAATGTGGAAGAACTGAATCATGCTTTTAAGATATGCAAAGCTTTATTAACTGAGACAAAAATAAATACAAATTATTTAAAAACTAATCTAACAGACATACAAATGAAATCAAAAGCCATGAGGATGGATAATTGCTGTTTACTAAATCCATGGCCGGCCGAGACGCTCATGAAGACTTAAGACGGAGCGACTGAAACCTCCTGACGGACCGAAACCAGACGTTTGGCTAAAAATGGCCCGGATTCTTTTCTCTTTAGATTCATGCAGAATTAATTGGCCACTTTGGGGATTGTGGACAGAGCTAATTGCTGGAAATTAGGAAAATGCTTTTCATTTTTAGAGAATCATACAGAGAAAAATGATCGTTATTTCATATTGCAGACTCATTATGGAGATTTAATATTCTGTGTCCTGCTGTTTTTCATAAACTAAATTTGTTAAAATGTATGTACCAGGATGATATTAATCACTGATTTATTTATTTGTTGGTTATTTTCTCTTTTACTGAAGAATGAATGCGGTCGATCAGGACAAACATGCTGTAATGTTGTTAGATGATGTTTGTGTCTTTGATTATGATTTTATGTCCCATTTCTTCTAAAGCTTCGAGCGTTTACAGGACATCAGAGCAGCAGAAGCCAGAGATGTTATTGATCCGGCAGTCGCATTCACATCATTGTGATTGATCATAATGGGTTTTAGTGTTTGTGTTTGTACTTCTACGTGTCTGCACACAAACAAACTAATTAGAATAAGCACATCTGTCTCACTCATTCACACTGTTTTCTCTTGTTATTCTGCAGCAACAGATGAGCATCCTGTGAAACAGAAGAATCAGCTTGATGAGGAAGACAAGTATCATAACTTTAGTCCACATGACTTGTGCATTATATTTCTTGTGTATCTTATTTTATTGCATTGTTGCATTTTCTCTAATTTTGCCATTCTGCTGTTATTTTCTTTTATTGTTTTAATGTATTACAATGCATTGCCTTGTATATTGCAATTTATACTTTTTGTATTGATTTGCCATTTTATTTTGTATTTACGCTTTGCCATTATTTTATTGCATTGCCTTTCATAGTTTTGTATTTTATATTGATGCTTTGCCAATTTCAGTGTTTTGCACTATATTTCAAATGCTGTTATTTTTTTACCTTTTGTATGGATTCTTTGTCATTTTATTTTATTGCATTGTATTGCATTTCAAATTCTTTTATTTTGCCACTAGTAACACTTTTTGTTTTTGTATTTCGTATTAATGCTTTGCCAGTATTTTACTGCATTGCACTGAACTGCAAATTGTTTTGACATTTGTCATTGTTTTAAATTCTGTTATTTTGACACCAGTACTATTTCTTTCTGTCATTGTTTTTGTATTTTGTATTGATGCTTAGCCAACATTCCTCGCATACAAACTAGTCTCAGATCAGTGGCAATAACCAGACTCCATCCTAGCTGACCCTCCCGTCTCTTTAAGACCCCGCTGGCTCGTATGAGGGGTCGAGGCCCGGCGAGGGCTGAGGGTCAGACGCCCGTCGGGGTGGATGTGACAGACCCATCTGCTGCGCAGCGGACAGCGCCTTCAGCCAGCTGTGACCGGGACCCAACTGTCATTCTGATGCTCCACACAGGCTCATGATTCAGCTCTTATGATGGATGAACAGCAGAAATGTCAACATTGCTAGCATGCTTTATCACAAGAGCCAACACTCTTTTAAAACTAAGTTTATTTTATTTAATGATTTATACACTGCTGTTCAAAAATGTGGAGTATTTAGGAAATTAATGTTTTTATTCGGTGAGGACGATTAAATGTTAACACATTTATTTTTATTTCAAATAAATCCTGTTCTTTTGAACTTTTTATTCATCTGTGAATCCTGGAAAATAAAAAGCATCACGGTTTCCACAGAAACATTTATAATATTTGAGCAGTAAATCAGCATATTATTATGATTTCTGAAGATCATGTGACACTGAAGACTGGAGTAATGATGCTGAAAATACAGTTTTGATCACAGGATTAAGTTATTAATTTTATTTAATTCTATTTTATTGCAGTACATTACAATTTCTGTTATTTTGCGTTGCAATTTCTATTATTTCTGTTATTTATTAAATTATTAATTGTATTTTATTGCACTACATTGCAATTTCTGTTATTTATTAAATTATTAATTTTTTGTTTTATTGCATTGCATTTCACTGCATTGCTCTGGAATTTCTGTTTTTTTGTTGTTGTTGTTTTTTGTCACTAGTACCATTTTTTTAGTCATTATTTTTGTATGAATATTAAGCTTTGCCACCACAGGAATAAATTATTAATTTAATTCAATTTAATTAATTAATTATTGCATTGCATTGCCATTTATTTTGTCACTATAGTACAATTTATTTTATTTATATCAAAATTCAACTGATCACAGGATTAAATTAAATTTTACAATATATTCGTATATAAAACAGCTATTTTAAAATGTAATATTATTTCACCATTTTTACTGGAGGAGACTACTATTAAAAACATAAAAAAATCGTATTGGCTCCAAACTTTTAAACAATAGTGTATCTGAATGTTTATCAAACTCCAGTAATAAGTACAGAAAGCTCATAGAGATCTAGTTTACTTGCTACTAAGTGAAACAAATTCTGAATGATGCGTTTGTTTTTTTAGGCAGACTTGAAAATTCCCGGCATCTGCCTAAATCCAGCCGAACGGATTGGAAATGCCATTTTGTGCTCGATATACATCAGACGGTCAGTGATGGAGATGCTGAACAGAGAGGAGGGTGGGAATGCAGAGAAACATCATTAACTAGAAGAGAAGCCCATTCCTCATCAAGATGGAGAAAAAGAGCAATGGAAGACGGAGGGAGATTGAACTACTCTGTCCGGACGACTTGAGACATCATTAAATCCACGGACCTCGAGCGACCTGCGGCTTTGAAGTTCTCTTGTTCGCATCGTTATGAACGGCAGAGATTCGGTCTGACTCACCGGTTACATTCAATAAAACTCATTAGCACTTGCAGGAAAGCAGAACAGACGGTTTTGTTCTGTTTCTGCTCTGGTTTTCCTGTAGAGATGTGTTCATGAATCACATGCTAATCACTTTATTGGGAACTGTATGTGCAGAACTGTAGCTCCTTTGAAGCCGTGGAATTATATGCTGATCAATAGACGGACGAAATTCGCCGAATTGCTGACGCTAATAAGAGCGTTCAGCTTAATTGATTTTGTTGGTGTAATAGTGTGGCGTTCCCTCTGAGCTCAATCCAATCTCACGTTCCCATTCCAGCTCAAACATGCCAAACGTTTCACTAAATAGGCCGAATGCACGGAAATAGAGAGTTTCTGCTAAAACATCAAGCCGAATTAAAGTCAAACTCTCATGTGGTTGACACAGAAGAATATTAATAACAGATTTACCACCGAGAAACTCCAACAAGGCAGAGATTTATCAGACATCCACAGATCTACCGCTGTGTTGAAGTGATGCACTCTGATGGATGTGTTACATTATAAAGTGTAACTGTTTTATCGTTTAGTCAGTGTAATCCAATCTCATGAATGTGCGTTTCAGTGGCACGATTATCTTTTTCTATTTGGCGTTCTATTTATATGCAAAAAATTGACTTTTGCATGCATATGATACACAATTGGTAGGTTTAGGGGTGTGGGGTAGGTACGTATTATATGCACGGCAAAACTGCGTTTTATATGCATGTCAAACACGTATCGTATGCACGCTAAAATCAGTTTCTGCGTATAAATAGCACGAAAAAACAATGCATGTTGATACGTATTTTCATGAGACTGGAGTATCTACAGACCACAAAATAACAGAAAGAGTAACAGTAACCATGATGCTGGTGAGTTTTGCGCTGGTAAGCCTCACTTACATGTTGATATTTTGTGTCTTTTTGTTTCTGGTTATCCTTGATGATGATATGAACTAAATAGTTTTTTTTTTTTCTTTTTTTTTTTTTTCTATTTCAGTCTGATATCACAGATTCAGAAACACAAAAAGACAATTTACTTAATATATTAGTGCTGATACATCAGTGACATTTATTTTTATGATTGGTATATATAATTAATACTTGTGGCCAATTTAATGTAAAATTTTAAATCATCATGTCACGTGAATTTCTATTTTTGTTATATTACAATTGTTTAAAACATGTTCTTCAGATGTAATTCTATTGTATACATTTTGTGTCTTTTTATTTCTGTTATGCTTGATGAGTCTCTATTAGTTTTTTTTTTTATAATTATTTAGTTTTCAGTCTGATACCACAGATTAAAAAAAGTACAGTAATTTATTTTTGAAAGCTAATATACTTAGATATTAGTGCTGATACTTCAATAATTTATTTTATTGTGATTTATTTTAGAGGAGAATATAGTCTATTTATAAGTAAATAAAATTGTCAACATTACACTGATAATGAAATTTCAGGCTTGTATGTTTTGTTTCCTTAAATTCTTGAATTCTTATAATTATAACCTTTATAATTATAAATCAACACACAAAAATCACTAGAGTAAATGCCACATTTTAGTGATTGAGTGATTGATGATGTTATTCATTTATATACCACTATATAATAAAATCAGGGGTTTCAAATATAAATGTCAGTGTTGGAGGTTTTGTAAATCTCTCTGAATCATCAGTCTCTGTGTCGGTGAGTCAGACGTCTGTCGTCTTCACAGTCAGACGCTGTATTTCTGTCCTGATGTTGTTCACTGTATTGAACTGCTGTATGTTTTCCACAGATTTACTCTGAAGAAAGCAAATCCGCTGATGTGGTAAGGAGATGGTGAAGGATTTCATCGAGTCTCCAGATTCCCAGATAGTGGTCCATGTGTTTAGTTAAGTGAACACTTCTGCTGCTCTTATTTGTTATTTCTCAGGAGTTCCCATTATTCCATCTACAGGCACCAGTCTGCCAAAAAACTCTACAACAAATCAATAGAGTCGTCCAGTGACTCACTGCCTCACACACTCAGAATAACTATTCTTCAGGTGCAGCAGCTTACATTCAGCCACACTTATAAATGTCTGGAGGTCATTCATTAGACCATAAAATGTCAAATCAAGAGTCATTTGTTGGAAATAAAGATGCACAAACGGGGTTATTATAGCTAACTAAAATTAAACCATTAAAAAAAAAAATAAAGTATTTCAGATAATCAAATAGAATGCATTATTATTTTATTTATTTTTTTTTCAATAAAACTTTTGACAAAAGTAGACCAAAATTACTAAAACTTACTAAAAAAAAAAAGATGGAAGCTATAAAAATAAAAACTAATTCAAAATACAAACTATAATATTATCTTAATTATACTAAAATAAACACAAACACACTTTACAAACAAAACAAAATTAGTTTGTTATGTTTAAATAAATAAAAAGTACATATTGTGGTCCTGAGACAAGGGTTATTATTGTATTATATATATATATGTGTGTGTGTGTGTGTGTGTGTGTGCGTGTGTGTGTGTGTGTGTGTGTGTGTGTGTGTGTGTGTGTGTGTGTGTGTGTGTGTGTGTGTATATATATTATATAACTTAAATCTGTTTTATTTCAACCTGTTTTTTCCCCCATTTCTTATTTACATTTAGTTTAAGTTGAAGTGCTAAATTAAGTAAAACTAAATAAACAAGAAATTAAAGTAAAACATATATAAAAAAAACTATACAGACATATTTAAAAAAAAATGAATAAGTAAAATGACAAAAACGCAACAAACTTACAAAACTTTCAAATAAAAACAGAAAATGTAACAATAAAATAAAATCGAATTTAAAATAACAAAAAAATAATAAACAGTATATCAATGATACTAAAATAACATCAGTCACATGCTCAGGTGATTGGCTTAAAATAAAATGTGTGATCTACCAAATGTCGTTCAGATATTTTTAAGTGTGTGAAGACCTGTTATTGATGGTGTTGGTGTGTCATGCTGCGGATGGACGGACCTGTAGGCTCATTAAGCTGAGCGCTGCTCCTCTGACATCAGCAGCTCAATAATTAACCCTGCGCTTTCCTCTGCTTACTGACATTAACTCTAATAACAGCCACACACACTGACAGCGAAAGCACCGGATACGGCGGTTTCTAACCTGAGTGTCAAGTCAAGTCACTATTATTTGTATAGCGCTTTTAACATAGAATGGAATAGCAGCCATCAAGTATTAGACAGTGGTCTAGGTTATTACATGCAAACGTTTTTGGTCCAATAATTCACACCTCTGTTTTTTTCAGAATTTAGCAGTAAGAAATTGCTAGTCATCCAGTTATGATATCAATTATGCATTCCGTTAGTTTTGCAAATTGGTAAGTTTCATCGGGTCGCGAAGAAATATAGAGCTGGGTATCATCAGCTAATAGTGAAAGCTAACACCAGGTTTCCTAATGATATCTCCCAAGGGTAACATGTAAAGCGTGAAAAGTAAGGGGCCAAGTACAGAGCCTTGAGGTACTCCATACTGCACTTGTGATCGATATGATACCTCTTCATTTACTGCCACAAAGTGATGGCGGTCAGATAAGTAGGATTTGAACCATGCCAGTGCACTTCCTCTAATGCCAACATAATTTTCTAGTCTATTTAAAAGAATGTTATGGTCGATAGTGTCAAACGCGGCGCTAAGATCCAGTAGAACTAATAAAGAGATACAACCACAATCAGTTGATAGAAGCAGGTAATTTGTATGATATGGTCTAAAACCTGACTGGAAATCCTCACACATATAATTTTTCTCTAAGAAGGAACATAGTTGTGATGATACTACCTTTTCTAATATCTTTGACAGAAAAGGGCGATTTGAGATTGGTCTGTAATTAATTAATTCTTTGGGGTCAAGTTGTGTTTTTTTAATGAGAGGCTTAATAACAGCCAGTTTGAAGGGTTTTGGGACCTATCCTAATGACAATGATGACTAAATAATATTCAGAAGAGGATCTGTTACTTCTGGAAGCACTTCTTTTAGGAGCTTAGATGGAACAGGGTTTAACATACATGTTGTTGGTTTAGATGATTTAACAAGTTTAAACAATTCTTTATTTCCAATAGAAGAGAATGAGTGGAATCTTTTGTGGTAGAAGTGATGGTTCTACCATATTTGTAACAAGGAGTTGGCTTTACAGCTTTAGCTATATGGAATATACAGGAGACTAGATAATGATCTGAGATATCATCGCTCTGCTGCAAAATTTCAACCCCACTAACATCAATTCCATGTGACAGTATTAAATCTAGAGTATGATTTCGACAATGAGTAGGTCCTGACACATGTTGTTTAACACCAATAGAGTTTAGAATGTCTATAAATGCTGATCCCAATTAATCTTTTTCATTATCAACATGGATATTAAAATCACCAACGATTAGGACTTTATCTGCAGTCAGCACTAACTCAGATAGAAAATCAGCAAATTCTTTTCTTTTTTTTGCAGTTTTTAAAATTGGAGTATTTTTTTTTTTCTTTAATAAAGTCTGTATGGTGCCCTGGTGGCCTGTATACAGTAGCCAGTACAAACATCACAGAGGATTTATCATTAACACTTGTTTCTTTGGATAACGTTATATGAAGCACCATTACTTCAAACGAATTATACTTGAAACCGACCAGTTTATATTGCTATAAACTGTGGCAACACCTCCCCCTTTACCTTTTGGACGCGGTTCATGTTTGTAACAGTAATCTTGGGGTGTAGACTCGTTTAAAGTAATGTAATCATCTGGTTTTAGCCAGGTTTCTGTCAAAGAAAGCACATCTAGTTTATGGTCAGTGAACATATCATTTACAAAAAGTGTTTTTGTAGAAAGGGATCTAATATTCAATAAGCCAAGCTTTATCATGTGTTTATCTGTATTATATCTGTTTTCTATTGGTTGAACATCAATTAAATTGTTACTCTTACTTTGGTTTGGATGTTTTCTGTATTTTCTAGTTCGGGGAACAGACACAGTCTCTATAGAGTGATATCTAGGTGAAAGAGTCTCTATGTACTGAGAGTTAACTGACTTCTGTGACGTGAGGCGGCAAGCAGACGGTCGGTTTATCCAGTCTGTCTGCTTCCTGACCTGGGCTCCAGTTAGTCAAATACGAACTCTAAGACTATGTGGCATATTTCTAGAGAGAAGAGCGGCACCACCCCAGGAGGGATGAACACCATCTCTTTTCAACAGGTCAGGTCTGCCGCAAAAATTCTTCCAATTGTCTATAAAACCCATGTTAATCTGTGGGCACCACTTTGAGTGACGACAGTCTGCAGCAGGTGTTGCTGTGGTGCTATGGATGGTTACTAGGGCATCGCTATGGTGTTCTGGGGGTTGCTAGTTTGTTGCTATGTATTCTGGGTGATTAAAAGGATGTTATGGTGTAATGGGTGGTTGCTAGGGTGTACTGGATGGTTGCTTGGCAGTTTCTAGGGTGTTCTGGGTAGTTTCTAGGTTGCCATTATGTGATTACTAGGCAGTATCTATGGCATTCTGAGTGATTCCTAGGTCATTGCTAGACAGTTATCAGGATGTTCTGGGAGATTGCTGGGGAATTGTTATATAGTTGCTAGACAGTTCTTAGGATATTCTGGGTGGTTGCTAGGCAATTGCAAAAGGGTTGCTAGGCATTGCTATTGTGAACAAGTTGATTGCTGTATGGTTTGCTAGACAGTTGCTAGGGTGTTGGCATGTGGTTACTTGGCAGTTGCTATGGTATTCTGAGTGGTTGCTAGGTCATTACTAGACAGTTGCTAGGGTGCTCTGGGTGTTTTTTTTTTCCTTCTGTAAAGCACTTTGGTCTACCTAGGTAGTTTTGAATGATTTATGCTTTAAATATACAGGTTGAGTTGTTAGGCAGTTGCTAGGGTGTTCACTTTATAATTAGATCTATTAATAGTGATGATTACAGTAAACAATTCCGCCAAGCAACGTGGCAACATTCAAAGTGGCGTGTGGTGTGAAATCATACAGTATCTCTTCGAAACCCTTTGTATAAGTTTTTATTTCACCACCAAACCACACTGATAATTATGCACTGAAATCTGTGATCACACCAAATAATAATTGAATGAGTTTCTGAGCTCTCGTAGAGTTTCATCAGCATCTCCATGGAGATGTTCCTCAGCGAGCTGCTCCTGCTTAACAACAAGATGAAAGAATTAGTGATTTTGGCTTTTGATATGCGCATGAGAGCTGAGAATAATCTGTAAACTGTGAATGCGTAAGAGATCAGTGAAGTTCAGCAAGTTTCTTTTGTGTCTTGCAGTATGGCTGAACCAATCACAGCTTCTTTTTTTTTAAATTCAATCATTAGTAGTGTTTACCAGGGCAAGTATCATTATTACTAGTGCTCATAATGATCTGAGATCAACTAAGAGCAAAACCTGTTGTGAGTTGTAGTGCAGAACCCGACTGTCAAAACTCTATGATGTTGTGGTTGGTTCCCAATGTGTTGCTATGTGGTTGCTAAGGTGTTCTGAATGTTGCTATTTGGTTGCTAAGGTGTCCTGAGGCTTGCTATGGGATTACAAAGTGTTTTAAGTGTTGGTATGCAGCTGCTAAGATGTTCTGAGTGTTGCTATGTGGTTGTTAAGGTGTTCTTAGGGTTACTAAGTGGTTACTAAGGTGTTTTGAGTGTTGCTATGCAGCTGCTAAGATGTTCCGAGTGTTGCTTTTCAGTTGCTAAGCTGTTAGCTATGCTATTACTAAGTTGTTGTGAGTTGCTATGATGCTATGCAGCTGCTAAGATGTTCAGAGTGTTGCTTTGTAGTTGCTAAGGTGTAGCTATGCTGTCGCTAAGGTGTTTTAAGTGTTGCTATGCAGTTATTAAGTTGTTGTGAGTTGCTATGATATGCGATTACTAAGGTGTTCTGAGTGTTGCTATGCTGTGTTGCTATGAAGTTGTTAAGGTGTTTTGAGTGTAGCTATGCAGCTGTTAAGTTGTTCTGAGGGTTGCTATGTGGTGGCTAAGGTGTTCTGAGGGTTGCTATGAGGTTACTAAGGTGTTTTGAGTGTAGCTATGCAGTTCCATAGTTGTTCTAAGGGTTGCTATGTGATTGTTAAGGTGTTGTGAGTGTTGCTATGATATGCAGTTGCTAAGGTGTTCTTAGTGTTGCTATGCTGTGTTGCCTTCAGTTTCTAAGGTGTTTTGAGTGTAGCTATGCACTTGCTAAGTGGTTCTGAGGGTTGCTATGCGCTTACTAGGGTGTTTTAAGTGTTGCTATGTGGTGTTGCTGTGTGGTTACTAAGGTGTTCTGAGTGTTGCTATGCAATTACTGAGGTGTTTTGATTGTTTTGTGTTTTTGCTAGTTTTGCTGTGTGGTGTTGCTATGCAGTTGCTAAATGGTTGCTAAGGTGATCTGAGTGTTGGTTTATGGTTGCTAAAGTGTTCTGAGTGTTTCAATGCAGTTGCCAACAAGCAAAAGCAATAATCTGCAGTGCTTTACACTGGTCATACACTCATTTTTGAGTGTGTAAACATTCATCTTCAGTGTCCGGTTCAGTGTCCATCAAGTAGATGTGTGTTTCTTCTCAGGCTGACCCTATTATATTAATCCCATAATGCACTTCAGCCTGTAGTGTCTCTATGTTGTGTGGGTAATCTGTACGGTGTCTCTGTGATGCCCGTCTGTCCTGTTTATACCTCTCAGTCAAAGCTGATCAAATGAGCAGATGTGCTTTGAGTTTTGTCAATACAGAAATAAGTCCAATCACACTACAGCAGCTGATTCACACTCAAGCTCAGATTGTTCTCACACACAATGATTATTTAGATTTTATATTTAAAATAAATAATATATATATATATTTATATAACATATTGTATATAATTATTTAAAATATATTTTTAAGATTTTACAAATTAAAATTAATATATTTTAAATTGTGTTATTTAAAAATAATAAATAATATTTCACAACTTCGTATTTTTGCTGTATTAGGATCACATGCAGCCTGGGTGAGCAGAAGACACTTCTGTAAAAAAAATAAAATAAATAAAAATCAGCAGTGTTTTATTTTTGCTGTGTTATATCTGACATACTAACCCATGTCAAACTTCTGCTGGCTTTCTGTGTGAAGGTTTTCAAACGTTCGTGTGGTGAGGATTCCATTAGAATTGCATGTGACTTTGATGGACATGCTCGCGTTGGAACGGCATGTGTTCTGTCTTGATTCACTGGAGCTGTCTGCTATTAGTCGGGTCGCTGAAGGGCTTAATAAACATTTGCAGAATCCGCTAGCAGACAACAGTTCACTGTATATGTCTAAAAAAACAGATCATGTGGAATATGCACCTCAATTCATGTGGTGACACTGATAACAGGACTGTGAAAGTATTACACATAGCACAATTAAAGTATACATACCAGTTAAAAAATGACCTTTTGTGAGGAACATGTCTATATTCTCTTGTTGTTCTTTGTTTGTGTGTGTGTGTGTGTGTGTGTGTGTGTGTGTGTGTGTCTATATCTATCTATCTATCTATCTATCTATCTATCTATACTGTATATATATATATATATATATATATATATATATATATATATATATATATATATATATTATATATATTATATTTATATTTATCATGATTGTATATGATTATGTCATATAAAATCATAAAATAAAAATAAAAGAATATATATCATTATTGGTGACATCAACATGAAATGAAGGTCTTTTCAGATGTAAATTTGTAAGTTATTACATTTTGATACAAGATTATGAAGACAAACTTTTTTATTATGTCACTTTTGAATCATTCACAACAAGTGCAGGAACACAAATAAAGAAAGTATTTAGGGAGTCAGTATTGTTTTCATGTGAATATATATATATATATATATATATATATATATATATATATATATATATAAAATCAAATTTACAATCAAATTTATTATAAATTCCCTAAATGTTTTATATTTTTATTTTTGTTTTATAACATTTAATAATTATGAAAAGTATTCTAAATTATGAATTTACGTAAACCCGATTTGCAACAAATTTGTTATAAACTTGTTAAAAGTTTTATATAGATTTATGTTTTACAACACATATTAATATAAGTATTCTAAATTATGAATTTGCATAACCTCATTTGTTCTGAAAAGAGCCGATGTGCTTAATTTGGTCTCATGAGATTTATTTTTCAATCTCCTCTCAGCACAGAACTTAGTTTATCTTTGAAGATGTTCGGAGAGGAATTAAAATATAACCAAGCGCAGAAGAGGTTGCCTTATCACTTTTGGTTGGGACCAATTTCAGAGATGCAATTTCAGATCAGAACGATTCACCGATTGACTTTCTAAGTTTAAA
This sequence comes from Acrossocheilus fasciatus, assembly GCA_036784905.1. Lineage (NCBI taxonomy): Eukaryota > Metazoa > Chordata > Actinopteri > Cypriniformes > Cyprinidae > Acrossocheilus > Acrossocheilus fasciatus. Next base: position 1,503,554 of record CM071938.1, on the reverse strand, counting down.
TCCTTCACGTTTGTAACGCTAAATATAACTGCAGTCAGGTGAGAAATAAATCTAGAGACGGTTTGAAGCTCCATGTGTCTCTGCCTCTGATAGTCAAGGATAAACTAACCTCAGCAAAATCTCATTCACTTGCTGAGTCACCATGGAAACTAGTCTGTTACCTCTTGAAAACTAACCAGGGGCCCGTTCTTTGTACGTCGCTTATTACTTCTGAGATGATCTGAAAGATTCCAGATCTTCTAATCCTGATAACTGATCTCTGGCTAACTTGGTTCTTCAAACCAATTTGTAAATGTTATAATAGATGTGCATTCAATTTTGTGTGTAATTTTTTACATGATTCCCAATTATTTATACTTATGATTTCTAGTATTTGTACAGACTTTTTTATATCAATGTTGTAATTAGCAATTCATTTAATTTTATCTTTGAAGCAGATTTCTTATGTGGCCGCATTAATTAAAGGGTAACGCTTTACAATAACAGTACATGAATTATAATGTACTAATACCTTAATTAGTAATTACTTGACTATGAACTAATGAAGAGTTAAGACATGTATTAATCAAGAACTAACGAAGAACTAACTTAACTACGACATGAGTCATATGAATTACCTCATGAATAACACCACCTTAATTACATGTTAGTTCCTGCATGTTAGTTAATGTATTAATTAACACTTTGGGGTAAACTAAATCAAACATGCTCTAGAAGAAAGATTCATGAAAATGGCACACTGCAAAATTGTTTATCAATTTTCCACCTGCAGCTATGTCACAAACATCAGTGAATGAGTGGATTTCTTGCATATTTACGTTTAACCAACTCATCCAACGCACAATGATGCGTTCATAATTAAAAACAACTTCATCTCATCCTGTTTGGAGTGATTCCACTGCTGCCCTCCTACAATAATGTATTAAGCAGATGCAATTTTCCAAATTAAAATCAGTGTTAGCAGAGTTGATGGTTATGTTATGAATTGGTTTACTGTCTTTATATCATAATAATGCACTGAAATCAGACGGTTTTCTTGTGTTCTTGCTCTTCTTTTGGGCCACTATTGCCCCTTCAAAATGTTAACCTTCCTACCGTTCAGTTCCTTCTCCATCCAAATTCAGCCACGTGACCTCTGCTCTTCCACTTTTTTACAAACCACCAAAAAACACCAAATATCTGATTTAGATGAGCTGAATATGTATAAAACATGTGTAATTGATAACTTTTTAAAGATGTGCCCCTCCAAGACAAGTCATGACATGACAAGTTATAAGTAATTAATGATGAGTTAATAATGTCTATAGTATCATAGACTACACAACACTGTTGTATTATTTTAAAATTAATTTTGAAATTATTATTATTTTAAATACTTGTCCCTGGACCAGTAAGGTACTCTTATAATAAAGTAGCGGTGACTGGGACATATTTTAAGTATCAATTCTGCTTAAAAGGATACAATCTCATCCTGTTTACATGAAATAAACCTGCTCGGAGTTTACGGACCTGTTGCTATGACAGCAACTCCGGGATGAGCTTCGAAGAACCAAACAATCCGAGATCAAGGGAAATCGGCAACAATCAAATCCAGCTAACTGAGTTAGCGACGTACGACTAATGGACCCCAGAGCATGCTGGGAATGTTGACGCTGATGCTCAGATCACTTGTATTTAAGTTGCATGTGTGCAGCGATTCTTAAAATCACGCTTCTTAAACAGTAGTTCAGCCAAAAATGAAAATGTCCGGCCATCGAAGATGTAGATGAGTTTGTTTCTTCTAGATGGGATGAGTTTCAATGGCAAAGGATGCTCTGCAGTGAATGGGTGCCGTCAGAATGAGAGTCCAAACAGCTGATAAAAACATCACAATAATCCACACCACTCCAGTCCATCAGTTAACATCTGGAGAGAGAAACAAATCCATCATTAAGACATTTTTCCATGAGTTTATAATCCATAATAAAGCTTCCTTCAGTGAAAAAGTGTTCTGGTCTGAATCAGGAGAGAAATCTGCAGATCAAGCACCGTTTACAAGCCAAAACAGCTCTAAACTTTAACTTTTGTCTTCTCCAGATGTTAACTGATGGACTGGAGTGCTGTGGATTATTGTGATGTTTTTATGGACTCTCATTCTGACGGCACCCATTCACTGCAGAGCATCCATTGCTGAGACACTGATGCAATGCTACATTTCTACAAATCTGATGAAGAAACAAACTCATCTACATCTTGGATGGCCTGAGGGTGAGAACATTTTCAGCACATTTTCATTTTTGGCTGAATTATTCCTACTTCTAAGCACAAAACTCACATTTTGTTCAGAAAGCATGTGTTAAAGTTTAGTTTTGGTAACGCAAACGCTGGCTTATGTAAGCTAGAAAGACATTTGTGCTAAACATCAGAAGCCTCCATGTGGAGCCGGTAGTACATTATTTTTCTTCTTGTTGGCTGCAAGTCCAGTGAAGTACAGTGTGTAAGGCAGTATGAAAGGATTACGTTATGTTTACATCTCTGCATTTATTTATTTCCATTTTTGCCTCGCTTGGCACGCTGGAAGACGACTGATTTCTCCGAAGAGTTTTCTGGGCTGAACATCTGGTCTTTGATGTTGTTGGGTGAACACGGCTCCGCTGAGAGACGACGAGCAGTCGCCGCAATCCAGGGCAGAAGAACGCCTGCTTTCATCTCCTCCATGCGTGAATTTTTGCAATTTTCCTCCAGTATGCCGCTGTGGCTGCAGTGTGCATTTCAAACCCCGCCGTTTATTTCTGACTGTGAGGCCGTTTACTGCAGTATGTACTGGTAAAGCTCAGCGCTGGGACGCTTCTGGACGCAAAGAGGAGAATAAAGGAGAAAATGGATTTGATATTTCTTATTATAAACGTTCCAAATACATTCAGCTGTGAAGAGTGTGGCACAAATGATCCAAAAGTGACCGAACGCCTTCAGCTGCTGGACAATTTGATTCAACGTTCAAAACATGAACCAAGACTAGACCAAATCCAAATATTATGTGAACATCATTTTGCAAACATTATGTAACATTTCTGGAATGTTTGTTAACTTTGAGAGTAATATATGTTTATATATTAAATTTTCATGTTTTAAATATATTGTCATGCTAAGTAAAACATATATGAAACCTGTTTGAAATTGGAACAATTTCATATATTAACATATATATCTAGCACATACAGACATGTATGTTTATATATGCAGTACATTTTTGGACATTTATGTCATGTGCATGTATATCCATCCTAAAACCCATCCATTCAACATGTAGATATTATGTAGGTAAATAATACTGTATATGTCGTTGCATATATATATACTGTGTATTGTTGACATACATGGTTGCTACATGTAATAACATAAAAAAAATCATCAAATAGAGATTAAAGTGTACATATGCAAATTAACAAACTAAGGGGATTTTATAAACTATATGTACATATGTGAAAATGATATACAGTATGACCTTACAGGTAACATGTATGGCAATATCACTCATGATTTCCGGCGATATATGTCATATATTACATTCCCGTATGGACTGTTAGCTGGGATATGACTTCAGAAGACTTGAAATTATTAACAAAATTAGTTTTTGAATCTTCTCTAATGTTTTTCTGTATCTATGATTGTGGAAATCTTAATGAATCAGATCTCTGAAATTGCTGCACAAACACGTAAATTCATTTATAAACTTTTTTTAAGCAAAAAAAAAAAAAATGTATATGAAATGATTAAAAATAATAATAAATTCTGTTTTATGGCAGTTGAATTGTCATTGAACTGCAAAATGCATGATAGTTAGGCAAGTTGAATAAATATTTTACATTTAATTAAACTCAACATATTTTTATATATTTCCTGACGTCTGAAAACTTCTATGTGGGTTTATGTTGTATAAAATATGGATATTGCACGTGTCAGTGTGTATTCAAAATGAATGCATGTGTGCAAGAACACTTAAAAACCATATGCTGTGCAGTCATACTCAGTAGTTAATAATAATACACATTTAACTTTATTTTTCTTTTTCCACAGGTCTCACAGGTGGATCTACTCTCAGAAGGGCCAAGTATGTATGTTTCTTTAACACTACATAAGAAGCGCTGTTGTTATAAAATAGTTGCTTTAATATCCATTATGGTTGTTAAATCAATTTGTGCTCAGAGTTTGATTGAGTCCGACCCCTCGTGTCTGTAATAGGTGAGGGACCATCGCTCACCCGCCTGGGCCGTGTCTTATCAGTCACGCTGTGGACCTCCTGCTAGCGCCCGGGTGGAGAAACATCCATTTCTGCTCAAAGGTTAATAGTCTTTTGTCACGTCCTGACAGCCTGTTGCGCTTTAGTAATTTCCCACGCGTCCTCTCTTTTGAAAATGGCAGGTCAAGGACAAAGTGGATGGCGACAAAGAGTCAGCTAGCAAACAGGTCATTTTTCAGCGCAGGAGGTGTGAGTTGCACAAAGGTTGAAATTGGCCTGCCACTTATCCGCAGGGACTGATGGGAGGAGATCGGAGCGAGACAATCGCTCTGCTTCGAACCCTAGTGAGATGCCTACAGAGGCGGATCCCTGCACAGGCTGAAATTGAACCTTGCAAGTCAGCATGAGTGACCTGATTTGGGAAAACCACACAAATATTGGATGAAATTGGCCTTTTGTAATTAGATTTTAGCTAGCATTTTTAGTTCTGAACAAGTCAAACTTATATCGTAAGGTGAGTCTTTACAGCCAAAAATATTGTTTTTTTTTATGCATCAGTTTTAATGTTTTGTGAATGTTAATGAGTTTTATAAAGTGTTTATAAATACATTTTTAAGTGTTTATTTTATTGCACTGTATATACCTTTAAAGAGTTTGTTTCTCCACTTTAGCAGCACTTGCAGACACCAAACTTTACAGTTTTATTCCTCTCCTTACTTAGGGATTTGTTCATATATCATTCACACTGATGTATACACAAAATGTATTTGTTTTCTGCCTATTGACAGCATTTTCTGATTTATGAAGTGGTAAAAAGAGAAATCCAGAACTCTAATATGTCAACAAAATCAAACAAGCATTATGAACCTGGCTTTATCCAATGTGTGTTTTGGGAATGTGTGCAAATGATCCCATATTTAATTCGATATTGCCTCATTTGCATATTTAAAAACTTGTTTGATCTATTAGTTACATTTTTAACCCTGTGGATTTTATTTGTGTTTGATGAACGCTCTAGAAAACTGGACATGTCAACATTTAAGAAACATTTCAAAATAATGTCCCCACAATATTTTTTAACCTAAATTTGTTATCTGGGTGGCAACATCAAAGGCATGGGTTTGATTTTCAAGGATTACAAATAATGATAAAATACTAAATTTTTGTGGCATTTAGTCCATGCTTATCCTCTGTGTGTGTGTGTGTGTGTGTGTGTGTGTGTGTGTGTGTGTGTGTGTGTGTGTGTGTGTGTGTGTGTGTGTGTGTGTGTGTGTGTGTGTGTGTGTGTGTGTGTGTGAGTGTGTCTGTGTGTGTGTGTGTGTGTGTGTGTGTGTGTGTGTGTGTGTGTGTGTGTGTGTGTGTGTGTGTGTGTGTCTTGTAGTGCTGCATTAATTTGATCTTTTTCTTTGAAGTTTCTGTTGAAGGTCTTTCCTTTTAATGTTGATTCAATGACAACAAACCTCAACCTTTTGATGCTTTGTCCTCTCAATAAAGAAACACAGATGCAAGTCAAACTTTTGGAAACTATTATGAAAGCAAAGAGACATTTCAAGATTTATTGTTTTTAAGTTCATAATAATAGTGATCTCCTTGATTTTAGAAGGAAAAATCTCTCAATAGCTTAACTTTGGCTCCAAATCGGCAATGGAGAGAGCAAATGTTGTAGCTTAAAAAGTAAAGCTTATTCACAAGAACAAAAGTCAGAATTGCAAGGAAAAAAGTTGTGAGATAAATAGTCAATTTCCTTTTCACCTATTTCTTTAGTCAGTGGCAAAAAAGGAAAGAAAAAAATAAGTGCAAAATGTAAAATAAGAGTTCTGAGGGGAAACGTCAAAATTGCTATTAATATAAACTCATAATTCAGAGAAAAATAGATAAAATTGTGAGATATGAACTCATAATTGTGAGGGGAAAAGTAAAAATTGCAAGACAAACTATTTAGACAAAAAAAAGTAATTATATAAACTTATAATTCAGAGAAAAAAAGTTAAAATTGTGAGAATTCAATTCAAATAATTTAATTCAACAGAATTCAAAAGAGTTAAAACAGTGAGATATAAACTTTAAGAATTCATAGGGAAAAAGCATTATTTATGGGATATAAACTTATAATTCAGAGAAAAAGTCCCATTTGCGAGATATGAACTCAATTCTGAGGGGGAAAAAAGTCAAAATTATGAAATATTAACTCATAATTCAAAGAAAACAGTCATAATTGTGAGATATAATCTCAGCTTTCATGCACGTCTTCTCAAGAGTTGCATTTTCATCTCAACGATTTGGACTCAAAAGTCAGAGATCTCAAACTGAACTCAAACATTTCTCATCAAATGATCAGAGCTGCTCTTCATTGATTTTACAGCTCTATCCTCTTACTGGATGAACTAGTGACTCATTTGGGTCTGTTTTTATTTCTTCTCATTTCAGGAGAAATATCTGAGACGTCACTGAAGGATGCTGAACATATTCTCCAGTCTCTGAAGGCAGGAGAAATAAACCCGTGCTCCAGCAGGTTTTGGCATCTAGTTTTGGTGTCCTGAGGGTTTGAACTTCATCTGTAAGATCTTCACTGCTTTTAACGTCCTAATGAAATTCTGAGTGGACATCATGAGTCTCATACAATCCCAGCTGGACCCAATTACAGCTGACATACTCCTGGAAAGACAATGTGAAGGATTCTGAACATCAGTATAACAAGATTTTCACTCAACCAAGAAATGCTTTGACCATTAACAATCAGTCCTCCAGCAGACAGCTTTATTGACTCGGTATGATGTCGTTCAGTAAAGTCGTTCTTTAGTTCACATGATTTCAGTGCATCATTTTCCTCTCGAGTTGTCCTTTACAGGAATGCTTTCCTCAGAAGTGAAGATGCTGTCATCATTTACTCGCCCTCATGTCCCTCCAAACCCATCAATTGAACATAAGAGAAGCAGATGGTGGATGAAGATGTAAAGGGTGAGATATTGAACTGCTGTCATAAACATCCGACTAATGTTTACATGTGTAGATGTGACTGATGAAATGAGCTTCGGATAATTAACAGCCCCATATAAAACCCCCAAAACACATTCTGTTCAATGCAGTGTCATTTGAGTATTATTTAAGTAATATTTTGTATTTTAATTAGCTTTTATTTTTATATTTTCATTTTGAAGTTTGTGATTTTTTTTATATTTAGCTTTTTTCATTTCATTTTTAGTTTTAGTCATAAACTGTTATTTTGTTATGTTATTTTTTGTTTGTTTTTTTAGCTTTATTTCATCTAATGAAAAAGATTTTAATAGTTTTAAATTTAATAAATGATAGCAACATTGGTTCACTGCAGTATTACCACTGAAATAATTTAATTTTATATGGCTGCCATTCGACAATGTTAATATTGTACGTTTTAGGATTTTAAAAATTTTAAACAAAGAAAAAAAGTTAAACAGGCTTATATATGTGTAGTATTATTTTCAGTGTTTTACTTCACATAATATATTAGTATTATTTAAATACTACTATAGTATTGAAAATAAGCTTTAATTTATTTTCAGTTTTCATTTTAATTTTAGTTTAATTTAGTAATTTTATGCGTTTTTGTTATTTTCTATTCAGCTTTATTTATAATTAAATTTCAGTAGTAATTTTAGACAACTTATTTATTTTCAATTAGTTGCCATGTTTTCAAATTTTTTATTTTTTATTTATATTTTAGTTCAGCTTTATTTCAATTAACAAATGCTATTTTAATAGTTTTGGTTTTAGTAAATGATAGCAACACTGTTATAACACACGTTATAATAGTGTAATGTGTCACGGTTGCCTTCTGTGGCAAAACTAAGAACAAGGAGACGAGGGCAAAACTCAAAGTAAACAGTTTTTAATCCTTCAAAAATGGGGAAACACAAGGCAGGCAGAGATACACGGGAAACAGCATTGACATTCAATACCGGACCCAGGACCAGTGTTGGGGAAAGTTACTTTTAAAAGTAATGCATTATAATATTGCGTTACTCCCTAAAAAAGTAACTAATCACGTTACTCGGTTACTTTTTATGGAAAGTAATTCATTACGTTACTTTTGTGTTACTTTTTAAATATAAGCAGGGCTTGATTGCTTTTAATATGAGTTCTGTTTATAGCAAATGTAAAAGCCCTTTCACACCAAAAGGTGTAATGAATAAACCTCAGGCTGAAGGAAAAGTAATATCCTGTCTGTACAGTAGAATGCAGCAGAAGAAGGTTCAACACTCTTCAGCAATAAAAAACTATGAAGCACAATTGCTACATTTACATTTAATCATTTAGCAGATGCTTTTATCCAAAGCGTTGTACAAATGAGAACAATAGAAGCAATCAGACCATCGAGAGTGCAGCAGTATACAAGTGCCATGGCAAGCCTCAGTTAGTCTAGCACAGTAAATGTAGCTAGTTTTATTTTATTTTATTTATTTATTTATTTTATATTGAATAAATAGAATAGGAAAGTGTTAATATTAGTTGGTCAGGTGCTGGTGAAAAAGTGTCTTTAGATGATTTTTGAAAATGGTTAAAGACTCAGCTGTTCGAATTGAGATCGGGAGGTCATTCCACCAGCTGAACACAGTCCAGGAAAAGGTCCGCGAGAGAGATTTGGTACCTCTTTGGGATGGCACCACAAGGCATCGTTCACTTGCAGAATGCAAGCTTCTGGAGGGTGCATAAGTTTGAACTAGTGAGTTTAGATACATTGGTGCAGTGCTAGTTGTTGTCTTGTAGGTACCTTGACATCAGTACCTTGAATTTGATGCTAGCGGCTACTGGTAGCCAGTGTAACTTGATGAAGAGAGGGGTAACATGAGCTTTTTTTGGTTCATTAAAGACCACTCTGGCTGCTGCATTCTGGATCAGTTGCAGAGGCTTGATAGTACTAACTGGAAGGCCCACCAAGAGAGCATTACAATAGTCCAGTCTGGAGAGAACAAGAGCTTGGACAAGGAGCTGTGCAGCATGCTCCGACAGGAAGGGTCTAATCTTCCTAATGTTATATAAGGCAAATCTGCAGGACCGGGCCGTTGTAGCAATATGGTCTGTCAAACTTAACTGATCATTGATCACAACTCCAAGGTTCCTGGCTGTCCCGGAAGGAGTTATGGTTGATGAATCCAGCTGTATAGAGAAGTTGTGGTGAAGTGATGGGTTGGCTGAGACCACGAGCAGTTCTGTCTTAGCAAGGTTGAGCTGAAGGTGATGGTCCTTCATCCAGCTAGAAATGTCACTCAGACAGGCTGCAATGCGAGCAGCTACCGTCTGATCATCTGGTTGGAATGAGAAGTAGAATTGAGTGTCATCAGCATAGCAGTGATAAGAAAAGCCATGCTTCTGAATGACCGATCCTAATGACAACATGTAGATGGAGAAGAGAAGTGGTCCAAGCACTGAGCCTTGAGGAACTCCAGTAGCAAGAAGTTGTGACTTCGAAACCTCACCTCTCCAAGATACCCTGAAGGACCTATCTGAGAGGTAAGACTCGTACCACAGGAGTGCGGTTCCTGAGATGCCCATCTTACTGAAGGTAGACAGGAGGATCTGTTAACGTGTCAAAAGCAGCAGACAGGTCCAGCAAGGTGAGTACAGAGGATTTGGAAGCCACTCTTGCCAGTGTCATGGCCTCTGTAACCGAGAGTAGGGCAGTCTCAGTAGAGCGGCCGCTTCTGAAGCCAGATTGGTTGTTGTCCAGAAGATTGTTCTGTGCAAGAAACAAAGAGAGTTGGCTGAACACAACTCGCTCAAGTGTCTTTGCAATGAATGGAAGAAGGTAGTTTTTTAAGCAGTGGGGTTACCCGAGCCTGCTTAAATGCAGTGGGAAATGTACCAGTGTGAAGGTGTTGATAATGTGAGTAAGCGCAGGTATGCCTGAAGAAGAAATGGCCTGAAGGAGGTGAGTGGGGAGAGGATATAGTGGACAAGTAGTGGGATGATTGGAAAGGATGAGTTTTTGTTTTGTTAGTTGTTAGTTTATTGTTAGTTTATCTAAAGTCTGTGCTAGACTCGGAATCTGAGGCTCTCTCTGGGCCTGATGTGTGCTCAACAGCCTTCCTTGGGCTGGACGTGGAGACAGGGGCCCTCTCAGGGTTAAACTCAGGAACCACTTCCATAGAGGCAACAGAAGAATCATGTGACTTGGGAATGGCCTCCGTGGCCATGACAAGAGAAGCAGCTAGCTTCAGAAGAGTCTGTATGGACAAGACAAGACTTGAGCACGGCTTTAGAGGACGTGATTGGACTCTGGTCAGGGGCTGGAGCCTGCACTGGAGCGAACTCTGGGGCTGGAGCCTACACTGGAGCGAACTCTGGGGGAGCGCAAGTGGTGATGCTTCGTTTTTGCGCTTCCCTGTACGAGGAGCTAGTACGCGGCTGGGGCTGCTCCCATCCAGCAGCCACCTGAGCTGAAGAGCGGCGAGGCAGGAAACGCTGAAACGGGCTTCCGATCCCGAAGAACGGCTGCTGAATCTGATGGGTGGGGAAGGAGATAGGGACTCGCCCGTCTCCATTCCCCCAACAGATCCACTTGCGAACCCCACGAGTGCTGACGCCACTCCGCCTCAGCAGCAGCGGGACCAACACCGCGGGGAACGCTGGTGAAGGCTCCTCTCTTACTGAAGAGAGCCTTCCAGGAGCGGAGCACGTGCATTGACAAACATTCGCAATGCGGACAGCTGGAGCCCTTGAGTGCCGACTGTGCGTGCTCCGCTCCCAAGCAGAATGCGCACAAGCTGTGTGTGTCACCTGCAGTGATGTAACGCTTGCAGGGAGCACTGCGCGCTGCTCTCGCTCTTACAATGAGCGATCTCTGGGGCTGGAGCCCACAGTTTCTTCCTCCACAATCTCCTCCTTTGGGCTGAGGAGAGGGAGATGACCGTCGGGCTTGATTTCGGTGCGGCTGGCAGGCTTGAGTGAGCAGGCTTGACTTCGTAGCAGCCGGCTTGACTGATGAACAGCCGGCAGACTTGACTGAGGATCGGCTGGCGGGCTTGACTGACGAACAGCCGACGGACTCGCAGTACTAGTGGCGATCCCACCAAATTCCCACTTACTCCACAAACTGGAGATCTCTGCGGGCTAGGGCGGAGAAGTGAGCGGCGACTTCCATGATGCGGGGGAAAAAAACAGGAAAACCTTTCTAAAACAGGAAAACAAAACGAGGAGCGCTGCTTACAGTTTAAGGGTCTGGTAATCTGTTACAATTGCCTTCTGTGGCAAAACGAAGAACAAGAAGACGAGGGCAAAACTCAAAGTAAACAGTCTTTAATCCTTCAAAAATTGGGAAACACAAGGCAGGCAGAGACACACAGGACAGAGACACAGGACGTTCAATACTGGACCCAGGACAATGGAAAACACAGGGCTTAAGCAATAGAAGACTAAACTAGATAATTAAACAAACACACTAGGACACAAATGAACTAATAATGAACCAATATGGACAGGAACAGGAACATAACCAAATATGGGCATACACGAGGGGGGAGCACATAGAGACAGAAAACACACAGACAGTCCTTGGGCGTGACATAATGCAAGTTAACATACACAGTGCCATTTTTATTTAATTTAATTTATTTATTTATTTATTTTTAATTGAACTTGGAACTAAATTTAGGATTTTACAACTTTAAAACAAAGAAGGGTTGAAATGTTTAATATTATGCACTATATCTATGTGACTAATTAAATCAAGGTAAATGAGTGTAAGTAAATGACTCTTTGATCAGGTGGTCAGATGTTCTTCTCAAATGATGCTGGAGATCTTCAGGTTTTGATCATGTTGTTATCTTTTAGTGTGATGCATGATGTGTTTCTCTTTATTTGAGGACATGTGGATGATAAAAGCGTATTCGGACCAGTGGGAAAATACCCTGCTGTCTTTCATCACTATTCACACAGCATCTGCTCAGGTAAGTGACATCTCATGACCTTTACAATCTTACATTATTTCTTTTCCCACTGCGCTCAAGCAGAACATCATCCGTATCTCGGGTTCTTCAGCTCTGTTTCAAACCCTAGTGAGTCTAGACGGGATCTGAAGGCATTCAGTTGCACATCTGACATGGAAAGAACAAAACCAAGCACCAACAAACTCCATTTCATCTCAGTCACTTATGAGGTGCATTTCATTCATGGTGCTGCCTAACTAGGGAACAAATGTTTTTTTTTTTTTTTTTTTTTTTTTAGGTTATATAAAGGTGAGGATAAAACATTCTTAAAGTAATGTTTCTAGAACATTCTTATAACTTTAATATCTGAGATATATTCTCATAACTTTGAGAAAAAGTTCTTAGATCAAAATTCTTAAAACATTGTCATGATGTTATTTGTACTTAATGAACGTTCTTATAATGACAAGACAAAATGTTCTTTGAATATTAAATATAAATATTCAAATAACCATATTTTCGGTAAAAATAGTTAGAATTGAGTAAGAAATGTTTTAGTCACCTGTAAATAATGTTTTAATCACATGAAGAAAACTGGATTATTTTTTTACATTCTTAGAATATAAAAATAAATTAAAAATTTCTTTAAAATCTAGTTTTATTTTGAGTGAAAAAAGTTGGTAGAACATTGTAAAAATGTTTTAAGAACCTTTAAATAACACTAATCACGACATGGAAACTGGATATTTTAACATTTTAACCCTACGAGACGCTGTGTTGAACGCTTTGGGAACGCCTTCAGCGAGACCATACTCTGAAACATGTGTGTAATCAGACCAATGGATGGGCGCAACGATGGGGTGACGTGTGACCAGGAAGCTATAAAAGCACATGAGGTGGAGACAGTGGCAGCTTCTGGAGAATGAGGGAAGCTCTCTGAGGGATGCCGGAAGTATGACAGGAGACGCACCGTCTCGTTCCCTCGGGGAATTAGGGTTAAATACGTAACCTTGAGACATTCCCTTCAGGAACTTGAGCTGCATCAAACGCTTTGGGAACGAGATGACTTTCAAGTCCCTACGTAGTGTGTATGAACTTCAGCACAGCTATGGCAAAAGGATGGAAGAAACAGCAGCGGTACGAATATCAGGGTTGTAGAACCTGACAAAGGTGAGCGGCGTCGACCAACACGCAGCGTTACATATATCCTGCATAGCCACACCCGACAGGAAGGCCTTGGAGGCCACCACACTTTGGGTGGAGTGAGCCTTGACCCCTAAGTGTGAGGGAAGGCCAGAGGACTCATATGACATAGTAATGGCATCAACAGTCCACCTACTGAGGGTCTGCTTAGTGGCAGACCCTCAGTAGGTGGACTGTTGATGGACCATAGGACCAAGGACCATAGCAAACGAATAGCTGGTCTGACTTCCTCCACATGGCAGCTCTGTGGACATATGCAATTTAGCTTCTGCTGGTCAGGCTCCCAAAATGGAGGAGGACAGAATGCCTGAAGTACGAAGGGCCGTGGTACTGAGGAACTTTAGGGACACTAGTATACTTTAGGGACGTACCCCGGCCTGGGGTACTGAAAAGCTTTGGCCAAGCCGGGCGCAAAGTCTAGAAAGGAGGGGGCCACTGACACTGACAAGGCCTGCAAATCTCCGACTCTCTTCAGCGATGTGATAGCTAGCGGGAAGACAGTCTTAAGTGTCAGAACTCGATCTGAAACCTCAGAGAGCCTCCAGGACCACAGCTAGGTCCCACAGGGGGACACAAGATCGTACGGAAGGCCTCAGCCTCAGCCCACCTTGGAGGAAACATGTAACCATGGGGTGTCTTCCCACAGACTGACCACTGAGAGGGGCGTGGTAAGCAGTTATAGCCACCACGTACACCTTCAGGGTGGAGTGGGTCAACCCTGCAGAGAATCTAGCCTGCAAGAACTCCAGCACTGAACCGACCCGGCAGTTAACTGGGTCAAGCTGGCGATCTCTACACCATGAAGTGAAAAGGTGCCACTTTAGGCCATACAGTTTCCTCGTAGAGGGAGCTCTGGATTGGAGGATGGTCTCAACAACCTCGGTTGAGAGACCAGAACCTATGAGTTGTGCCCCCTCAGAGGCCACACCCACAGCTTCCATAACTCCGGGGCGGGGGTGAAAGATGGTGTCCCCCGCCTGTGAGAGGAGATCCCTCCTGACAGGAATCTCCGATGGAGAGCTGTCGAGAAGGGAAATCAGGTCCGAGAACGGGGCTACTAGTAGCAGATGGAGCCCATCCATCGGAGGAAAGGCGTACAGATGAAGCCTCGGCCAAGTCTGTACCATGGCATCCAGCCCAAATGGAGCTGGATAAGTCAGAGAGTACCAGAGAGGACATTGCGATGTCTCTTGGGTCGCAAAGAGGTCCACTTGAGCCTGGCCAAAAACTCTCCAAATCTACTCCACCACCTCGGGGTGAAGCATCCATTCCCCTGGGCCTTATGCCCCTGCCTCGACAGGATGTCTGCTCGCATATTGAGATGCCCAGGATATGCACTGCTCTCAGCGAGAGGCGTTTGTCCTGGGACCACACAAGGATCTGGTGCGCCAGCTTGTACAAGGGGAACGCAGACCTCCCTGGTGGTTGATATATGAGACCACTAATGTGTTGTCGGTGCGCACCAACACATGGCGATCTCTCTGGTCAGGTCTCAGAACCCCGTTCGCGTGGGGGCGTGCGAGTTGCGACTCTCACTTTCTGCGCCTCTCTGTATGAGGAGTGGGCACACTGTTGGGGCTACTGGGGTGGTTCGTCGGCCCTCTCGCCATCGCCCTCCTCGGAGGACAACAGTCAGAGCACTGAGTGCTCTCCTTGGGGGAAGAAACCGCTCCGTCAGAGCATGCTTCTGAGCCTTGGGAGGTGGCTCTGGATCCCACGGCAGAGGAAGGAGAAAGGGACTCGCCCGTCTCAATTCCCTCCACGAGATCCACCAGTGAACCTCACAACTGCAATCGCCATGCTGGCTCATCAGTCGCAGGACCATAGCCACGGGGAAAGCTGCCGAGGGCTCCCTCCTCAAAGAGAGCCCTCTGGGAGAAAAGCATCTGCAGCGAGAGGCGCTTGCAATGCAGGCAGTCAGCTCCCTCGTGCCCCCAAGCAAACAACACAAAGGCTGTGAGTATCCCCACCCGTGATATAAGGAGGGCAGGGAGGAACACACAGCCAAAACTGCTGTTTACTTTTATCACCACCCTTATTTTATTTGGTCTTAGCCTTTGGCATGGCTTTATTGTTTGTGAACATGACAGACAATGGTAAATAGGACATACACACACAAAGCGCTTCGCTGATTGACAGAAGCTGCCGCTGTCTCCACCTCACGTGCTTTTATAGCTTCCTGGTCACACGTCACCCTGTCAGCCCGTGACGTCGCGCCCATCCATTGGTCTGATAACACATGTTTCAGAGCGTGGTCACGCTGAAGGAGGTCCTAAAGCGTTAGACGCAGCTCGAGTTCCCTCGGGGAACTGGCCATTTTAACATAGAATATTAAACAAACATTCAAATAGGCTAACATTTCATTTTGGGTAAAAAATAAAGTTTGTAGAACATTGTAAGAAACATTTTAGGAATGTTTTAATAACGTTCTACGACAAGGAAGCTGGATAGGTTTTTATAACCTACATTTGTTACCTGCGTAAGCAGACAGTAAACAACAAGGCAGCTCTGTTTTGGAACACAGCCGGAGTCTCTTTCTCCTGCCGTCCTTTCTGGCTTTAGTTTCCACAGCACACACAAACACACACACTAGCGAGCGCACGCACACGCACACACACACACACACACACACACACACACACACACACACAACATACACATAATACACACATGTTTGTTTTTGTGAATTGTGGGGATATTCCATAGGCGTAATGGTTTTTATACTGTACAAACTGTATTTTCTATTGCCCTACACCAACCCTACACCTAAACCTACCCCTTACAGGAGACTGTGCATTTTTACTTTCTGAAAAAACTCATTCTATATGATTCATAAGTGTTTTGAAATATGGGGACATGGGGTAGTGTCCTCATAAGTCACCTTCTCCTTGTAATACCTGTCATACCCATGTCATTATACAAATTTGTGTCCTCATATGTCACAAAAACGCACACACACACACACACGCACACACACGCACACACGCACACACACACACACACACACACACACACACGTTTGTTTCAATGAATTGTGGGGACTTTCCATGGACTTCTATTACTTTTATACTGACCAAACAATCTCCTAACCCAACACTAACCCTAATCCTACCCCTTACAGAAAACCTGTTTGCATTCTTACACTTTCAGATAAACATCATTTGCTATTTTTAATAGCTTTTTTATTTCCCTCGTGGAGACCGCAGGCCGGTCCCCACAATGTCCAAAATTTCTGTTTTTACAGAGGTTTAGGGTTAGAGGATAGAAAATATTGTTTGGTCAGTATAAAAGTAATAGAAGTCTATGGAAAGTCCCCACAATTCATAGAAACAAACGTGCGCGCGCACACACACACACACACACACTTCTGGTTTGCTATCCTTGTGGGGACTTTCCGTAGGCGTAATGGTTTTTATACTGTCCTTACTGTATGTGCTATTGTCCTACACCAACCCTACACCTAAACCTACCCCTTACAGGACACTTTCTGCATTTTTACTTTCTCAAAAAAACTCACTTTGTATGATTTTTAAGCTTGTTTCCTCATGGGGACCTAAAAAATGTCCCCATAAGGTCAACATTTACTGGTTTGCTATCCTTGTGGGGACTATATTCTATTGCCCTACACCAACCCTACACCTAAACCTACCCCTTACAGGAAACCTTCTGCATTTTTAGATTTTCAAAAAACTTAATTCTGTGTGATTTATTAGCTTGTTTACCCATGGGGTCCTCAATTTAGGTCCCCACCGTGACATGAGTCCCCAGGAGTCTGTGTTTATTCAGGTTTAAGTCCCCACCTGAATAGAAAAACAGGTGTACGCACACACACACACACACACACACACACACACACACACACACACAGTGTGAGTGTGTTGGAGGTGAGCGGGCAGTGCGGGACTCGTGTCATTATTGATCAAACTCTAGCGGGCGCCGAGTGGCAGAATTTTGGCCAGACGAGTCGAGCATCTGTCAGAGTCTGTACAGTAGTTTAGCAGAGGTAAATAAGGACAGCAGTGTGTGTGTGGTGACCGCTTGCCAAGTAATCTTTTTAATCACGGACTTATATGAATAGTTCACTGAAAAATTACTTTACTCACCCTCATGTTGTTCCAAACCCAACTTTCTTAAAAGAAAACACTGTTTACAAGCCAAAACAGCTCTAAACAAATATGTGGCTGGATTTTGATGTGAGAGACAACAGGAGATGCACTTTTTCACTGAAGGAAGCATTATTATGGATTATGGACTTGACTTTTAGACATATTTTGTAAAATGGACCAAAAAAACCTTTTTTAAAGTTCTGTATCTGTCATATATTAGTCTGTGAAGCTGCAATAAATGTATGTACATTATAGGAACAGTGACTTGCAATGTCTCTAAAACCTTAAAATGTCCAATTTTCTTCTTATGATTAGAACATTATTTAAAATGTTACAATAATGTTAGCACAGCTAGGCAAAAGTGTGGAAATTTTCTGATACATTTCTGGAAACTTTCCAGGATTTTGTTGTTCTGAGAACTTTTTTTGTTCTTTTTTCAGCATTATGACAACATTCGTCAACATCGTAACGAGATTCTGCGAACGTTATTCTCAGAATGTTGTCTCTCAACGTCATAAAACTGCTCCAAGAATGTTTTCTCTATCTACCTTTATCTTAACCTTTACAAAACATTGTGGGAGCATTCCGTGTCAGCTAGGAATATGTTTAAATTAGTGCTTAATCGTAATTAATCGCATGCAAAATAAACATTTTTGTTTACATAATATATGAGTGTGTACTGTTTATATTTATTATGTATATCATACACACACATGCACGTATGTTATATTTGTATATTAAATATATTTATATATTATATAAATATATACATGCAAATATTTTCAATATATATATATGGTATAAGTGTGTTTTTATATATACATAATACATATACACAGTACACACACATATATTATGTAAACAAAAACTTTTATTTTGGATGCGATTAATCGCGAGTTAATTAATTAGTTTAAATGCAGCAAAGTCATACTAGTTTGGAACATAACAGTGAGGATTTTTGCATTTATGGATGCATTTGGCAGATGCTTTTATACAAAGTGACTTGCATTGCACTGAATCAGTTCATGCATTCTCTGAGAATCAAACCCACGACCTTGGCTTTGCTCGCGCCATGCAGTGCAGGAATGCATATTTGTATCTATCAAATCATATTCATGCTTCTGCATATTCATACCGTCTCCTTTTGTGTTCCAGAGAGAAGAAACTGGCAGGAGACATTCAGTTTCTGTCCGTTAATGACTCATCCTGAAGGACGGACCGTCGCATCTGCGCTCCGTCCAAACAAAACCCCTCAGAAAACACACACAGCACTGCAGAGTCCCTCAAGGACTGGTAGACAGATGAGAAAAACACAGAATTGTTGCGTAAATAGAATAAGACAAAGAGCAAATTGTCTTGATTTCATGCTTGTTTACAGGACAAATAATGTTGTCTTGGTGTCTCGGGCCTTCGTTCCCAATGTTTATTTTCTATCAGACGTGTACAGCATCCACAAGCGCGCCACCATCTGTCAGATCCCGCAGTCCATCATACATCAACATTAGCAGCATTTCATTAATTCCAAACAGGTTTGTTCCTTTCAAAGAGAATTTCCAGTAACACACACCCGGAGGAAGATAATGATATTAAAGCATTTTAAAACAATTCAACAAGGTTAATCATCTGACGCCTTTTACTTTTAGATGTTTTGGAGAGCGATAATAGCAACGCTGAATTTTGAATGAGCACATGAATGTGTATTTATTCTCTTTGTTTGCTGTAGTGTCTGTGGGCCGCGTGGATCTTGATGAAGCTGTGAACACGAGGGATGCAATTATGGTATAGGAAAAAAAACATGGTACAACAAAGGCACTAATAACCAAAGGGACACACTGACATGATAAAGCAGTCAGAAAGTCATGCAATTTTACAGAAGCACTCTTACAGATGTGTTATTTTACTAGTTTTTGTATTTTTTTTTTTTCATTTCCAAGTTTTAGTTTTTATGTGTGTGTGTGTGTCATTTTTATTTATTTATTAGTTTTCCTCAGGAGACATACGTTCTGTATTTTACTTTCATTTTTCATGTTGATATTGCCTTCATACGCCCACAGGAGTCTAAATATTGTATATTTCCAATAATGTGTAGTAGGGTCATTTTTAGCTTTTTTCGACGTCACGCTGCTGTTTAAAAGTTTCGAGTTCGTAAAGAAATTTATCAAGGATGCATTAAACTGATCAAGACAGTAAAGACATTAATAATGTCACAAAAGATGCTGTTCTTTTGCACTTTCCATTCATCTGTGAATCCTGAAAAATAAAATGCATCACGGTTTCCACAAAAACATTGATAATAATCAGAAATGAGCAGCAAATCAGTATATTATAATGATTTCTGAAGATCATGTGACACTGAAGACTGCAGTAATGATGCTGAAAATTCAGCTGCACATCACAGAAATAAATTACAGTTTAACACATATTCACATAGAAAACAGCTGTTTTAAATTCTAATAATATTTAACATTTTTTAATGTATTTTTAATCTAATAAATGCAGCCTTGGTGAGCAGAAGAGACTTTTTAATGAGATGTATTTAACGAGACAACCATCGTTGGCTTCAGTTCCATGAGAGTCCAGAGTCCTGAAGTTGCTCTTTAGTATTGTATTAAAAAAAACTCTACGCTTTCAAACCATCAGAAAGGACTTTTTATTTCAGTCGTGATGTTGCTTTTCTCATAATCAAACTCCACTGTTTCTTCTGCTTTATGAAGCTGTATTTAGGGCAACAGTGAAGGACTAGTAATATTGCAGTTTTCCGCCAGGCTCTAATAAACGGCTGACGTATTAAATGTCACGCTTATCAGATGAAGGTCCACATCTCTTATGCACGAGACATCTTTTCTCTTATTTTATTTTTAAATCATATTGTGCCGAAAAAATATCAAAGTGAAAGGTAATTTATTCACGGAGAATGAAGAGAAGATGCTGAGGTCTGGAGGAAAATTAAACGTTTAGTTAAAGAGTCTGAATGTGGCATCAGGAGCCAATGCAAAAGACATTTAGAGCTTCATGAAAACAGTTTGTGCTCGAATGGTTTATTTTTTTGTATCAAGGGCATTGGAAAGCCATGATCAAGTTTAAAATGAAGCAATAAGCAAACTAATGTTTAGCCACTCTTAATCCAGTAAAAGCTCTTTTAGTGTAACTGCACAGACGTCCAGCTCCAGCTGCTGCTTCACGACTCAAATCTTGACTGATTTTAATCAAGTAAAAGTCAGAATAACTGCAGTCATGTTTCCAGATGAACACTTACCTCAGCTTTACTTGATTCTCCATCAGTCTTTTTTTTTTATCTTTAAATCTGATCATCAGGATCTTTTGAGGAGCGTTTGTTTCCAGACGCTTTACTTTCACTGTTCCTCAGCGGAGGAATGATCTTCTGAGGAGCGTTTATTATTTCTTCATCTCTCAATCAACATGTTTGGATCATTTTATGTCAGTACCTGCTGTACTGTTATAAAGATCTCATTTATTTACATTACAAGAGTCAGAATTTCATCATATTGAATATCAGCATCCAAATTCAGTTTATGTCTCTGAATAGGATTAAACAGCTTTTTCCTCCATATTCTCACTATATCAGACTATACGAGCCATAAAAGCCTGATGGATCAAATACTTCATTAATCTGTTTCAGTTAAAAATAAATACATTTTTATGACTATTATTTCTCACGCCGGTCTTTCCAGCAGTAAACCTTTAGATCTCATTCAGTGCTCCAGCAGAGAGGATGATGGCAACTCAGAGAATTGAATTACTCTGACAGCTCTCAGTTTGCACCGTCACAAGCAGCGCAGATCCCTGACAGGTGGGTACGAGTAATGCCTCTTCAGAACGTACAGCGTCTTCAGAGAATTACAGGAACGGCAGACAAACAGAGCGTTCGCTTCAGAACCGCAGCAGTGTGACTGGGACGCTTTCCAACATCAGCTGCTCGCTCGTGAAGAGGCAGAGAAAGTTAAACTTGTGTGGAAAATTAATTAGATATGGCCCAGAAATGTTTATTATTATTTGCATTTGTTTAAACTAATAGATAACGACAAAAAGTCCCCAAGGCTGCATTTATTTGATCAAAAATACTGTAAAAATTGGGAAATATTATTAGAATTTAAAATAGCTGTTGAATATAAGTTAAAATGTAATTTATTTCTGTGATCAAATGTGAATTTTCAGCATCATTACTGCAGTCTTCAGTGTCACGTGATCTTCAGAAATCATTCTAATATGCTGATTTGCTGCTTGAGAATGTTGAAGTATTTTTGTGGAAAATGTGCTACATTTTATTTTTCATGATTCACAAATGTTCAAAAGAACAGCATTTATTTGAGATAGAAATCTTTTGTAATAGATGTCTTCACTGCACTTTTGATCAATTTAATGTGTCCTTGATAAATAAAAGTATTAATTTCTTTAAAAACCCAAATCTTTTGAAGCGTAGGCAGCATGAAACACAGAAAGCTCAACTTTCTCCAGTAAACTCTGGTAGAGTTTGACATTCAAATGTCACTTAAAAACAACAAAAAAACAGACGGAAACCACTATTTTGATGTTATTCAGTGAGTTTGCAGCACTAGAACGTTCTGTTCTTTGCTGATGGGAACACTGTGTCTCTCAGCTCTCGTTTTCCATCCAGGTGGTTTCCTAAACTACATAATAGTTAAATTGGCTACTTTCTTGCCATTATAACATGTAATCTAAACATAAGACAAACTGCATTCAAGTGCATTCTAGATGTGTGAGGATGCAATTCATAATGCTTCCACGAGGGACATTAAACGAATCCTCTTCTTCAGATCAGTGATTGTCATGTGGAGCAACAGTTTAAGAGAACGATGCTGAGAGGGATAATTAACTGTAGAAACAACAAAAGTGTTTTGCCCAAAACAGCAGAACAATTTCTCTGTTATACACAGTCTATTAAACTATAGCATCAGTGTCTAGATCAGTGATTCCCAACCGGTTCGCTTCAGATCTGCTGCCTTTAAAAGTATAAAAATAAAGGTTACAGAAAGGAGTTTTTGCAGCGATGCAATAAAATAACCATTTTTGGTTCCCCACAGAACCCTTCATTGATCAGTTCTTAAATGAACCATGTTTTCTTTGTGCAAAGAACATTTTAATCTATTCTAAAGAACCACTATGAAGCACCTTTTGTGCAAAAGCAAAGATTCCATGGATATTTTATTTATTTTTTTAGAGTGAAATAAAAAAATAAAAATTCTAAGCTTGAATAATATTTTAATCATCTAAAGAAATGTTTAGATGTTGACTGACCTTAGAGGACCGGAAACTGTATTAAACTGGCTGTAAACTAGCCTGGTCAGGTTAGGAAACCTTCTAGGTCACCCTAAACCTTATTTAACCATCACATTGTGTTCAGTCATTTTGACCTGGAGAGGATTTTCTTTTTTCCCAAAAAGGCTAGTTAATTTTATCGCATTGTACAAGACAGGGTATGAAAAACTTCCAATTTATAATTTTTGTACTTTTTCCCCACCTTGTTACACTTGCGGTGTTCCTGATCAAAAATGACCTACAAAAAAATGCTTATAAATTTCTCACTTTGCTATATTATTACCAAAAATTAGATTCAATCTTTTTGTCAGCTTGTTTACTTTCAATTAGCACATGCAGGTTTTGTATTTCTTTTTGGAACTGATTAATAATAGATCTCATTGATCTGAGTTATCCACAAGTCGTGATTTTTTTAACCCAAAAACTGAGAATTGCCAAAATTATCCACAAATAGTGATTTTTAACCCAAAAGCCAAGAATTGCCAAAATTATCCACAAATAGTGATTTTTAACCCAAAAGTCAAGAATTGCCAAAATTGCCCACATTGATTTTTTTTTAAACCCAAAAACTGAGAATTGCTGAAATTATCCACAGTAATTTTTAACCCAAAACTCGAGAATTGCCAAAATTACCCACAAATAGTGATTAAGCCAAAAAACTGAGAATTGCCTAAATTATCCACAAATAGTGATTTTTAACCCAAAAACTGAGAATTGGCAAAATTATCCACAAATAATGTTTTTTTAATCAATCAATCAAATATAAATAAATAAACAAATATATATATATATATATAAATAAATAATATTACCAAACTTGCCTGCTTTTTTTCATTTAAAAACAGGGTAATACTTTACAATAAGGTGTCATTTGTTAACATTAGATAATGTATTGACTAACATGAACGAACAATGAACAATTAGTTTATTACACTATTTATAAATCTTTGTTAATGTTAGTTAATAAAAATACATTTGTTCATTGTTTGTTCATGTTAGTTCATAGTGCATTAACTAATGTTAACAAACACAAATAGTGATTTTAATAATGCATTAGTAAATGCTGAAATTAACATTAACTAAGATTAATAAATGCTGTAGAAGTAGTTCATTCGTAGTTCATGTTAACTAATGAACCTTATTGTAAAGTGTTACCAAAAACTGAGGTGCGTAAGCTCAGATCCGTGAGGCCTGTGTTCAGTCAATCCCAAAAAAAATACAAAACTTGTGCTAATTGAAAAAAAAAAAAAAAGTGATAAAAAGATTGAATCCAATATTTGGTGATAATATTACATAATGAAAGTTTTATCATGAGTTTTTAAAAGGCTGCACTAGTAAAAAAAAAGTAATATATTTAAAATATTTATTTCATACCAAGTATAGTTCAAATCTATTAATATATCTACTGACATATTTCCATAGAGATGGAAGGAAAATGACCACAACAACTAAACGCATTACTCTGAAATCACTTTTAACACTTGTTAATGATTATTAATAATAGGCCACTGGCCTTAAACGCATGATGAATGATTTACACGTAGACAGACGCTGGCTGCTTAACCATATTAGACGCAGGGCTTGAACTTTCATCACGATTAATAAGAGATCTCCCACAGGAACTGCATTTTGACCATATTCATTTCACAGATGCCTCTTATATCGCTGTCGAGAGCCTGATTGGATTTTCCATCACCTGTGGAGCTTTGCATGACTGACGGAGATGATGACTGTATGTCTGCTGGTTTGTAATATCCCAGATGCCCCATTAGCCCAGAATCCTGAAAGATTTGTGTTGCAAACTGGCAGTATAATGTGTGCGGTGACGTGAAGTGAACCGTTCCTGAGATAACAGCAGCTCTGTGTAGATTATACTCACTGATCATTAGATATCTATCACGAAGCTTGACACGGATAATCACAGACGCCGAGGCAATAATATTTGGGTGCTTTCATTAAAAGAGAATAGATGGAAGTCTGGTAAGCAGGAATAAGTCAAGCGAAATTACTCGACAGGTTCCTGACTCGCTGTGAAGGGCCACAGGTGCCGTCAGTGAATACTGATGCAGACTTCAAGTGGAGTCCAACATATCGTATTTATGAGGTCCGACCACATGAATGACCAATCAAAGTTGTGTTTACGGTACAAGCTGGAAACTCAGAGTTGCTGAGATCAGTGTGAGTCAATGTGAAACGTGCCAATCACAACCTGTCACCACTGATTGATTGATTTAATTTCATTTCAATGTATTTGTCAGATTCAAATTTATTTATTTTTTTCTAATTTATACTGTATTACTTAAAGCGGTAGTTCATCCAAAAATGAAAACTCTGAAACCTTCTAAAAATGAACTGAATGAAAACATTAACAAAATGTTTTTAGAACATCATATTTTTATTAATTTCGTAATATTAAGGCTTTATCATAGACAACAAAAAATATAAGTCACTGACAGGCTGCTTTATACAAAATAAATTAAATGAAATGAAATACCATATATAAATAAGCAATAGAAATGGATTTCTTGTCATGATTTAAATGTTATTAACAGTTTACAAAAACTTTTCTTACAATGTTCTACTAACTTTATTTTCACCCAAAATATAACATTATTGAATGTTTATTTTTAATATTCTAAGAATGGCCTTTGTTTGTGATTATAGTGTTATTTAAAGGTTCCTAAAATGTTTCTTACAACGTTCTACAATTTTTTTCACCCAAAATATAACCTTATTGGATGTTTATTTTTAACATTTTAAGTACGTTAAATTGTCCAATTCTTGTCGTGATTAGAACGTGATTTAAAGGTTTAAAAAAAAATACAGTTCTTGGAACGTTTATCAAGTGCAAATAACATCAAAAAGACATTTTGCATGGAAATGCGTACCAGTAGCATGATTTATTTGTATTTTACGTGCTATATGCAGAAACTGACTTTGGCGTGCATGTGATACCCACGTGTTTGACGTGCATATAATACGCAGTTTTTTGCATGCATATGATACGCGCTTTGTTCGCGTGCATATAATACGCATTTTGGCGTACATATAATACGCACCTACCCCACACCCCTAAACCTACCAATTGCGTATCATATGCACGCCAAAGTCCATTTTTTGCGTATAAATAGTATGCCAAATAGAAACAGAAAATCATGCCAAAACTCATTCATGAGATCGGGATATTTTGATATTTTTTAAAAAAAAAAAAAAAAAACGTCGTGGGAACGTCCCCTTGTAGCTGGGACTTGAAGACAGCTTCAAATCCGTTCGCTAGCGTTCCCGTTCATCTCAGCGCAGTTCGTTATTTATTACATAATCAGCAGCAAACGGAGAGCGGGCTGGCTGCAGTATTAGTATCTGGTTCTGATCAAAGTTGCACATCAAAGGGAATTTATGCAGGATATTGGGCTGGTTTCTGCCGCAGGCGCCATGGTACTTCTCTCCTTTACCTTTTTGAAGTTTTGCACAGAAGTGCACGTTGAATGAGGGTCATGAAGACGACCGCACACCAACCAAACGGTGGAGGATTCAAGTGTGTGTGTGTGTGTGTGTGTGTGTTTTCTGTAGATTTTTTCAAACTATATTTCACATCAGTTTCGCATCAAGCTGCTCGCGGTGTAGCTTCCCATAAATGTGAATAAGCCGTGAATCATCTTTAACGTGGAAGATTTTCATCATTTGTTCATGCACATCATGCCTTCCAGCGCTTTAAACGCCACAGTTTGAACCTCATGAATCAGTCACGAGCTGTTCGTGCGGATCAGCTTTACACGTGAAGGAACGTTCCGGATCCGTTGATGTGGATCGTTAGGGTGAGCCGAGGAGTCATTATTTGTTTCCTCAAGGAGCCCGAAGCGAGGCGACAAAAGGTCTGTTAAAAATGAGACTGTGGCTTTCTGGCCCATTAGCCTGAGGGAGAAGCTCTGGCCGCGGTCTTCCATTACTCTGGCATCTCTATCCCCTCCAGAGGAAGCGCTCCGGCCTCACAGCCGTTCATCATCCAGATACATGTAAGGAATTTCTTCCTCCAGGCCAGGGTCAGCGTGTTTTGTTTTACGCTGTTATGTGTGAGATTCTGGAGCTTCAAAAAACCAACGATTTTAGATTATATGGTGTTTCTGTTTTTCTTAAGGTACACTGAAAAAAATGATTCATTGAATTTACTCAATTTTTTTTTAAGGTAAGTGGTTGCAATCAATTTATTTTAGCTACATTTAAATAAACAAATTTAGTTGACTAACTTTCAACATATTTTAATTTTTTTTATTAAATGTAGCTAAAATAAATTGTTTGCGACCACTAACCTTAAAAAAAAAAAAAAAAAACGTTAAACATTTCCAAAAATAATAGCGTAATTAATCCTCACTGGTAAAACATGGTCTAAGTTCTAGTAAAATATTTGTGTTTTATGTTGTAGCTATGCTTGCAAATGTTTATTTTGTCAGAATGCACACTGTCTTGTATCCTAACCAAATGTTTTGAGAATATTTTTATAACGTTCCCTTTAGGTTATGAAAACGTTATGTTCTCTGAATAATCCAATTAAAAAAAAAAAAAAAAAAAATATATATATATATATATATATATATATATATATATATATTGCTTATGCCAGGGTTATTTTTGAATGTTATTTGAACGTTCTGAAACGTTACATTTAAACAAACGGAACACAATCCCTGCCAACAAAAAAGTTTTAAGAGTGTTTTGCTAATGTTCCTGTTATGAAAACATTGTTTGTGAATATTAGCATTCAAAACATCAAGGTTTTTAAACGCTTAAAATCATTGTTCTTGGCTCATTTTTAATGTTCTCTGAACGTTCTGAAACAATTTGTAATATTAAAAAAAAATGTTACTGCTTATAACTTTGAAAGAACACTTTCATAACATTATTTTCAGATGTTGCTCATTTTTGTAGGAATTCAGTAAGTCTTGGGTGTGTTTAAGTCAACAGGTTTCTCCTAAAATTCTTCAGGAGGAATGAAAACAGACCTAAAATGAGTCGATAATTGGTATAGGGCTAAAAAATGAATGTGGATGGCAGCTCAGATCATTTGATCTTAAAAGAAGTCTTAAAATGTTTGAGTTCGTATTGAGATCTCTGAAACTCAGAAGTAGACATCCCAGCAAACAGGGAAAAACAAACTAACTTAACATTATTAGAATGTGCATCGAAAGTTATCTGGTCTTTAATAATGTTCTCAAAATATTAGTACAAACATTTGTTATTTGTAAGATCTAACTTTTTAAATGTTGCTACTTTTTTGGAACACTCACAAGTAACGTTCTCATAATGTTTGCAAAATGATACATTACAATGGAATGTTACCTTAATGTTCACAAAACCAACAAAAGCATTTAAGAGAACATTCAGAAATAACACTTTCATAACTTAACGGGAATCTTAGCAAACATTCTAAACCATTAATGAAAGTTCTTAAGAGAAACATCAGAGGACTCCGGTAAAATCTCAATTTGCTCTCCATTTAATCTCTATAAAGTTTATGAGAAACAATCGAGAGGGCTGTGATTTTTGTCATCTGCATGCGTTTGTGATTTTAATAGTTTGCATTAATAAAGCCAAAATATGTTCCATACAGTCTCTATCACTACATCAGCTAAAGTACTGTAGAGTATGTGATAGTCGAGCGATTGAAACACCCACAAACTAATGGAGATGTTCCAGTTTCTCCACCTCTAACATCACTCTGGCCTCGATCCTGCAGGGTGTGCTTGTTCTCCTCATAAACTGCAGTTTACTGTAGACGGCGTGTGTCATCAACCTGCTGCGAGAGAAACTAATCAACATCAAACACTTGTATTTTTGCCCACCTCTGTGTTCCAGCGTAATTGTGGTCCGTTGCACAGTTTGGAAGCTTGTGGAGATGATTTGCATGGAAATGAGCTGTAGATCTGGAGATGAGAACTCCATTCGTGAGAATCTGCTGCCAGTCAGCTTGAACACGAGCGTCTCTCTGAGGTCCAAACGCTCCGATATAATAAACACTTGAGCGTAAGATGCTCTGGAGGGTGTTTGTGGAGGAAAATGAATCTCAAATGCTGGTGTTTGGCTTGTCTTGAGGAATAAACTGCTGGGAGAATCTCAATTATCAGGACAGCTGCAGTTTTTCCTTCCTTCAGTCTGCTTTGCTTTGCTGAGTGGGCTGTTGTATTGTGAAGAACGCTTTAATAATCCAGTACGTGTAAAAAAAAAAAAAAATCACATTTAGTTCAATGTGTCAAAAAATCATTCGATCATTGACCAAAACACTAAATAAAGTTTATCCGATGGCATGTTTGGATTGTGCCAGCATGTTATAATATTATATTTATATTTTATTTTAATGTAATTTTAATTAAATTAAAATTAAAATTTTAATTATTTGTACTGAATTATTTTTATTTGACTTAACCTTTTAGTCATGTCTTATTTAATGTGTAAATAAATGTGCCTGTTTTTTTGTTTGTTTTTTACAGCAACCATTTAAATGTTATCATTTCAACACAAATTTGGAGTAGAAACATATTTTTAAAACTGTGCAATTTAAATGTTTATATACAACTTTTATTTAGGTGTTGTCTATTTTGTATTTAAAATGTTCTGCTAAATTAAAACTTTAATTTCAGTTTCAGTGTTATAGTAAGAAAATCATTTTAGTGCATCACTAATATATATATATATATATATATATATATATATATATATATATATATATATATATATATATATATAATGTATATATATATATGATAGATTACGGACTTTTTTTAATCCAGGATGATGGTCATGGGTTAGTTAGCTGGTCATAATTGCACAATTATGCTGTTAAAGAGCATCTTTCAAAATGGATATAATGGATAAAATAATCACAAATGTTCCATTATACTACAGTCGATGATTTACCAGTGACTGTTTTTCTTTTGACGCCTATTAAAAGCATGAAAACAGTTTTCTCTCTTCTCATCTGCAGTCTTTGTCGTCAGATCTTAGGACCCCGAGTCACCACAATAATTTATATTCTTTATGTCAAGCCGGGTTATCAGGTGAGCATTCCAAGCATGTGATTGCATTAAGAACATAATGTTGGGGAATAATAAATGTTAGGAATATGAAATGAACGCTCTCCTCCTGTTTTTGCGCAGTGGCAGGCCATTTTGTTATTCTGCCAGCATCTGCTTTGGCGAGTGACCTGTGAGACGTCTCTGGTTGACATTTGACAGAAAATGTCATTGCTTAGAAGTGCACTTCAGCTCAACTCATATGATTATATTTTGAAGAACAGACCAAAGAAAAGTGGTCAGTGTGTGTCTGATTCACTGTTTGTTCACAGCATGGATGCTTTTCAGTGAACACACAAGTATTTTCATTGATTTTAATGGTGTGTAATTCCACTCTCGTGGCTGTATATGTAACTGTTATAGTGATCATGATTATTCTCCTTAGAGCCTTGCTGAATAAAACATTTAAACTAGTGTAAAGTTGTTAGCTGGGCTTCCAGTCGAGCTGGTTATGCTGGCGTGGTTTGATGGTTTTGGAGGGTTTTGTGTCCTCTGATCAGGCTCGGATACAGCTAAACCAGCTGAGACCAGCAGATCTGTTTTTTTCTGCAGGCATACCGTTCTTTTAGTATTTTAAAAGATGAATTTGAGAGAGATAAAGTCAGAGTTGTAAGCTGTAAACTTTCAATTGTGAAAACAGCTCATAATTCTGAAATATAAAGTCAGAATCGCAAGATATAACGTTAGAATTGAGAGATAAGAAGTCAGCACTGTGAGACATAAAGTAGGGATTGCAAGAAATAAAGTCAAAATCGCAAGATATTATAAAGTCAGAATTGCGTCTTGTAAACGTGCAATTGTGAGAAAAAACAAACAAACTCAGAATTGTGAGCTGCAAACTTTCAATCGTGAAAAATGAAACTCATAATTTGAAATGTAAAGTCAGAATTGCAATTCAATTGTGAAAAGTATAAACACAGAATTGCGAGATAAAAACATTTTTGTATAAACTTTCCTCATTTATTGTGAGGAAAAACTCATTGTTGCAAAATAACAAGTTAAAACTACCTTTTTTAAAATTATTATTCCATGGAAGAAACCAAAAAACAGAATTGCACGATATAAAGATAGTGAGATATAAACTCAGAAAGATAAAATGTGTGATATAAACTAGTAATTGCAGAATTGCGGGAAAGAAAAGTCCGAATTGTAAGATAAAAAGTTGCAATTATCTTTTTTTATAAGCATAAACAGGCTTCCATATGTGACTGATCACTAGAACATGTAGAAACAGATGCATTTTTCAGCTATGGTTAAGCTGTTATTTGGGTTGTTAGTTTGAGTTAAAGAGGATGTTCACAGGTAAGTCTGGGTTTGATGTTTGTCTGAAGAGTCTATTTACAGTCTCACGATCGCGTCTCGCTGCAGGCAGGCAGACAGGTGGCCATTAGTTCATGATGGAGCCGATGAAGGCTGTCTGCACAGATGACTGCCTCCTAGTTTGGGCTTCAAATGTCATTTTCTACGCTACATTTCTCAGCCCCCGCAGACCTGGGCCTCTGTACCAATTTAGACATCAACCCTTGACATTTCGCAGATTTTCCTCAACCCTGAGTCACCCGTGGATCTCCAGTTGGGAAGGAACAGGGGTTTCTGGCCGTAGGAGGACGGGTTGATCTGCATCAGGTGCGGAGGGTGAAGGTCACGCACCTGTCATCTGTGCCTGGTTATCTGAGTAATTGCAGTCATCCAGACTCAATGCATCAGTAACAGATCGAACCTCCCATTTAATGACGGAGTGTTTCAAATACAAATGTTTTTACTGTTCAACCTCTCATGTTCTGGGAACATTATCATACACCCCACAAGAAATCTGTCATTTTTTCCAGAAAGTGATGAAATTCCCACCGGAGTCAATTTGAATCTCACATGATTATTATTGCTTTTATGTGAAGGAAATGACAATGGTGGAAACTACATAGAAATGTTGTTTATATATCTTGGAATGTGTCTGTATCTTTGATTTATATCTTGTTTAATTTAATTTTTTTTTAATGTTTTGCTATTGTGTGTATAATTTTCAACAACAGCCTGGCAGAAGAATTAAAATATCCTGGAGGACATACAAACATGCATTCAATCTCACAATTCCGACTTTATATCTCATGATTCTGGCTTTATATCTCACAATTTGAAATTGTTTATATATTTTAATTTTTCGGCCAGGTTGGTGTTGAAAATTAGAACATGTTCTTAAGAGACTTGCTTGGTTAAATAAAGGTTAATAATAATACTCTCACAATTCTTACTTTACATCTCGCAATTCTGAGTTCAAAATTTCACAATTTCAGCTTTATATCTTGCAATATAAAGTTGGCCTAATGGATAGCGAGTCGGACTTGTAACCTGAGGGTTGCGGGTTTGAGTCTCAGGTCCGGCAGGGATTGTAGGTGGGGGGAGTGAATGTCCAGCGCTCTCTTCACCCTCAATACCACGACTGAGGTGCCTTTGAGCAAGGCACCGAACCCACAACTGCTCCCCGGGCGCCGCAGCATTGGCTGCCCACTGCTCCGGGTGTGTGTGTGTGTGCACTTGGATGGGTTAAATGCAGAGCACAAATTCCGAGTATGGGTCACTATACTTGGCCACATGTCACTTCACTTCAATTCCGAGTTTAAATCTCACAATTCCGACTTTACATCTCACAATTCCGACTTTACATCTCGCAATTCCGACTTTACATCTGGCAATTCCGACTTTACATCTGGCAATTCCGACTTTACATCTCGCAATTCCGACTTTACATCTCGCAATTCTGACTTTACATCTGGCAATTCCGACTTTACATCTCGCAATTCCGACTTTACATCTCACAATTCCAACTTTATATCTTGCAGTTCTGACTTTTCACAATTCCGAGTTTAAAATTTCACAATTCCAACTTTACATCTCACCATTCTGACTTTACATCTGACAATTACAACTTTACGTCTCGCAATTCCGACTTTATATCTCACAATTCCAAGTTTAAAATTTCACAATTCCAACTTTACATCTCACCATTCTGACTTTACATCTGACAATTACAACTTTACGTCTCGCAATTCCGACTTTATATCTCACAATTCCAAGTTTAAAATTTCACAATTCCAACTTTACATCTCACCATTCTGACTTTACATCTGACAATTACAACTTTACGTCTCACAATTCCGACTTTACATCTCGCAATTCCGACTTTATATCTCACAATTCCGACTTTACATCTCACAATTCCAACTTTATATCTTGCAGTTCTGACTTTTCACAATTCCGAGTTTAAAATTTCACAATTCCAACTTTACATCTCACCATTCTGACTTTACATCTGACAATTACAACTTTACGTCTTGCAATTCCGACGTTATATCTCACAATTCCAAGTTTAAAATTTCACAATTCTAACTTTATGCCTCGCAATTCTGACATGACATCTCACAATTCCAAATTTATATTTCGAAATTCCAACTTTATATCTCACAATTCCAACATTTCAACTCAATTCTGACACAGTTTCAACAATTCTGACTTAAGATCTTGCAGTTCTGACTTTATATCTCACAATTCTGAAAAAGGGCCAAATTGTGAGATTATTGTAATTACCGTTTTTAGTTTCTATCCCGTGGTGAAAGCAAGCTGCCGTAGTCACATGACATTTACAGCTGGAAAACGAGCTGGCCGCAGAACTGAACGCGCATGAGCAGAGATGGCAGACTTTCTCATGTTCTTCAGCAGGTGCTATTGTGATGAATGTGAATGCTGGCGGTCAGATCTCTACAGGTGTTGCACAACTCCTTGACTGAGAGTCTAATTCAAGAAAAAGTTAATAATACAGATAAAAGTCGCTTTAGTCCGCACATACATTAATCATGCGGCTGCATTAATGACTATCTTACAGGCTCTTTTATACCCAAGGGTTGATTTTTATTAAAACTGTGAAAATAATATTTAAGTGGGTGTTTTTAAGATATATGATGTTTTAAGATCAGCTGTGAAATTATTCTATTCAATTTTTTTTTTTTTAATCCAAAAATGAATGCACCATGCAGAGTTATCAAGCAAAATGCATAATTGAAGATATGGTGGAAATGACATTTCAGCAGAAAATGAATTCTCGAGTGGTATCAGTGCATCTTATTGGTCATCTGCTGCTTTCTGAGGTTTATTTCTTTTTTTAAATTAACAGAATATGATGCTGTTGTAAGTTTTACTCTGATGGAGCAACACTGACACCCAGCGGCCAATGGATGTATTTCACACACACATCATCCCTGTTATCCACATTTTCATCAGGTATTTCTTAATATAGCCTATTGGATGAAATATTAAATCCATTTTTTATTAGTCAATAATATTAGTTCATTTATCATAATATCATAGTCTGAAAAACACTTCTTATCACTGAATATGACTCAGACTCACACCTAAATATGAGATTGATATATTTGAAATTCATATAAAATGTCTGATTATTTAGGCAGTTTTAACATAAACAAACTAATAAACTTAATTGCATGCATATTTGTCGGTCATACAAGCCAGATTTCTATTGCTAACGACTTGCATTTATTTGATTTTTATTTAATAAGCATTTTTTAAAAATGTATTTATTCAGATGGCTTAGAATCAGCATAAATCTGTTCATTGTGAAAACAATTACATTTATTTGATTAAAAGTATGCAAGCAATATTCATTTAGTTAAAATCGATTTATTGATGATAAATAGGCCTATATAAAGATGGTTATTGTTCATTTAAAATTTATTTAAAGTTTATTACAGCATGATTATCAAAATCTGACCGGTTTCATTTATGTATGACTGACAAATATGAATCACATTTGCAAATATGTATCTTTTTTGTTTTTTTGCAATGCATTTATTTATTTGTTTGTTTAAAGGGACAAAAATGCAGTTCTTTAAAATCTTACATTTTTATTTATTTATTTATCATTATTTTGTATTGATTGATTGAGTGCGTTAACAATATACCTTAAAATCAATAAAGTCAATATTTAATAAATCTATACCACTTTTTGTGCTAACGTTTTAAGAACATTATTTTCTTTGTTTTATATGATCACTTTTTAATGTATTCGTTAACTTATAATTATTTTATTATTTTGTCTAATCATATAATAATTTATTTTTATTTCATTCAATAAGAAATACAAATTACTGACAATTTTGCAGAAGACGGAAGAAAGGAGAAGAAAAGGAGAAAGCGCCTACTGATGAAGTCTGAGCACTGAAACATACGCAGCTAAGACTATTCAATAAACTCTGCTCATTTTTACTCTCTCATTTTCATAATTTCTGACTTTCTCACTCAGCTTCTTGGATCTCTATCAGCTGGGTCGCTTTCTAACCACAGTGTTCTCGTAAACTGCAAATTTGGTCTCTTTAGAAACACTAAAAGCAGTCAGGACTTTATAAATCCAGTTTGCTTTGGTTGTGTACTCTGTATATAATGAGAGTGCTGTGTATGTACATATACGACTTTGTTTTACTCCGTTTGTCAGAAAATAAGGAGGTGAAAAGCTGATGCGGGAAATGATGACATGCACTGGATTGCACAACACTTCCCAATGTGTGGAAATGTCTAGTTTGGCAGAATTTCATTCGGTTTGATCCAAAAGTCAGATTCTGGTCCAGGCTGGAATAGACCTTGTCGATGTAGTTTTCCCTGGTTAAGAATCTTAACCATGCTGGTTAGAGTTAAACTGAATTAACCATGCTACTATGTTCCAAAAACCAGTTTGACAACCTTTTGAATTTTTTTTTTGAGGCAGAATACAGTGTTCTTTAATTAGGTCTTGTTGGTCAGGATGAACCGCTTTTTCTGTGTGTTTAGTCTTAGCAGAGCTATTTGTCAGTCGAACAAACAAATGCTCTGAAACTGAAAAACCACGTCTGTTGATGACTAATAAAACGGTAGTTTGGAGAGAGCAATGTATTTTTGCTCAGTTTCACTTCTGTGTATCTTCCAAATATCGCCGCGCTGTTAATGAGGAACAGACATATCAAATATGAACCATAATGAGTCATTTATCTCTCCAGGGATTCATATAACTCATCTGTGAAAGTTTAGAGACTGTGAATGATGGAGACACACAAAATTAAAGCGGTTTTTGTCAGTATGTGATAAAATGCTAAAGGCGGGTGATGAAAATGTTAAAATAACACTTAATTCTCCTTTTCATTTCTTAGGAGTCTCATGGATTTGAGACTCATTGAATGTCTGCAGGGTGTTTGAGTGTGTTTAGTCACTCACATCAAAACTGCCCAGATCAATGTCAGTGGAAAAAAATGTATTCATTAAATATTTTGGTGCTTGAACATTAACTGTAAGGGAATGACTCAGCATGAAGGAATTAATACACAAACGCCTTGTAGAAAGTCATTTATTAAGCTTTAGTTTAATTACTTCTTACTTCATCTATTGTTGTTTGTTTTTTAGTTTTGTTTTTTCAGATTAACCCCCGGTTTCACAAATAAGGTTTAGGCCTAATCTCAGACTAAAATGTAAGTCACTAACTGATCTTAAAATATGTCTGTGCATTTGCTTTCTCTCAAGATGCACACTAGTATTGTATTTTTTTTCGAAGGCATGTTTATAAAAACTAATTAAATGTCCTAATTGAACTACTGGCTAATCCTGGCTTAAGCCCTGTCTGTGAAACCAGGCCCGTGTGTATTTGAACGGAAAGCATTAAACTTTTAAACATTTGTTTGGCTGATGCAGATAACTACTATTATTATAAATATTATCTAACATTATTTAATTCATAGTGTATTTGTTGCTATTTGCCTTTTTGTTGTCTTTTTTCTCAAACCCTTGTAAGGTAAAAAAAATCTCACATTTATTTTCAGTCTAATAATTCAGATTTTTTTTTTTTTTTTTTATTCATTTTTTAAAAATAAAATAATTAAATGAATCTTTTAATTGTGAGTTTGTTTATCCACTGTGAAACTCAGATAAAGAAACTGTGACTTCTCAGTGACTAACAATTTTGAGTAATTTTTAAGTCTTAAATATTATGTTTGCATGTGTACACACACACACACACACACACACACACACACACACACACACACACACACACACACACACACACAGAGTTATATATATATTTAGTGTTTTTCAAAATGTTGATTTTTGTACAGTCTTTTCAAAACACATCTATGTGTTAAAATGACCCTAAATGGAAAAAAAAAACATTTAGAAAATTTCAGCCAGTATTTTGAGCAGTTTGAAAACTGAATCTGTGTCAAATCGAGTTAAACTCGAAGTCCATCAACTTGATTTACTCATATTAAGTTATACTTTCAACCGGAATAAAACCAGTTTGTTCAGATGTTACTACATCAAACACTTTTTTTCATGTCACCTGTCAGAACATTTTTGTGTTGCCAGCATTGACATCCGATCCTGTATTTCAATCTCCATCTCATGCACGAGTGCCTCTGTGTTCACTAATCACTAAACCTTCAGGTGTCAAGCAGTAATGTGATATGTTATCAGATGCTCTTCACTCAGCACTAGTGATATGATCAAACCGCTAAGAACAAGCGTTAAAGGATTAGTTCACTTCCAGAATAAAAACTTCCTGATACTTTACTCACCCGCATGTCATGTTCTTTATTTCTTCAGTCGAGAAGAAATTAAGGTTTTTGAGGAAATTTACTCCATATAGTGGACTTGGTCCAAATGACGTCAAACTAGTGCAAGATGAGCACTTGTGGTTAAAAAGTGCACTGTAAAAAAAAAAGTTGAGAAAACTAAAATTGATGTGCTCGTCCCATGTTGCCGAATGAACAACTGTATCGTCCAAATACGCCTCACACCCCTGCACCCCCCACAAAACGCAGTTAACTAACCGCTGAAAAGTAGCAGGCGCATTGTGTACCCCAAAAGGCATTACAGTATACTGTAAAAATGCATCAGGGGTAACAAATGCACTAATATCTCTGGCACGCGGAGTTAAAGGCACCTGCCAATGGCCTTTAAGGAGGTCTAACTTTGTCACAAAAGCTGCTGACCCCACATGGTCGACACAGTCCTCCATGCGAGGACGAGGATGACAATCAGGCTTAGTGACATTGTTAACCTTTCTAAAGTCTGTGCAAACACGATCAGACCCATCAGACTTTAAGACAGGGCGAACTCCATGAACTAATACTGGGTTCCACAATACCATGTGACAACATATAGTTAACTCGTTTTTGGAGGCGCTGACGTTTTTCAGGGTTGACACGATAAGGGTGCTGTTTAATCGGCGTGTTGTCACCAACGTCATGCTGCAATACGTGTGTTTGGGACGGCACATCTGAAAACAACGAAACATGTCCATTATTTAGCTGTATTATATCTGTGCGCTGTGAACAGGGGAGATGCAAGAATCAAGATTAACAAGCATATCAGAGTTTTTTAAATGGCCTTGTGCAACCAATTTCAGGGGCAGATAACGACTCACAGGCCTCAAGGACAGTTTCAGCAACACAGAAGGATCATGTACCTGCAAAGCACTAGACAAAAACGAACACAAAGTTGGAGAACACTCAGCATTGGACAAGGCCAGAACTGGGTTTGTTCAACTGCTCACGATCGTAATAAGGTTTAATCATATTGATGTGGCAAAGTCTGCTACGACGGGGACGGTCGGGAGTACCTACAATATAATCCCTGTCACTGACTCTTTTTTCTATGACATAAGGACCACTATAACGTGCAATGAAGGCTGGAACCAGGGATAGGTAAAAACACCAGAACTTTATCCCCAGGCTTAAACTGTCTGACCATGGCCTTTTTGTCAAACCAGCCTTTCATCTTGGACTGAGCAGCAGACAAGTTTTGGGTTGCCAGCTCACAAGCATAATGTACCTTGTAACGAAAAGAGCTGACACAATCAAGCGGATTTTGCAGTTTAGACTCGTTCAACCAATTCTCCCGAAGTAGTTTTAAGGGACCACGCACATTATGAGGAAATACTAAATCTGCTGGGTTAAAACCAGTAGACTGCAAAACTTCTCAAGCTGCAAAAAGCAGAAGATGTACGCCATCATCCCACTCTTTTTCAAAGTAATAGGCACGGAGCATGTATTTAAGAGTTTGATGAAACCTCTCCAGTGTGCCCTAACTTTCTGATTCTGATTCTGATTCTATTGATTAGATGGCCACGCTTTTTACAGTAAGCGCATACAGGCCTTGCCTTAGCTGTACCATCTTTAAAACTTACATGCTCGCTACAATGAGCGTGCATTACGGGACCACGCTGAGACAGAAGAAAACAAGGCTTTTCAAAGCTCTCTCTGTGGATCATAGTCATCAGCTAATATCGCAGCAGCAGACACATTAGTGACTTTTTGTTCATTTAAGTATGTTGCAATTTTGTCTGGTAGACAATTTTTAAATTCCTCCATGAGAAGCTGCTCAAAGTTCTTCTCCTCTTGTGCAGAACACTCTCTGGCTCTCGGCTTTCTTATAACGTCGAAACTTTTGCCTATAGGCCTCAGGAACCAAGTCATAAGGCCTTAGAACTGCAGACTTCACCTGATCATAATCTAAGCTTGCCTCAGGTGAGAGAGAAGCATATGCCTCCTGGGCTTTACCCGTAAACACACACCGCAGAAGGAGAGGCCAAACCTCTGTAGGACACTTTAAAGTAGTTGCTACCTACTCAAACAGCACAAAATATTTGTCAATGTCTCTCTCAGAAAAAGGCGGGATTAAACCAATGCATTTATTAACATCAAAATCTGTCTTCATAGTAGCAGAATCCCTGCTCAACTGATTCAGGTGGTCTTGTCTTCTCTATTTCAAATTTACGCAGCTCATACTCATGCTGGATATAGAATAGAGAACAGATTATTTTTAGTGCATTGCTCAGATTCTTCCAGGCTCGGGTGAGCCACAAAATCCCCTAGACTAAATTCCATAACGGGACCCGAAAAACGCGCAGTCAAATTCAAAAAAGAAACAGAGGACAAAACGACCGCGTCAAGCCTCAGCCAGCCAACAGCAAAAATACAAACCAGCCACAAAAGCCAAAATACTCAATAAACTGTTCCATGGAAAATGCACTGTCAAGTGAAGTGGTGACTCAAAATAATGTACAGCATAAATCAGAAACAATTATGCACCCCTCTACCTGTGCCTGCCTAACAAAACCTCACCTACCTCACTAAACCCCTAGTCTTAGCGGGTCCTTAAGCACTGAAAACCAGTAGGTTTGTGAGGCAATCTGCAATAGACAACCACCCAAAATCCTACGGACATGCTCCCGAGATAACCGCTCCCCCCGTGACACTATTAACACCCAAAAAAACCAACAACAGGTGAAACCCAAAAGGCAGCACCTCTTCAGCCTAACAGGGGAGCAAAAGCCGCTATACACCAAAAAAACGCAGTACACGGGACAAAACACTTCACTCACCTGCATTTCCCACGAAAACACTTTACGTAAAGAACGCCAAAAATAACAAAACACTCGTTTTGACTAAGTATAAAAAATGACTAGAGCATTTTGATACACTATAGTGCGAAGCAAGGCGGCTCGCAATTAAACTATCGTAAATCAGATTATAAGCCAACTCCGAAAAAAGTTCCCAACCATATAATTTTGGTGGACAAAAGAACTTTAACTTGACTTGAAAAATGTTCGGACGAGCCCCCAATTATGTTACGGTCCCTAATATAAGTGTCTAGAAGCCAAGAGGGACACATAACATAATAGACAGACAGCGGCTAGAGTTTTCCAAATGAATTATTCATTTAAACACAAATTACTCACAAAAGTAACCAAAAATAAGAGACGGGGAGCTCAGCAACAAAAGAAAGAATAACTAAACTAAACCGCCTCCTTCCACTTTATAGCCTCGCATCCCCAGCTCAACCAATAAGAAGCTAGAAAAGACAAAAAAAAGATATAACAATGAGCACTAATGTTTATTTGAAGACTCTGGGCCAGGGCGTACGCGATGCACGCGTAACACTTTGTAGGAGATTTTTGAGTTTTATCAACTTATTGTTGTATACACCACTAGCGTAGCCAGAAATCTTTAAGTGGGTGGGCCTACATTAAACTGGGTGTGTAGCATATGAACATTGCATGTATTTTTTGTTGGCAATTTGACCGCACCAAGGTTCATTACACAGTATATCTAAAGCATGCATTAACATTATTAATTTATGTTAATGTTCATTTCAAAATTTACTAATAGGGCATTATTAAAATTAAAAGTTAACATTTAAAAAGTTAACATTGTTAACATTTGCCTGAGCTGGTTAACAAAGATGAATAAACACGGTAACAAATGTATTGCTAATGTTAGTTAATGCATTAACTAACCTTAACTAAACACTGGTAAAACTAATTTACTTAAAATATATATGCACCATTTTTGCATCACACTTTTTTTTAAGTAAACCCAACTTGGAACAATTTTACTTAAAATAAACAAGATAATCTTTGTTATATGAACTTAAATATTTGAGTTCACTCAACATTCTTTACTTAAAACATGCAACATGATCTACTAAGTAATTTCAAGTTGTGTTAACGTAACATTTAAACTAATTTATATTAAAAATATAATTAATTGAGTTCAACCAAAATAACATTTTAACTTATTTTAGATGTCCAACTATTGGTCTGCTTACTGCACTGCTACATTTCGGTTTTTAAAATTTACTTAATCAGTTTTGCACTGGGAAAAACATGCTATTAAATCATGTGGTTCACTTACAAATGTGTAAGCAAGCAAGTAGACAGCTTCTTATCCTTTTAAACTAACATGTCCACCCAAAACAATTATTACTGAAAGTACAGAGACTTCAGTACCTGGTACACCATACACAATGATGATAACAATCAGTGAATAGTGTTTGAGTATGAATGGGTCATTTTTGAGTATGAACTCCAGATGTTACTAAACCTAACAACAAAAGCAACCATAAAATAGTGTAAATACAACTAAAAAACAGTGAAAAATTTTACCTTTTTTATTATTCATGCCCCAGTGCATGATGGAAAAAATCGGATCATAACTTACAGAATCCTTGTAAACTTAACAAACAATCGAGGTCTGCAGAAATGTGCGCAGCTGCAAATTATGCTTGTTGTGGCGACCAGGATCTTGCACAATGTTTATGTGTTTCTTTCCACAAAGGACGCATCTGTTTAGTGGATCAAACACTGTATCTATGCTAATATGATGTTTCAAACACACTTGGTTCAGAAGTTTCCGATCGATAAATCCAGCACCCTCGGGTGGTCTGTCGGGTTTCATTTGTAGACAGTCTGGATTTATTGATAAGACTTTTACTTTTTAAAAGAATTGATCTGATTTATGTTTGCTTCACTAGGCTATTTTCAAACTTAACTTCACAAACGCGCATTTTACTATTATATCCTTACGTCGTAAACATAGGTCCTAAACATAACATTGTTTATTAGTATTGTTTAATAAATTACATCCATTTGGAAAATTACAAACTTCTCATTGGGTGGGCCACAGATGAAAGTGAGGCTAGCTATGCGACTGGTATCAACTTAAAATAACAAGTTGAGAAAACTCACAAATCTGCTGAAGCTGGTTGCTTTAAATGTTTAAGTTCTCTCAACTTTAGATTTTTTACAGCACTGTCAAAAAATAAATAAATGTAAAAAAAAGTTGAGAAAACTTAAAAAGTTTAAGGCAAACTGCTCCAGCAGATTTTTGAGTTTTCTCAACTTGTTTTATTTATTTAAATATTGTTTTCTAGTGTATATAAATGTGACCATGGAGCACAAAACCAGTCATACGGGTCAATTTTTCGAAATTGAGATTTATGCATCATCTAAAAGCTGAATAAATAATCTTTCCATTGATGTATGGTTTGTTAGAATCGGATAATATTTGTCTGAGATACAACTATTTGAAAATCTGGAATCTGAGGGAGCAAAAAAATCTAAATATTGAGAAAATCTCCTTTAAAGTTGTTCAAATGAAGTTCTTAGCAATGCATATTACTAATCAAAAATGACGTTTTGGTATATTTACGGTAGGAAATTTACAAAATGTCTTCATGGAACATGATCTTTACTTAATATCCTAATGATTTTTGGCATAAAAGAAAAATGGATAATTTTAATTAAAAATATGGAGAAAAAAAAAAATCCTGGAACCTTTTCTTGCCTGAAGAAAGAAAGACATG
This sequence comes from Acrossocheilus fasciatus, assembly GCA_036784905.1. Classification (NCBI taxonomy): domain Eukaryota; kingdom Metazoa; phylum Chordata; class Actinopteri; order Cypriniformes; family Cyprinidae; genus Acrossocheilus; species Acrossocheilus fasciatus. Next base: position 1,460,587 of record CM071938.1, on the reverse strand, counting down.
AACATGATATGGGGGCGAGTAAATTATCAGGACATTTTTTATTCTGGAAGTGAACTTATCCTTTAAGGTTCAGTGAACATTCATAAACACACAAAGATTTCAGTTTGATATAAAGTTTTTATTTTCACATTTCTCAGTATTTCGGTTGGAAGAGTTTCAGACATTTTATTGGTAACCTCCCAGCTAACAAAGATATGTCCCAAGAACGTTTTACTAACATTTCAAACATGTCATGAAAACATTATTTGAGGATCCTCAAATGTGTTTTTCTGTTCTGTTTTACTTTTTTTCATTTATAATCATTTATCATTTAATCGTTTTATTTTTACATCTAATCATATAATATTTTAGCATACTAATTTCATTGATTCGTTAATTGATTAGTCATTAACATTACATTATATTATTGTTTTTTATGCTATTTTAGTCTTGTTGTTTAGTCTTGTGACTGTAGGTTTAAGGGCTGTTTGTCTTCGTGAATAAGAGATATGTGGATGTTTATGGGAACTCAAGGTTTATGGGATGCTGTTGTGAATCAGTTTGATATAAAGACTCTGTTTAGACAAAGTCTGAGCATTGAAACATTCGCAACTAAGATTATTTAATAAACTCTGCTCCCTTTTTATCATCCTCACTTCATCTCCTGTTAATACAGGTTTGGGTATTTTGGATGCCAGACAAGACTTGCTGAATAGTTGTTCTGTTACCAGGCAAAACGGATATCTTCTGACTGGATCTGGCATCCGAGGCTGGATCTTAATTATCTGGCGTGGAGGCATGATCTAACATTTCCCAATGTTTTTTAAATGTTTTAAAAACGTTTTTTTCTTGATTATGCAAACATTCTATTTTATCATTTGTAAACATTATGGGAACGTTACTTTTGAATGTTCCCTGAACGTTCTGAAACAAGTAACATTTACTTTTTTTTTTTGGATGAACGTCCAACTAAAATGTTTAAGAAAAAAAAAAAACATTCCATGAATAATTTATGAGTGATGTTTTTGTGCTAACATTTAGAAAACATTAACTTTGCATGAACTTAATATTAACCTTTCTGTTAAGCAAAGTTCTGGGAATGTTCCTTGTTAACTGGATTACTTTATGCATGTCAAAACATATTAAATCAAACAGTTTCAGTATTAATATATAACCACAGACTAATCAGGTGTTTAAAAACAACAAGAAAAAAAAATATATATAAAAGAACAGAATAGACAAACTTGCTCTTTAATAAGTAGTTGTAAAACACATGCACGTTTATGTTGCCAAGCACAGTATTCATTCCAGTAAGTAAACAGTCTGATCTAAAACATCCCACGTTACATCAACATCACTGTACAAAACTGCTTTAAAAAAACAATAAATGCAGGACTGCGAGACGAAACACACACAGAAATCTGGGTCAGTCATTCTTGCCATATGACTACAGTCACTAATGCCCTGTCAAAACACACACACACACACACACACACACACACACACACAGTGACTCCAGGTCAGAATGAAAGTGAATATCAGCGAGCAAAAGCAAATAAGCGAATATCAAGGTATGTTCTGCAGAGATATTGTGGTCAGCATCAGTGGAATGATGATCAACATGCATGAAGTGACCGAGTGTAAAATAACAGCAAAGGTAAAAGTGTTATTTTGAAGTTCAGAGCTATATTTAGGTTATAAAAGCATTGTGGGAACATTGTAAAAAATTTATTTTTTTACAATTTTCTTGTTGTGATTAGAACGCTATTTAAAGGTTACAAAAACATTTCTTACAATTTTCTACTAACATTTTTTTTAACCTAAAATAAAGCATTATTAGAACATTTAGTTTTAATATTTGTTAATTTTATTTTTTATATATACGTTGAAATGTCCAGTTTTCTCGACATGATTAAAACGTTATTTAAAGGTTCCTAAAATGTTTTTTACAGCGTTCTACTAACTGTATTTTCACCCAAAAATAACATTATTCAAATGTTTTTTAACATTCTACAAACATTAAACTGTCCAGTGTTCTTGTCGTGATTAGAACGTTATTTAAATGTAAAAAAAATGTTTCTTAGAACTTTCATCAAGTGCAAATAACATCATAAGGATGTTCCAAGAATGATGTTCTAAGAAGATTTTCTCATCGTTATGGAAAACGTATATATATATCAAATATTAATACAATTATTAGGACATTCTTTAAACGTTACTTTAAGAATTTTGTCCTAACATTTAGAACGTTAGCTAATTAAGGTTTAATAGTTAAACGAACATCCAACTAATATGTTTCAGAAATAATATGATGATATTTGTGCTAACCTTCTCAGAATATTATTAAATACCAGATAACATTGAATGAACGTTCTATTAACGTTATTACAAGAACGTTTGTTCATAAGTTGAGAGAACCTTGCCAGAAATCTATTCATCTTCAACATCCACCATTTCAACATTAAGTTTACATGCATCAGAGATTCATAATAAAATCAAATTCATAATAAATTTATAGGATGTCATTTTAGGTTTTCCCTTTTTATGACGAATACTGTACTAAATTATACGTTTGCAGTCATAATAATTGTGTTATCATGACAGAAACCACACTGTTTTCTGTAACACTTTAGAATAGGGAACACTTATTCACTATTAACTACGACTTTTCCCTCAATAAACTCCTAATTTGCTGCTTATTAATAGTTAGTGCGGTAGTTTAGGTATTGGGTAGGATTAGGGATGCAAAATAAGGTCATATAGAATAAGGCATTAATATGTGCTTAATTACTACTAATAAATGGCTAATATTCTAGTAATATGCATACTAATAAGCAACTAGTTAAGAGACTTTAAAATAAAGTTTTACCCTGTTCTCATAACACAAACATAAACTATGGATTTAGTTTTCAAACTGACAGGACTTTATAAATCCTTTGAGTATTCTTTGCTTTGGTTATGTGCTCTATATATTCATAAGAACACGGCATGTCAAAAGTCAAACAGAAGGATGTAAAGCATTTGGACAGAAATCATCTGTTTAAGGAAACATATACATTATTATTTGTATTTAATCTTTTCTCTGAGGTTCACTCATGTTTATTTAACATTTTAAAGTTTTGGACACATTTTATGTTTTAATAGATCACCAGCCTCTTTTACTTCAAAAACCACTTGACTGGTCTTGATATGAGGCCGTCGAACAGCAAAAAGCAATAATAACCATGTTAAAGCATAAGTGAAATTACTAGCCAGTCATTGGAATTCACAGTTGCATTATTTTTAAGGACTATTTTACCTTTAAAGGGTAGGTTTGCAGATTTTCAACCAACTTACAGTATTGTTGTACAGTATTGATATTGTTACAATATCAGTAGTATAACTAAATGCACAGTGTGTATTCTTTATCAGTGTGACCTATACAAGAAATCCCCATTTGTTTGTCAATAAAAGTCATTTTTGTATTCTCTAGCTGTGCAGCACCATTTTTTTAAAGTGTTTTTTTATTGCATAAACAGTCAGATTTTATCAAAAGGCCATTTTTCAGCGGTGATTTACCCCTTTAATAGATGGAGAAGTGCCAGAAAAGGTTGGTTTTGGATAAACAAGTGAAATGGGTCACCCGCACAAGAACCGCACGACGTGTGTGAGCTTGTGCATTTTGTTGTTTTGTTTGTTGCATTAAAAGCCACTCAAATGAAGCTATAGATCTAGATCTTGCTCTGAATTGACAGCTGTTAAATGCTTGATGTCGCAATGAATGTTCCTGCAAAGAAAGAAAAACACCATAAATCACACGAACAAGGCTCCGTCACAGAGTTTTTAAACCAATATCAAGGTGCAAGAAGAGTTCACATACTATGCCTAAGAGCTTCTTACTGTAAGCTTACTTTAAATGCAGTGAACACAGAAAAAATGGACTTACTTCTCATCTGATGTCTATTCCTGCAAGTAATTCCCACGTATACTGCAGCAATTGCGATCACGATGAGAAACACGCACACTGAAGATGTCACAATGGTGCTCTGGACGTTCTGATCTGGTAGTTGTTTTTGTTTTTCTACAGAAACAACAGAGGTTCATTGTATATTTGTGTTGGAGTATAGAAATGGTGTTTCTTATAGTCTTAAGTCTTTATAGAAAGCTTTCTTTCGGATGCAAACCCTGTAATCTGACATACTCAGCATGTTAGCAATGAGATAAACTATGAGCCAAAAGCCACAGAAAATCCACTGCTCCGATTCCCAGGGAACAGACGGATAAACATAGATAAAATGAATATATTGAAGTCAATCATGAAAGTAAAAGAGAAACATTTCCATATTTCTCACACAAGCGCTCAGAGAGCGACATTTAGTTTTAAAAGGCTGAATGAGTTTACTGTATAATCTTCATGCAAAAGTCTCTGAGCTATGGAATATTGATTTCTGCCAAGGAATTAAGTAAAAAGTGAGTCTATATAATTCTGACAATTCAGAATTGAGAGATACAAAGTCAGTATTGCCAGATATAAAGTCAGAATTAAGATATAAAGTCAGACTTTTGAGCTATTATAAAGTCAGAATTACGAGATATGAAGTCAGAATTATGAGATATTATAAAGCCAGAATTGCCAGATATAAAGTCAGAATTACGAGATATAAAGTCAGAATTATGAGATATTATAAAGCCAGAATCAAGATATAAAGTCAGAATTATGAGATATAAAGTCAGAATTGTGAGATATTATAAAGTCAGAATTAAGATATAAAGTCAGACTTTTGAGCTATTATAAAGTCAGAATTATGAGATATAAAGTCAGAATTATGAGATATTATAAAGACAGAATTGCAAGATATAAAGTCAGAATTATGAGATATTATAAAGCCAGAATCAAGATATAAAGTCAGACTTTTGAGCTATTATAAAGACAGAATTGCAAGATATGTCAGAATTATGATATATTATAAAGTCAGAATTATGAGATATTATAAAGCCAGAATTACAAGATATAGTCAAAATTATGAGATATTATAAAGCCAGAATTGCAAGATATAAAGTAAGATTATGAGATATTATAAAGTCAGAATTATGAGATATAAAGTCAGAATTATGAGATATTATAAAGCCAGAATTGCAAGATATGAAGTAAGAATTATGAGATATTATAAAGCCAGAATTGCAAGATATAAAGTCAGAATTACGAGATATAAAGTCAGAATTATGAGATATTATAAAGTCAGAATTGCAAGATATAAAGTCAGAATTACGAGATATAAAGTCAGAATTATGAGATATTATAAAGCCAGAATTGCAAGATGTAAAGTCAGAATTACGAGATATAAAGTCAGAATTATGAGATATTATAAAGTCAGAATTGCCAGATATAAAGTCAGAATTAAGATATAAAGTCAGAATTATGAGATATTATAAAGTCAGAGTTGTGAAATATAAAGTAAGATTTATGAGATATTATAAAGTAAGAGTTGTGAGATATAAAGTAAGAATGATGAGATATTATGAAGTCAGAATTATGAGAAACTATAAAGAATTGTGAGATATTAAATCAGAATTGTGAGATAAAAACTTGCAATTGTGAGGAACAAAAGTCAGAATTAACATAAAAAAACACATTTTTTTCTCTCCGTTGATGAAATGAGCTTCCAGAGTGCTAAATTAAGCATCAATGAAAACCCATTTACTGATTTAAAAGAATTAAATGACCTACAAACACTAGGTTTGGCTTTTCATTTTGGAGTTAATTTAATAAATTTCTTTAATGAGCAGTTAACACAAAATGTATTAGTAAGTTGATTTGCTCAGCTGTGTGACATTATCTTTAACAACATTCTGAATGTACCATTAAAATGAACAAGTGAACACAAAAATGCCATATAAATCATAAAAAAATTCACCTTTTTTAGTGCGAAATAAATGCACACATACTGACCTGTGACGAGCAGATGGATTCTCTCATGTCTTAACGGTGATATCTTATAGTAACACTCGTAGAGTCCCTGGTCCGACCGACTCACTCTGTGAAACACTAGAGAACAGTTTCCTCTCAGCTTCAGCTCTGTTCTGTTCCTGTACTCGAGTGCCGTGATGTTGTCTTCTTGGTCGTCATCTTTGTAGTAATTAACCACGAGCTGCTGTTCACCGTCGACCTTCTGCCAGACCAGATACGGAGGCAAATCCGGAGGACACGTGCAGGGAAGAGATACTGCTTCTCCATCCGCGCCCGTAACAGTAATATCAGCGAGGTCTGTGGAGGAAATATGGAGATAAACATCTCACACTCATTCAACAAACAACCACAGCTGAATTAACAAGTTTTAAAAATAATATGCTAATGATATCAGCTACTAGGTGCTTTGAGATTTATAGCATGAATGATTCATCAGATAATAACATTCTACCGTGGTACATGTTCAAACAGTGGTACTTTTGGGTACTTTTTTGTTAGTGTGTTGTGTGTTGTGTGTGTGTGTGTGTGTGTGTGTGTGTGTGTGTGTGTGTGTGTGTGTGTGTGGGTGGGTGTGTGTGTACCAACCAGGCACATATTTGTATCTTTATCTCAGTGATATAAATCTGTCAAAACCTCCTTATTTGTTAGTAGGCTACTCATAAAGTACAAAGGTGTTTTTTTTTTTTTTTTAATAGTAAAAATGCAGATGAACAAATTTATGGATACATTTTATCATCAACTCTGAATATAGAATACTATTTAAAATAATAGTTTCTTTTTTTTTTTTGTAAAATTGCAGAGACCTATCAATCTAACTATCTATACATTTGATTTTATGCTGATTATGAAATTTAGGAATACATTTTTATCATTAATTAACAAATATATAATAAAATAATTCAATAATTATAATAAATTGTTATATTTTATTATTGCATTGTACACACACACACACACACACACACACACACACACACACACACACACACTTGCATTTGTGGTTTAGGGGTCTCCCCATAGACATAATGGTTTTTACACTGTACAAACTATTTTCTATCACCCTACACCAACCCTACACCTAAACCTACCCCTTACAGAAAACTACTGACAATTTTTTTAATTTTATAAAACACGATTTAGTATGATTTTAACCCTTTTGGTTTACTGGGACTGAAGAAGTGTCCTCATAAAACATGTTTAAGTTGTAGTACCCATGTCATTATACACATTTGTGTCCTCATAAACCATATACACCAGTACACTCACACACACACACACACACACACACACACACACACACACATACATGTATAATATATATATATATATATATATATATTAATTGTTAAAATATTAAAAATGCAGAAATGTCTATCAATCTATGTACATATAACTTTATATACATCTAAAGGATATTTTATAGTGACATTTTATTTAATAATATGGATAATACTGTCCTTCTGAAACGTGATTACGTAACGATACTCACTGTTGCACGAGCATGTCGATAACAGTATTAACGCAACTGAAAATCCTCTGAAGCAAACAGAGCGAACTCCAGGAGCAAAAGTCATGCCGGTGCTTTTCATTCAGGCCGCTCGCATTCCAACAGCTCCATGTGTTTCTAACAAACCTAGATCTGGATCTACAGTATCAGCTCGAGCTGAAGTCTACATTACTCTGTCAGAGACGTTGTTCTTCAGCGCACTTTCACCGACTGACCCACACACACTTTCACTCGCACAGAAAACGCGCGCGAAAGCGAAAGTATTTTCAAAGCCAACAACACATTCATAACTCCACTACACTTATGACTCCACATCCTCCCAGTGGACGCGCGCAGACATTAAACCCACACGAAAAAATATTGTACTAAACTGTAGTATTTACTATAGTAAACTGTAGTAAATTATAGTATACTGTAGTATTTAGTATTTAGCCTAGTACAATTTGTTATTTTATACTACAGCATACTGTAGTATTGATTATAATGAGTTCATAAACTGTAGTAAATACTGTAGTAAACTTTAGTATTTACCATAGTAAACTGTAGTACACTGCAGTATATTAGCATTTACTACTTTATACTACAGCATACTCTAGTATTAACTACAGTGAGTTCATAAACTGTAGTAAATACTGTAGTAAACTTTAGTATTTACCATAGTAAATTATAGTATACTGTAGCATATTATAGCATTTACTACACTTTGTTAACTTACACTACAGCATACTGTAGTTTTGGCTATAGTGAGTTCATAAACTGTAGTAAATACTGTAGTAAACTTTAGTATTTACCATAGTAAACTGTAGTAAATTATAGTATACTGTAGCATATTATAGCATTTACTACACTTTCTTAACTTACACTACAGCATACTGTAGTTTTGGCTATAGTGAGTTCATAAACTGTAGTAAATACTGTAGTAAACTTTAGTATTTACCATAGTAAACTGTAGTACACTGCAGTATATTAGCATTTACTATAATTTATACTACAGCATACTCTAGTATTAACTATAGTGAGTTCATAAACTGTAGTAAATACTGTGGTAAACTTTAGTATTTACCATAGTAAACTGTAGTAAATTATAGTATACTGTAGCATATTATAGCATTTACTACACTTTCTTAACTTACACTACAGCATACTGTAGTTTTGGCTATAGTGAGTTCATAAACTGTATTAAATACTGTTGTAAACGTTAGTGTTTATTATAGTAAACTGTAGTAAATTGCAGTAGTATACAGTATTTACTGCACTTTGTTAATTTATACTACAGCATACTCGAGTATTAACTATAGTGAGTTTGTAACTGTAGTTTTTGTTATAGTAAACTGCAGTAATAGCTACAGTATTATAGTGTTTGTTAAACTTTATTAACGTATACTATATCATATGTAGTGTTAACTACATAGTTACTAGGAAACTGCGTACACATATGGATTTTTTGTCTTATAGCATAATGAAATAGGCCTATTACTACTACTAATAGTGTGCTAAATAAACATAAATTTCAACCTTAACAACCTCCCAGCTAACAATAACATGTTATAAGAACGTTTTGCTTTTTCCCTTTATTATTATAACTCACTTCTGAATGTTCTCTGAACGCTTTTTTTTCTTGGTTGTGTAAACGTTAGCGAAACAATTAGGGGTATGTTCCATTTTATATTTTCACAAACATTATAGGAACGTTACTTTTGAACGTTCTCTGAACCATCTGAAACTAGTAGCCTAAGTGAAGTTAGACAAGCGTTCAACTAAAATGTTTCAGAAAACGTTCAGTGAATGATGTTTAAATAACGTTTTTGTGCTAACATTTTGAGAATGTTATTAAAGACCCGATAACTTCGAGCGAACGTTCAATTAACGTTACCAGAACGTTAGTTCATAACCGAGAATGTTCCTTGTTAGCTGGGTTGAACATAATGAAATTAAATGCATTTTTAAGTAATTTAAATGACTGTATGTACAATTAAATGTAGAGCAGAATGTATTTTTTATTATTATTATTATTTAATTTAAATTGCATTTAGCAAACCAGTCCTTTCAGCTCGTGACTCAATCAGAGTCATGCGCAAATCCAGTCACATTTGATAAACCAATCACAACACAGTAGCTCAGTCCAACCAGCCAATCAGAACACACCAACGGAGTCACGAGCGCTAATCCAGGAATGAAAACAAACCTGTCAAGAGGCGAATGGAAGATGTGTGAAGGATTGTGTTCCTCTGTAGAGTTTCTCCCAGTGAAGTGGTTTGTATCGAACCAGATGCTTCATTTTGACGTTTTATCCTTGTTGTGTTGGCAAAACTAACTCAGTATATCTTGGAAGCTGCGATCTGCGTCAGAACAGCGTCGATACTGAGCTAGCGTCGCGATGAATGTAAACTAAAATGCTCTCGTTGTAATGAATGAATGGAGTAACGGGACCAGCAGTGTTGACGTGATTTATGTTCACCAGAACACGCTAAAAATATCGCTGTCAGTGATTTTACCATGGTAAAATGCTACCCGAATCCTTGTTTACTATGGTAAAACAGGCAACTCAACGTCCTCCAGTGCTTTGCCTCAGTATTTCACAAGCAGCAACAGCGATACGATAAAAGATACACAAAAATCATTTGTTTATGATAATATTGATCAGTAATAATTAAAAATGGCAAATATATATTACAATTTAATAATCAGAAACCGTTCATATAATGCTTTAGCCTAAGCACGACCTCATCACATTGTATTTTTAGTTAGAGGTTAAACTCTGCTATTTTGTGTTTTCAGTCCAGTTTTACAGTATGTAAAACTTTCGAATAAGACACATTTAAAAAATAGAAATAAATATTAAAATATAAGAATATTTTAAATATTAAAAAATAAGAAATAAAATTGTTGATAAAAATATTTGAATATATTATTGCTAATAATTATATGTATTATTTCACATTTCTACATAAACTAGATTAAAAATGCAAAATATCTTTGTTAATGTGTAAGATTACTGGGTGCTGAATAATTAAACATGAAATATGTTGTGTTCCTGACAGTCACGTTGCTTGGCAAACTTATATAAAATTAGAATATAAATTTCAATGTGATTATAATATATCATTTAGTAAATTTACTTTATTAAGCAGTGCTGAATTATCATCTCAAATATAAACAGTTGTTTTATATTTTTAATCAAATTTTATGCTAAAATGTGGAATAAGCATTTGTTTATAATTATGACATTCTAATATAAATGTACAGTTATTTTGATCATTTGATATTTTAACATAAAACTATAAAAGAGCTGTGTTCATGTTTAAGAATAAGTGGATGCTGCTCAATTAGTTAATCATGCAAGTGATGACAATCATGTTGCTTGGAAACCTTAAGATAATGAGTTATTTTTATACTTGTTTGTACTTATCAAACTATAATTTACATTTACAAGTAATATAACACATTATCTTAAACAACATAATTGTCAACATTGCATACTGAATTAATTGTGCAGCACAAGTTATCTTATCACAGATGCACTGTCATTTTGTTTTTTCAAACCAGCTAAAATGTGAGAATGTCAAATAAGATGCAATTTTACAACAAAAAAAATCATGTATTGATAATAATTTACAAAATTATAATTGTTTATAGTTATGAAATTGTAATATGAATATGCAAATATTTCTTCTGACCATTATTACTGTCAATAAATGATGAATTTGTCTTATTTGACATGTTTATGTAAACATATTACACATCTCATTGCATATTTATTAATTTAGCAGTGTTAAGTTATTATCTTGTATGTGACCCTGGACCACAAAACCAGTCTTAAGGGTCCATTTTTTGATATTGAGATTTATACATTATCTGAAGCTGAATAAATAATCTTTCCATTGATGTATGGTTTGTTAGGATCGGACAATATTTGTCTGAGATACAACTATTTGAAAATCTGGAATCTGAGGGAGCAAAAAAATCTAAATATTGAGAAAATCACCTTTAAAGTTGTCCAAATCAAGTTCTTAGCAATGCATATTACTGATCAAAAATTAGGTTTTGATATATTTACAGTAGGAAATTTACAAAATATCTTCATGGGACATGATTTTTACTTAATATCCTAATGATTTTTGGCATAGAAGAAAAATGTATAATTTTGACTCATACAATGTATTGTTGGCTATTGCTACAAATACACCCCAGCGACTTAAGACTGCTTTTGTGCTCCAGGGTCACATATATGATTTTTCTTGTATTGGTATATTTGCATGTGTTTGTGGGTGGAGCTTTGGAAAGAGGGGGTGTGGCTAATCACAGCACTTATGAATGCAGCTCTTTTGAACAGAATCAGAATTAACTTTATTGCCAGGTATGTTTACACATATGAGGAATTTGTTTTGGTGACAGAAGCTCCACAGTGTGACAGAATGACAGCGACAGGACAAGACACAGATAATAAAGATAATAATATAAAAAATAGACAATGTGCAAAATAGCACAAACACAATATACAAAATAGACAATTTAGTATGTACAGGTATGTTAGGTGCAAATTTGAAATGTAATAAGTATGTGTGTTAAATAAATAAATGTATGATAGTTTTGTGTGTTTCATGTGTATTGTTAAGTGTTCATGAGATGGATTGTCTGAGGGAAGAAACTGTTCCTGTGCTGGTCGTTCTGGGGCTCAGAGCTCTGTAGCGTCGACCAGACGGCAGCAGTTCAAAGAGAGAGTGTGCTGGATGTGAGGGTCCAGAGTGATTTTGACAGCCCTTTTGCTCACTCTGGATGAGTACAGTTCTTGGAGAGTAGGGAGGGTTGTACCAATGATTCGCTCAGCAGTCCGGACCACACTCTGTAGTCTTCTGAGCTCAGATTTGGTAGCTGAGCTGAACCAGACAGTTATTGAAGTGCAGAGGACGGATTCAGTGATGGCGGAGTAGAACTGTTTCAGGAGCTCCTGTGGCAGGTTGAACTTCCTCAGCTGACGAAGGAAGTACAACCTCTGCTGGGCCTTTTTAACAATGGAGTCCATGTGAGTGTCCCACTTCAGGTCCTGAGAGATGGTGCTGCCCAGGAACCTGAGCTGTTCATGATGGTGAGTGCGGGGAGAGCAGGGGTTTCTCCTGAAGTCCACGATCATCTCCACTGTTTTGAGCATGTTGAGCTCCAGGTTGTTAAGACTGCACCAGACAGCCAGCACCTTAACCTCCTGTGTGTAAGCAGACTCGTCACTGTCCTGAATGAGGTCGATGACTGTGGTGTCATCTGCAAACTTCAGGAGCTTGACAGAGGAGTCTTTAGATGTGCAGTCGTTCGTGTAGAGGGAGAAGAGCAGCGGGGAGAGAACATAGCCCTGAGGAACACCAGTGCTGATCGTACGGGTGCTGGATGTGTATTTTCCCAGCCTCACTAACTGCTGCCTGTCTGTCTGGAAGCTGTTGATCCACTGCCAGACGGAGGTGGGCACGGAGAGATGGAGGAGGTTTGGGATGATGGTGTTAAAAGCTGAGCTGAAGTCTACAAACAGGATCCTCACATAAGTCCCTGGTCTGTCCAGATGCTGCAGGATGTAGTGCAGTCCCATGTTGACTGCGTGATCCACAGACCTGTTTGCTCTGTAGGCAAACTGCAGGAGGGTCTAGTAAGGGTCCAGTGATCTCCTTCAGATAAGCCAAAACCAGTCTTTCGAATGACTTCATGACCACAAATGTTAGAGCCACAGGTCTGTAGTCATTAAGTCCTGAGTTTCTTCGGGACGGGGATGATGGTGGAGCGTTTGAAGCATGAGGGGACTTCACACAGCTCCAGTGATCTGTTGAAGATCTGTGTGAAGATGGGGGCCAGCTGGTCAGTGCAGGATTTCAGACGGGCTTGTGTCACACCGTCTGGTCCTGGTGCCTTCCTTCTCTTGTTCTTTCTGAAGACCTGACGCACACCATCTTCACTGATCTGGAGTGCAGGAGGGTGGGAGATGGGGTTGCTGGAGGTGTGAATGGTGTTTTTTCAAACCTGCAGTTGAACTCATTCAGATCGTCTGCCAGTTGTTGATTCTCCACAGTGCTAGATAACTGGATCCTTAGTTTTCCAGAATAATTCCTCTTTGCCACTCTGATCTCCTTTTCCAATGTGTATTTGGCCTGTTTATACAAGACTCTGTTCCCATTCCTGCGAGCATCTTCTTTGGCCTGACGGAGCTGGCTAAGTTTTGCAGTGAACCATGGTTTGTCATTGTTGTAGGTTAAATGAGTCCTGGTAGGAATGCACTTATCTTCACAGAAACTGATATAGGATGTTACAGTCTCTGTGAGCTCGTTCAGATCATTTGCTGCAGCTTCAAAAACACTCCAATCAGTGAGAAAGAAACTGTGTGTGTTTTCCAGCACGTCAGCATCCAGAAGAGATGGAGGCGATGGGATCCGGAGCCGAAGCCGATGCTGAGGAGGCCCAGAATCACTCGGCCATGCTGTGGAGCATCCAGGAGGCCGTTCAGAGGCAGACGCTGCAGATCGGGGCCTCGGCGTGCGGAGCCACGGCGGTGGTGGATGTCTTGCAGGCGCTGGGCATCACGGTGACTCCAGAGACGGTCGATCACTGCGTCAGGACGAGTCTGAGGAGGAACGAGGCGCCGCTGCCCGATTACCTGCACTCCCGCAGCGAGGCCGGTACAGTCTGTGTCTGATGCTCTAAACAAGTCAGCCCAGCTGCTTAGATGTAACATATTTACTTAAAGCTGCAGTCCGTAAGTTTTGCCTCTTTGTCGCCATCTCTGTTTGAAAACCTGCAATTGCAGTTATTTGTGCAATTATCTTGATTACATTTACATTTAGTCATTTATTTTTTAAATAAAACAAGCAGTTAGTAAATGAATAGAGTGCATCAAACCGTGCAAATTATTATTATTGTTATACTTTATTTTCAAAAAGTTAGTGTTAACAACATCAGCAATGTGTGACTGTGTGTATTAGCGTGTAGATTTCAATTTCTGTACAGTCTAATCTCTAATTGTCATACCATTCAAATTTCAAATTAAGAAATTCTTTTAACCCAAAAAGCTAATTATTCTTCCTTTGAACTGTTTGTCTTTAAAATACAAATCTTGTGTAATCCCAGGCTATCTGTAATCAGATGCACATTTAAAACTGGAATATAATTTTATTTCAGTCACGAGAAAAGAATACGATCTGCTACCTGCAGCATAATCACATGTGATATAGCTACTAGCCGGGACAACTTCATTATGTTTACAGACGTGACGTAATGATGCAGTGCCATGCTCGAATTTCCCGTGAATTCCTACCAGCACCTCTCAAATTAGAAAACATTATTATAAGCTAACCGTTGTGAATCCGGCTAAAGTTAAGGGGAATAACTCAAATATTGATTTAGGATCATTTTTAACCGAAAAAAAGTTACAGACTGCAGCTTTAATTCTTATGTTATTAAAACCCTCTACCGCACGCATTATGATAGACCTATAAAAAAAAAAAATATTTGACTCTTTTTCTTTTCTTGGAATGGCTTAACTTGAAGTGCTATAAAAAAAAATGGGAAAAAAATATTATTTTAAGGTACTTTATGATTTGTTGCCATACAACAGTGGATCTAACTTGGAATAAGTGTAAGTTTACTTATAGTTAATATTTTTCCTCAGAAATGTTTGTGGTGATTCAACTGGTGTTCTAATAAGCTTTAACATGTTACTTATAACCTTATACATACTTTCCAACAACTTCTGCTTTTATTTATTCCATTCTTTTTAGCTGAATGCTTTATATTCTTTGAATTTCAATACATTTTTCATGAATATTATTTAAATTTCCAATTTATACAGTTAAAACAAATCTAATACTGTATATCATGTATCATCAAACACTGACATAAAACCAAAAACTCTGCAGTTCATGAAAATTCAACATTACGTAATCTTATGAGAGGAAGACTATGAACTTGAGGCTCCAATAATCCTTGAAACTTTATGTATGAAACTTCTCAAAGCAGTTTTTTTTTCAGAGGGGAGACACAGGTATACCTCACATTTGGTGCATTTCATCCTAACAACATCCTTACAGCCAGGATACATGCATCTACCTCTTTGAGACACCATGGTAGGCCAGTGGCTCACTGATGTAATGTTACCTGTATTCATATCTAATCAAAAGTAAAATTGCCATTTAAATTTGATTTTATCCATTATACACATGCCATTACCATACAACTAATCAACATTATATCACTAGCATTAATGATGTTATTGTTACAGCTGAACAGATTGCAGCTGACCTTGCTAGCCAGCTAAACTATTGCAATAATATCATTCCACTATTGCACGGAGTTGCCGCTTGGCAACACATACATTTGATTGATTTACCAAAAAAACTAATTTCATAAAAACTTTTTTGAGTAGTGAATATGTCATTATAACTTATCTGAGGTGATCTTTATGATTTTTTTGTGCATGTGACACGGGCTGGTCCTTGTTTTTTACTGACGTTTTAGTTTGCTTTCAGCAACTACTGACAAGAGACGGCAGTCTATCAGAAATCGCTCCACAGAAAAAAACTGCATGTCACGTGACTTAACCAAAGCACATCATTGGCTAAACAAAGGTCTTCTCTTTCCAACAAAAAAAAGAGAATGTTCTCTTAAAGACACAGTGGCAAGGAAATTAACACAAAGTGTATGTTGCCATATGGCTACACCATGCGGTAGAGGGTTAAGATTTTCCGATAATATTTCAGTAATTAACAGCACATTCGTGGCAGACACTGTACTTAATTAAAACTAAAATAATAAAAACATTTATTATAATAAATAATATTATTTTTATTTATTATTACATTATATATAAAATAATTTAAATAATGTTACTTGAAATTACATGGAAAACTTTGAACACAAAATTTGAAATGTTTCTGTGGCAACAGAGTTGAAGTTGAAGCACTAATTTTACCAACTGTAAATAAAATAAAAAAAATCAAACCTAAGTAATATTTAAAAACACCAAAAATATTAACAAAAACTTACTAAAAATTAATCTAAATTTAAAAGAAAACTGAAAATACACAAATAAAAGCAACTTAGCTACTTATATAATAAAAAACTATAATAATACATATATAGTACATATAATAGTGCTCCATTTTATTTCAATTAATTGTGCAGACTTGTTTATTTAAATTTTATTAATTTATTATTTTAATAACATTTTAATTTGCTTAAATGTAATTTTTATTAACGTTATACTTTATAAACATTTAAATTATTTTAATTTATCAATAATTCAGTATTAAACTATCATATTTATTTATTGATTATTTAAAATATAGTTTAATTATGAGCTCTTCCTCACCCGTTTGGCAGCCGCTGCTCTAAACCAGCGCTCTTGTGCTCCTCCAGGGGCCACACACCTGCAGCTGGTCTCCGGGGCCCAGCAGGCCAGCGGGGGCCGGGTGGTGGGCCGGTTCTTTGGCCTGTATCCGCGGCGGAGGGTGAAGCTGGTGCCGTGGTTGGCGCGCTGGATTCGGCGCGGAGCCGTTCCCGTCGCCACTATGAACATGCAGCGGGCCGTTCCTGAAGGAGAAGAGATTCCCGACGCCTGGCATCACCAGCTCATCTTCGGAGTCGCACCCGGGGCTGTGTTCATGACCAACCCGCTGGACGTGGGTGCGTCCAAATCACACATCAACAGGCTTATTATAGTGAGAAACAAATCTGAAACCATTTTTTTTTTAAATATAACTTTATTTCAGCTAGTTGTCAAGGCAACATTTCTCATTTTCATTTAGTTTAACGTCATGTTTTAAAATAACGAAAACTGAAATACTAATAAAAGTTCATTCCATCTTTATTTGACGCTCTAACTTTATTCTATTCTTTAAAAAAATGCCTCTTTTAGACTCTATTCATTTACAAACTGCTTGTTTTCTTTTAAAAACAAAACCCTAACACTAGCTTTTCTAATCTTTTTGTATTCTATGTATTTGTTTTCTTTTTATTTATTATACAATTAACAAAAGCAAAAAAGGCCTCTAATACTAGCTTGCACTATTCTTTTTCTATTCTATCGGTTTTCTTTTTATTTATTATATAATTAAAAATGTGTACTGTGTTAAGCTAACTGATTGCTCTTTTGTTGGTTTTGATTGCTTCCATTGTCTTCATTGGATAAAAGCATCTGCTAAATGACTAAATGTAAATGTAAAAGCCATATAGACATTTAAAAACAAACAAAACAGAAACGAATAAAATGACCCCAAAAAACTATAAATACTATTTAACTATAAAATAAATTGAACACAGAAAATATAAAAATAAAAGCTAATGCAAAATATTAATAAAAACATCCCCTTGATTTGATAACACCAAAATCTTATTTTATTCAGAAAGCTTTCTTAAGGAAACGTTTATTAAAAGTGTCAACAGAAAAATCTTCTTTTTTTTTTAAATCTTAAATACTTCTAAAAATCTTATATATACATATTATTTTAAATTGTCTTATTTGTCACCTTTTAAACATCTTTATTAATTAGCTTAAATAACTTAAAAAAAAAAAAAAAAAAATATATATATATATATATATATATATATATATATATATATTTCACTGTTAAACTTTTTTTTTTTTTAAATAACGAGTGATTATATATCATGGATTATACATCATATTATATATTTTTAATATATTATAAAATAATTTAAAAATGTTACTTGAAATTAAGCTGAAATAAAATATAAATAGTACATGAAAAACTTAAACTTAACATAAAATTAGAAATGTTGGCGTGGAACAGTTGAAGTTGAAGCACTAATTTTACCAACTGAGAATAAAAAAATTAATTAATAAAAACAATCAATATTTAAAGTAATATTTAAAAAAAAAAAAACCCTAAGTAATGTTTAAAAACACCAAAATGTAAGATGAAAAACACATAATAAAATGACTAAAAATTAAACTAAAATTAAAAGAAAACTGAAAATACACAAATTTAAAGCTACTTATATAATAATAAAAAAAAACTATAATAGTATACACTGTACTATTATAGCCCCACTGATAGTGTAGTATTAAAAGATGCCACTGATATAGACACACACACACACACACACACACACACACACAAGTGAATGAAATGTCCTGTTTCTTCTTGGATGCTAAGCTTGTTATTTTCTCCTCAGTGAGTGAAGAGGAGGTTCATAAGCGTCTGTGCAGCGAGTCTGTGCTGCTCGTTCGCCGTGAAGACGTTCTGAAGAGACTGACGCCGGACGCTCATCTATCACAGATCTCAGATCAGCATCCCGACCTGCGCTGGAAAACATTAAACGTGGAGGGTGCGACAGTCTTTCAAGGGTTAATTCACCCAAAAATGAGAATTCTGTCATTAATTACTCGCCCTCATGTCGTTCCAAACCCGTAAGACCTTCGTTCGTCTTCAGAACACAAATTAAGATATTTGTGATGAAATCCGAGAGCTCTCTGATGCCTCATAGACAGCAAGGATCCTCACCCCATGACAGAATTTTCATTTTTGGGTGAACTATCCCTTTAAGATACCTTCTGTTTATTTAATGACTTTATATAATGCTTCAGCTAAACACACTGAGCTGACCGTGAGCTTCTTTCATTTACAGATCAGATCAGGCAGATGATCAGCGAGGAAGAGCAGAACGATGAAGAGCATCCTAAGATGATGCATCTCGCGATTCCTGCGGCGTACAGCTCTGGAGTGACTTTCTTCGCTCTTAGAGACTCGGATGTTGCTCAGGAGCTTCTCAGCAGCTTGGATCTGCCTCTGCTGTGATTTTACATCATCTTAATTAAGTTATTCTTGACATTGGATCAGTATTTATGTCTGTTTTTATCCTTGGGATTTTAAATAGATGTTGTCATTTTGTGTTGACAGTGCTGATTCACTGATTATTGTGTCCTGTGAGAGTTTAACGGTTGACGGCATCATGTTTATCAAATTAAAATCAAGAAATGTACATGTTTCCCGTTCATGCATTTCTAAGAGGGGAAGTTTGGATAATGTGATACCTGAATTGTAAACAAAGTAATACAATTGCAAACAATGTTTAGTGTTTGTGAAGCATTTCTGATTCATTTCAAGCAAATCGACTCGTTCAGACAGTTCGCTTCTGTTAATCATCTCAAATGAAATACCGTTGATCACTATGTCTTTGATTAAAGTACACATACAGGATGAACTGTTACATTGTTATAACTCATTTCAAATAATGAGCAATACCATAGAAGTACAGTAAAGTTTTGACTTTTACATGTTAAGGACCATATACTTTAGCATATATGTACTTATTTACAATTTAAGTAAGTGCAGGATACGTAGTAGAATTTCATAAATTTTAAGTCAAAATTGCTAATGGGATTAAATACGAATCTTTGAATCAAATTAAATCCTAGAGGAAATGTATTCTTATGGTCCAGTCCTATTAGATATTGGATTATCTTTATTATACAGGTGCATCTCAAAAAATTTGCAAAACAAGAGTTCTTTAAAGTATGTTAATTTAATGCACTCAATACTTGGTCGGTGCTCGTTTAGCACAAGCTCCAGCATCAGTGAGGCGTGGCATGGAAGCAATCAGCCTGTGGTGTTTTTCCATAGATTCAGGCATGTTGGCTGGCCAATCAAGCACAGTAATATCATGATCAGAAAACCACTTGGAAGTGGTTTTGTCACTGTGGACAGCTGCTAAAGTCCTGCTGGAAAAGGAAGTCAGCATCTCCGTAAAGCTTGTCAGAAGATGGAAGCATAAAGTGCTCCAAAATCTCCTGGTAGACGGCTGCATTGACTTCGGACCTGATAAAACACAGCGGACCGACACCAGCAGACGTCACGGTGTCCCAAATCATCTCTGACTTCAGAAACTTCACACTGGACTTCAAGCAGCTTGCATTCTGTGCCTCTCCAGTCTTCCTCCAGACCTTGATTTACAAATGAAATGCAAAATTTACTTTTATCTGAAAAGGACTTTGGAGCACTGAGCAACGGTCCAGCCCAGGTAAGACGCTTCTGACGTTGTCCCTGCTTCAGAAGTGGCTTGGCAGCTCTTTTCCTGAAGACGTCTGAGCTCGGTGACTCCAGCTTCAGTTCACTCACAAGTGTCTGAATCAGCTTTGCTTGACTGTATTCTCAAGCTTGCGGTCATCCATGTTGCTTGTGCATCTTTTCCTACCCACTTTCTTCTTTCCAGTCAACTTTGCATTTAATATGCTTTGATATTAGAAGATTACATACTTTTGGTTCTTTTTAGTCTCGTCTTAAAAAATGGTTACTGACAACTCAGCACTGTCAACATTAGTGTTGTATTCTTGACAATAGACTTCCTTGTGCTAATTGCTCTTGGCTATGTTGCCATCTCTCTTTGTTTGAGATAATTTACTTATATTTTGTATTTTACTAGCGATTTTGTTTGTGTGTGAATTCATGTTTCTGTAAAAAAAAAAAAAATTCTCTCTCTTCATATGATGTGTATATGTGTGATGATGCTCTGTCTTTGTTTTTAAGGTTACTTTTTAAGATTCTGTCAAGGGTCTACAGATGAAAAATAGCCTTTTGGGTTAATTCTGGCACATTTGCAATTATGTTTATTAATGTGCATTGCCCCTGTAAATAAATAAATAAACAAATAAACAGATACAGCACTCTGTGAACAGCCAGCCCTTTCAGTAATGACCCTCTGTGACTTACTCTCTTTGTGGAGCGTGTCAGTGATTGTCTTCTGGACCGTGGCCAAGTCAGCAGTCTTCCCCATTATAGTGTTTTTTCAAAGAACAAGAGATACCCGGCATTTATACTGTAGGGATGGCCATTTAATGAAACTCAAATGTAAATATTCTAATATTTTGAGATACTGGATTTTTGACTTTCATGAGCTGCAAGCTCTAATCATCAAAGTTAAAACAATTTTTTTTTTTACTTTACTTGTAATGAATCTAGAATATATGAAAGTTTCACTTTTTGAAATAAGCTACAAAAATAATTAACTTTTTCACAATAGTCAAATTTTTTGAGATGCACCTGTATATATATATATATATATGTATATATGTATGTATATATATATATATATATATATATATATATATATATATGTATATATGTATGTATATATATATATATATATGTATGTATATATATATATATGTATATATGTATGTATATATATATATATATATATATGTATGTATGTATATATATATATGTATATGTATATGTATATGTATATATATATGTATATGTATATATATGTGTATGTATATATATATATATATGTGTGTATATATATATATATATATATATATATATATATATATATATATATATATATATATATATATATATATGTGTATATATATATATATGTATATGTGTATATATATATATATATATATATATATATATATGTGTATATATATGTATATATATATGTGTATATATATGTATATATATGTATATGTGTATATATGTATATGTGTATATATATATATATGTGTATATATATGTATATATGTGTATATATATGTGTATATATATATATATATATAAAGTCTTACTATTGGACACTTCATGCAAATTCTTGGAAAACTTATTGGACATTTTGAAATCCTGAAAGAATCATAGTCATGTTGGGAGCTATGTTTCAAAGATCCAGTTTTCTGTATTCTGTTGTTCCCATTAATCCTTGAGGATTTATTATGATTAAAAATGTCATTATGAAACCTATGTAGGAAATTCCTCAAATATTCCAGGACTATATATTAATAAGAAACTACATTTCCCATAATTCTCCACGACCCCCGACAGGAAGTTGATAAAAGTGAAACGTCAATCTTCAAACAGAAACTTGAAGAGTATATAAAAAAGCTTAAACTCCTAACCTTTACATTATACATTAACTTAAAAATTCCATCACTGAATTCCTATGTATTTTCCTTGAATTCCCTCGTGTTTGTGAAGTACAGCGTCAAGAAATCCGATTCACTTCGAGCGAATCGATTCATTCGAACAGCTCGCTTCAGTTCAAATGAAATATTTATTAAATACTGCTGTGTATCACTATGTTTTTGTTTAAAGTACACATATTGTATGAAATAATGCTGGTTTTATGATCCCACCTGATTTTTCGATTCGACTTAACCAAAACATAAAAAAGAGCTGATTCAAAAGAATGAATCATTTCGCGAATAGAACATGTAGCATGTGAATTACCAGGCAGTGCACGTGGTTTGTGGTGGGAAACACACGCTGGTCTTCTGTCCATCATTCACGACCAGAACATCACAGGATCCCGACTGTAGCCCGCTGTTCATCAGAAATCACGTAAGTCAGCAAGTGCACCTATAGAAACAACGAATGCATGGTCAACTAACTAGTTGCATGAAAGACTTGAAGCGTAATTCCCAGAAAGTTTATCAAACTCACTCATTGTTTTTGCTAACTTACCTGTTGCATCTTTATTTCTGCTCAGAATGTTTGCATGATTGTGCATTTACGAAAGTTTTACACTCTTTGCCACGGTGCTACACAGGTTTTTGAGCAGTTGTACTGTGGTATTATTTTGTTTGTATGGTCAATACCATTGAAGTAGTAGTTTTGGACATGTTTGTAATATTATGGCACATGCACTTTGATGATACCTTTCAGTAGCATGTAAAGCTGAATCTTACAACCATATCAATGTACCATAGTACAACCACAGTTTTTCTTTTATAAAGGTTTTGCCTGAAAATCTCAGAACAGTAAAACATGTTCATGCATGTTAATTGCTCACACTCAGGCATTTCAGCACATGAATATAGCGATCTAATGCATTATTATGCATGCATATGCATTTGCTGTTCAGACGATGCACTTAAATACTTTCATTGTAGTAAATGAGCAGCAAACCCTGAATCTCGTGATGTGGGCCACTCATGTGCTACTAGTTAACATTCTGACTGTGATTGTTTGTTCAGTGTGTTTGATTGATTTGATCATCAGTTATCAGCATCCACTGTTGTTACTCAACCTGAGGAATCCTGTCAGTGGGTTTTGAAGGCAAAGTTCAACTAAAACAATCTCAGTTGATCATCAGTCTTGTTTAACTGTTTGTATTTTCCATGCAAATGAGATGCAATGGTTTGTGCACATGCACCATGTTTTGTTTTATTTTTGCATTTCGTATGCATGGTGTTTCAATGTTTCTGTATGCTTTTTTCAAAGTCAATTAATGGTATTTTTCATGCAAATGTAATGCATTGAGCACATGCATCAGGATTTCAGTGTTGCAGCGCTTCTGTCTTTGTTTATGGATGTGCTGCTTGATGCTGCTGGACGTTTATGTGTGTTGGGATTTAAGGTTTTACAGCAGCACTGAAAGGTCAGCAGTAATAGATGAGATCAAGCTTGCATCGCTGCATCCTATTATAGGTCAAACACTTTATGCAATTAAACCACCTCTTTAGAAGAAATAAAAACAATTTAGCTTGCAGATTGTGACATTTTGTGGGATAGAGGCTAATATATCAGAGATTATTGCTATTGGCCATTAAACACGTCTGCTTGGAGACAGTTAACAGACACGTTAGCAGAACAATTTATTTATTTTTCATTAAAATTATTTGGTAACACTTTAAAGTAAAGTTCTATTTATTTACATTCGTTAACATTAACTAACAATGAAAAATATTTCTGAAGCATTTATTAACCTTCTTTTTGATTTCTACATTATTAAATATCTACATTATGGATAAAATCTGTATCTGTATGTAATATTATTTAATGGCTAAAAATGTTGTATTTTCATTAACTAACCTAGCAACCACCAGAACACACTAGCAACACAACTTCCTAGTCGCACACTAGCAACCACACAAAACTGCCCAGAAACCACACAGAACACCATAGAAACTGACTGGCAACCACAAAGCAATGCTGTGGCAACTGCCTAGAAACACCCTAGCAACTACCCCAAACTGCCTAGCAACCACATACAGTAGCAATGCTCTAGCAACCACCCAGAATACTCTAGCAACTGCCTAGCAACACCCTGGCAGCTGCCTGTGAACACCGTAGCAACCAAATACAATGCCCTAGTAACCACCCAGAATATTCTAGCAACTGCCTAGCAACCACATAGCAATGCCCTAGCAACACTCTTGCAACTGCCTAGCAACACACTAGCAACTGCCTGTCAATACCCTAGCAACCAAATACAATTCCCTAGTAACCACCCAGGATACTCTAGCAACTGCCTAGCAACCACATAGCAATGCCCTAGCAACATCATAGAATCTGCCTGTCAACACCCTAGCACCAAATGCAATGCCCTAGTTATCACCTTAGCAACTACCCAAAACTGACTAGTAACCACATAGCAATGCTCTAGCAACAACCCAGAATACTCTAGCAACACCCTAGCAACTGCTGTCAATACCCTAGCAACCAAATACAATTGCCTAGTAACCACCCAGGATACTCCAGCAACTGCCTAGCAACCACATAGCAATGCCCTAGCAACACCATAGCATCTGCCTGTCAACACCCTAGCAACCAAATACAATGCATTAGTAACCACCCAGAACACCCTACCAACTCCCGCTCCCATTTTCTTCAGAACATTTACATACTGTGTCTTGTTTAAAATTGTTATTATTTACTTTTTAGTTTTTTAGTAGTTTATTTATCGGAATGGATAAAACAAATTTTTTCGACACTATAACTATATATCACTAGGCTAAATTGTGCCATTTATTTAATGTTTGCGTCAGTAGTCATGCGTGGAGTTGTGTGTTTATCGTGATGTCTCCGTGTTTGTCCAGCAGACGTGATGGCGGAGTGCGTGCTGGTCATCGGCGGCGGCGGACGGGAACATGCGCTAGCGTGGAAGTTAGCGCAGTCGCCACGCGTTCAGCAGGTGCTCGTGGCTCCCGGTAACGCAGGAACCGCCAACAACGGGAAGATCTCCAACTCCGGTCAGCGCTGGTCACACTTTTCTTACGAATAAAAATAAGTGAACAGTATGCATTTAAAAATACACGTAATGCACGTTCAGACTTTGTGTGTGCATGAAGGCTCGTTGTAATATTTATCATATTTTTTTATCTTCTTTTTCCAGAGGTGTCTGTGAGCAATCATGTGATTTTAGCTCAGTATTGTAAGGATCATAACGTGGGGCTCGTGGTTGTTGGTCCAGAAGTTCCTTTGGCTGCTGGTAAGAGACACTTTTTCTGTTCATTATTATCACACTGATAGATGAAGAACAGGGAAAAGTGGCTTAACGATCATAAATAGATGATGAAAGCCTGCCTTTGTGACATTTATTGCATTTAGTTTTTCATATTATCAGAGATTAACTGATCATATTTGTGTGCAACTGTCTGATAAACACCTGAAAGAGAGCAAGTTCACACGCAGTCTAAAGTTGCATGTTCTTTAGTAACTTTTTTAGGTAAAAATATTACCTATTTCAGTTTACATCAATGTTACGAGTAAAGTTTGATTATTTTAATATATTAATAATAATTAATTCATTTAAACACAGTAGAGTCATCCTGTGGCCTCCTTGGAAGTAACATGTTGTGATAACATCTGCTAAATGTTGATTTAGATAATGTTTGCTAATAGATTGCCTATTTAATATTTGTACAGTATATGTATATTTGTGCAGATGTTTGAGCTGCTGACTGAGTCTGTGTGCTGACCGTCTCTCAGGTATAGTGGATGACCTGATGGCCGCCGGAGTGTTGTGTTTTGGCCCGTCTGCGAAGGCGGCGCAGCTGGAGGCCAGTAAGAGTTTCTCCAAATCCTTCATGGACCGTCACAACATTCCCACGGCGCGCTGGAGCTCCTTCACCGACCCAGAGGACGCCTGCAGATACATCCGAGGGTAAACGCCTGCAACATGCAGCAAACGAATGCAACTAGAGATGTAACGATTCACTCAACTCACGATTCGATTTTCTCACGACTTTTTTTTTTAACAAAATGAGATTGAAGACATTATGCAGTAAATGAGAAGGTGTCCTTGGCTATTGCTGCACATTTCTTTGTGAAATTTAAATATAACAAAACTAAATTGAAATTTTAAAACAAACCCCAAATCAAATAAGCAAGTTACACAAATAAAAGAAATTAACCATTGCATTTTAATCATCATCCAAACAATTATGCAGCGTACATGCAGCATGAGCAGTTTTTAATCTAAATTAGAGACTGTATAATTCCAAAATTTGAAGCCAAAACAGAATGGTGTGACTTTAGTTTTGTGAAACTCTACTACATAAAATATATCTGAAGGAAACATCAGACGAGCTGAATGAGACGCAGAGTCACTTTTTGCCAGCAGGTGGCGCTTATGAACAGTAATGATACAGTCAGTGTTAATTTCGTCGACGAAGATGAAAAATATTCATCAATGAACCTTTTTTTCTGTGACTAAGACGAGACGTTGACGAGCTAAAATTAATACTTGATGATAAAAACTATGACGAAATTTATGCCGCACCATCATTAGCAAGACGAGACAGGACTAAAATGTTATTTGAGGACTACCGGACATTCAAAATACATCCTATAGCCTAAGTTAACTGTATTGTCTTTCAAAATTGCAATCAGATGAGGGGCGTTTATATCTAGTCCCAGTATGGCAGCCACGGACGGAACGTGAACTAGCGATCTGAAACAATGGCCTCAGCACCTGAAGGGTTTTTATTTAAGGATAGAGTGACCAGACGTCCCGTTTTTCCCGGGAGTCACAGTCCGTTGTTGATTAACTTAAAGTTAGTGACGGCGGGTTCGCGCTGATAGAAGTGCTCTCTCTTGCGCACGCTTCACTTCTTATACAGCGCGCGATCAGTTCTCAGTGCTCAAATACACACACAGCAGTTCAAATGTCTATTGTGTAAAGTATCTCACGTAAATACAGTCAGTTATGGCTTAAGTGAGCATAAACAGGTGGGTGAAAACTGAATGTGTGTCAGTATTACATGCATGCCTTCCGTCTTAAAGGGACAGCATTCCTATCCGTGTCATAAATGTTAACCAACAAAAGATGTTAAATAAATGTATAATTAAGTAAAGCTACTGTATCTGAAAAATGAGTTTAATTTGTATCTCTACCAAAAAATGAAAATTTATTCCAGTTTAATTTTAAATTTATTATAAGCTTAATTGATGTGGTCTAAAGAGAGAAGAATTGATGCCTATTTTTGTTTGTTTGTTTACTACATATAAAATAGATAACCAAAATAAATGTTGTTAATGGCACTTTGACTAAAAGTAATGACTAAAAGTTGACAAAAATACAATGAATTTTCGTCGACTAAAACTGAAAGACTCAAATGACTATTTAAGACTATTAAGCATTTTTGTCTCAAGATAAAGACTAAGACTAAATCAAAAATGCCTGCCAAAATTAACACTGATACAGTGTTTACCAATGCAAACAAAGCAGAGCTGCGCTTATGAACTCTAATATGCATCGTTCAGAGTTAAGATGAAAAGAAAATACCACGTAAACTTTTCTAAACACAATCAGTTCCCTGCAGAGATACATTCATATGAACTCCTATTGTATCGCGATTTGTTGTGCATCTCAACCGATTTGGATCGTCACATATTTGAATCGATTTTCAACCAGCTCACGGTTAATCGTTACATCCCTAAATGCAACTAGACAAAATTGTTTGTCAAGACAAACTTTAGGTTGGCTTGAAAAAACATGCTGTTAACATGTTTTAGCAGTAGCACATTGCCAGCATGTTTCTAGCATAATTACCATTTGCTAGCACATTGTTAACATGTTGCTCACATGATTTAGCACATTTCTAACCTGATTAGCATGTTAGTATGTTTTTACCAAGATTAGCATGTTTTTTGCATGATTAGCGTTAACATGTTTTAACATGATTACCATATTATTAGCATGTTATTTGCATGTTCTTAACATGTTGCTCATCACGTTTCTAGCATGTCACTACCATGTTTTTAGCATGATTATAATGTTGGTAGCATGTTAGCATTATTAGCATTTTGTTAACGTAGCATGTTTCTTGCATGGTGTTAGCAATATTTAACATGTTAACAAGTTTGCTAGCCGGTTTCTAGCATTATTAACATGTTGCTAGCATGTTTTAACATGGTTGGCATGTTTTTAGCATGATTAACATGTTAGCATGTTGCTAGCATATTAGCATGATTTAACATATTGTTACAATAATTAACGTTACCTTGTTTCTAGCATATTGTTAGCATGATCTAACATATTTTGGTAGCATGTTTTAACATGTTGTCAGCATGATTAGCATGTTGTTAAAATAAACTCATTGATAGCATGTTTTAACATGATTTAGCTTATTTTTAGCTTGTTATAGGGTTGAGTTTCGAAAACCGGACCCATTTTTAAACCGATTTAAAATTTCCAAGAACCAGGTATTCGATAAGACGTGTGCATTTCGATTCTGCTGAACGATTCCTGCGTTCACATTTTAATGTGATTTAAAGCGATTTAAGTCCAGGAATGGAAAGAACTTGTGCCCTGTTTGCATGCAGTTTGTGTTCGTTCTCGAACCGTTCTGTGCATTTCACTGCAGAAAAGATCGTTCCAGGCCAGAACTGACTGACTTTCATAATTATTGACCAGTATGCAGAAAACTACGTCATTATATCGTCATAAACACAGCCGTTTTTTTTTTTTGTCTTAAGTGAACATAAACAGATGAGAAAGAAAACGCACGTGTACAGTATTTTTAGATCTGCGTGCATTCGGTGTTAAAGAGATAGCAGCCTAATAAAAGCACTGCCTGTCATTAATGTTTATCAAAGAACAACAAAAAAAAACCCATCTATAATCTATATTTTATTTATGAAAAGAAAACTATGCAGCCTTTCTAAACATTTCATTACAGTTTTTGTACCTGGAAATTGGTTCAGTTGTATTTATTTATGACATTGCTAATTGATTTGTCTGTCCCTATTTTATTACTGACTGTTTACTTGTCTTTTAACACTTTAATTTTTCAAATGTATATTAGTGTAGTTGTTTTAGCTGTGGTATTTTTGTTAAAAGCATGGGCAAAAGTTCCTCTTGGAGACCTAAGTGTTCAGTAGGCTGCTGATTTTTGCTCA
The DNA here is from genome assembly GCA_036784905.1 of Acrossocheilus fasciatus. Taxonomy (NCBI): domain Eukaryota; kingdom Metazoa; phylum Chordata; class Actinopteri; order Cypriniformes; family Cyprinidae; genus Acrossocheilus; species Acrossocheilus fasciatus. The sequence continues at coordinate 1,431,036 of CM071938.1, read as the reverse complement.
TGTTATTCAGCAGCAACACAATGCTTTGGAAAAAGGCACAATAAATGTGTGACATCTAAATGTTTGACTTCCTTTTTTTTTTAGTTTTTTTTTTTGTCTTATTGGAATCAAAACTAGGAATTGATAAAATTCAAACGATACCCAACCCTATATATGAGGCATATATGGTATTTCTCTGTAGCAGCAAACGAATGCAGCTCATAATAAAAGCACATTTTTAGATGCATGTAAAATCTCATTGCTGACATGTGTTTGTGTTCGTTCAGCGCCGAGTTTCCCGCTCTGGTGGTGAAGGCCAGCGGTCTGGCGGCTGGGAAGGGAGTTGTAGTTGCTCGGGATAAACACGAGGCCTGTCAGGCGGTTCTGGACATCATGAAGGTCAGTCAGCGTCTCTCTGATGGTTATATTTTCACCGCAGTTCTGTTTGTGTCTCTTTGAAAGAATGAAATGCGTCCTTGAATGTTTCATGGTTCACAAAATAATTCACTGATTCAAAGCACAGAGACGCGGCTTGCTGAGGACAAAAAAACAGTGTAAAGATTTCAGGCGAGTCAAAGTAATGCATTAGATTACTGCTCTATAAATCCTTAAATATACAGTTCAAACCCTTTACTGAATATGTAACAATTTGTGTGTAATAAGTGACACTTTTGATTATTTAATCATTCCTAACTTTTTGGAATAATTCTGATTTCATCTGCTCAAAAGAGCTGCATTTATTTAATCAAAAATACAGTAAAAATTGTGAAATATTAATCCAATTTAAAACAGCTGTTTTCTATGTGAATATCTGTTAAAATGTAATTTATTTCTATGATCAAATCTGTATTTTCAGCATCATTACTCCAGCCTTCAGAGTCACATGATCTTCAGAAATCATTCTAATATACTGATCTGCTGCTCAAGAAACATTTCTGATTATTATCAATGTTGAAAACAGTTGTGCTGCACAATATTTTTGTGGAAACTGTGATGCATTTTATTTTTCAGGATTCACAGATGAATAGAAAGTTCAAAAGAACAGCATTTATTTGAAATAGAAATCTTTTATAACATTCTTGATGAATGAAAGCATTAATCTCTTATATAGGATAAGGCGTTTGGTTCTGCGGGTGAAACTGTGGTGGTTGAGGAGCTGCTGGAAGGAGAGGAAGTCTCTGTAAGTATTTCCTGATGTTAACGAGCGTCTCAGGTGATCAGAAGGCACTGAGCGTCTCGTCTGTTCTCAGTGTTTGTGTTTCAGTGACGGCGTCACAGTGTCACCGATGCCACCGGCACAAGATCACAAGCGTCTGCTGGACGGAGACCAGGGGCCGAACACGGGCGGGATGGGCGCCTACTGCCCCACACCACAGGTCAACACGCGCAACACATCTCACGGGTCAATTATCACTTGTGGCCTTTGGCATTTTTATACTTGCTTCATGAGCATCTTACTGTTTAATCAAGAAAACCTAGTATCAGATACACACAGAAACTCAAAGATCTTCACCACAACCTGTCAAAATAAAAGTTTGATTTAACTTGAAGAAATTGTGACAGAATATATATTACTTATTATAAATAAATTATATTATAACAAATGCTTCTCAATAATAATAATAATAATATATATTTTTAAAACTTTTTTTACATTTTAAAAACAATTTAAATGTTAATAAATAAAAAATTATTGATTATAATTAATGTTATAAATATATTATATATATTAAAATTATAACAATTAATTATTTGTAAATACATTACATTTAATATATAAATTAAATTAATGAAAAAATAGTTATGAATTTGTTCATTATATTATAAATATAATATGCTTCTTTCTCAAGTAATAATAATAATAATAATACATTTAAGACTTTTTATTTAAACTTGATTTTCATTTAATCTTAATTTTTAAACTTTTTTTTTAAGAATATCCCTTTTTTTATTTTAAAAGGTAACTAGCACTTTGTTTACCAGAAAATAAAAGGAATTTTAGAATTTTCATTTGATAAAATTTTAAATTTTTCTTTTGATTATCACCATTTTTCATATTAAATTTGTATTAAATCATAAATTCATTATTAATTATGCCATTATAATGGTATACAGAAATATTCAAATGGAAAAAAATGGAATTTGGGGAAAAAAAAAAGGTTTAATAGGGCCTTAATATAATGTAATTTTTGTTAAACTCTTGATAAAATGTTAAATTGTTTCATTATTTAAATTAAATAGTTAAACTCTTAATAAATGTTGTTAAATTGTTTCATTATTTTAATTAAATTGACATGCTTTTTGATTACTAAAATTTAATTTATCCAAAAAAATAAATACATAAATATATATATATATATATATATATATTTCACAACAATTTGGGAAGAAATGATGTATGTTCATAGGGTCCTGTGTTTAGTGACGTTATTAAAGTGTGTGTGTGTGTGTGTGTGTGTGTGTGTGTGTGTGTGTGAAGGTTTCTGAGGAAGTTCTGCAGGAGATCAAGAGATCGGTTCTTCAGAAGACGGTGGATGGCATGAGAGAAGAGGGAACGCCGTATGTGGGTGAGATTGACACAAACACACACTAAGTACAGTTAACCTCAGATTAACCCTATAAACCTGCTGAAACGTATCTGAATGATCATCATGATCAAACTCTGCTGTCACACAGTCTACTGCATGCCTTCTGTCTCCGACTGATAGTTTAGAGTATATCTTACGTGTAGCCTATTTGATTTTATCAGACGACGTACAAATACAGTATGTGGGCACAGAGAGGCAAACAAATCTAATAATAAATGTACAGCATGTTCATCAGAAGTGAGCTGCCCTGTCGTGCAAAAATGTAAACAGGTTTGTGTCAGTAAACTGCTCAGTGCAAAGAAGTAATGGGAACCTGCTATTTCTTTTTTCACGTGTCTAATAGACATGAACAAGTTCTTTGAAAAACATCTATGACTTTGAAACACGTCTACTCTTCATGCTCTGTTGACTATGGTTTCAATAATAATAAACATACATTTACATAAAGCATCCATATTTGTCCATGCCCATGTTGATTAGAGTATTAAAAATTGAAAAGTATTAATTTAATGTACATTTAGAATAAGTAAAAATGTGCGATTAAGTTGCAATTAATCGCGAGTTAACTCGTGACAGTCATGCGATTAATCACGATTAAATAGTTTAATTATTATTATACATTAATCCATTCATTTTTTGTAGGGGATAATTTAAATAATTGCTTTAAATTTTTATTTATTATGTGTCCTCTAACAAATATATTTTCCTGTTTGGGGTTACAGTGTTTATAATTGGTAATATATTATTAAATCATCATTTTAACAAATATATATATATTTTTTTGCATGAAGTTTTAACATTTTATATATATTATCTTCAGAAGTCATTCAGTAAGCGTGTGTAAGAAACACACATGCATGTCATCTGTTCCTGTGATTGGGTAAAAAGAGCGTCTGTCGTGAGTGATTGACGTGTGAATTTGATCAGTCATGGATTCCTTGAAAAGAACATGAGAACTCACAGAGAAATGAACGTGATGTTCTGATTGTTATTGTTATTATCATCAGTCAGTCATTGCTGGTCTTGGGTGTCACTGCAGGTGTTTTATACGCGGGTCTGATGTTGACTACAGAGGGACCGAAGGTCCTGGAGTTTAACTGCCGCTTCGGTGACCCCGAGTGTCAGGTGAGATCAGTTCTCTGGAAATCATCCGTTTGATTTGATAATGCCTGATTTTGACATGTTGATCCTTGAGGCAAAGTCACACCGGAATCATAAAATAACACAGATACTGATTTAATGACATGCTGTAGAAGAAAACAACTCGATTACAGGGGTTCAGTCAAAGAGTCCTCGTTTACTCTCTCATGCTCCGTGTGACACACAATTACTTTTACAATTTTTTTTTTTCAAATTGAGCCAAGCAATAAAATAAAATAATTATAATTAATAAAATAATTCTATATCAGAAATTAAATTATATATAATTATATATATATATATAATTTTTTTTTTTTTTTTGTAATCTTAAAAATAATATACTGTAATATGTTGTGTATATAATCTAAATATATTCTAGAAATTACTATAACTCTTATTCCTGTTTTGTTTGTGATCCGGATCAGTTCTGAGGTCATCATCAGCTGTAATGTGGCCGTTGTTGTGATTGGTCCGTGTCTCTCAGGTGCTGATGCCGCTGCTGGAGTCTGATTTGTACGAGGTGTTGATGAAGACACTGCAGACGGAGCTGAGCTTGAGTCCGGTGCAGTGGCTGCAGGACAGCGCGGCCGTCACGGTGGTCATGGCCAGCGGAGGATATCCAGCCTCGTACAAGAAGGGTCTGGAGATCACCGGTGCGTTTACGTGAAAAATATATCTGTATCAGCATCCCCACATGTCTTAAAGAATTCTAAATTCATAAAAAGTCTTGAATATATTAAGCAAAATCTTAATTATCATTTCTTTGAATGAGCAGCTCGAAATAAAGCATTGACATTTAAAAATAAGAGTCCAGCATAATATAATATAATATAATATAATATATCAAGTTATATAGTTTTCATTATTATTAATTATACATTAATCAATAATTTTTTTAAATAAATGTATTTATTTTTTCCACGGATAATTATAGTAATTACTACAACATCTTATTAAATATGTGTTCTCTAACAAATATATTTTCCTTGTTTGGGGTTAGAATAATTATAATTGTTATAACGTATTATTAAATATTATTTTTAAATATTTTTAACAAATATATATTTTTTGCTTGGAGTTTTTATTGTATAATATTTTTAACAATATATGCTTTTAATTTAATTCTAATTTATTGTTTTTGTTATGATTATTAATAATCGATTAATCCATTATTTTTTGTTTTTAAATAATTATAATAATTGCAATAAAACATATTAAAAACATTAAAAATATATATATATTTTTAAATATTTCTTTTTTTTGTGCTTGGGGTTTGAACAAAATTGTCAAATGTTCTGATCAGTTTTTATTTGATAATCAGGTGACCCGCAGTCATGTGGGTCACGACTCGCGAGGGATTTTATCTGTGCTTGTGAATAATCGTTTGCGGTTTCCTCAGGTTTGTCTCAGGTGTTGGAGATGGGCATTCAGGTGTTTCACGCCGGCACTGCGCTGAAGGAAGGGGGTGGGGTTATGACGAGCGGTGGGCGTGTCCTGACGGTGACTGCGGTCCGGCCCACCCTCGAGAGTGCCTTACGCAGCGCTAACGATGGAGTGGCTTTGATTAGCTTCCCAGACGCCATTTACCGCCGAGACATCGGCCACCGCGCCATCGCTTACCTCCGCCACAGCAGGTGTGTGAGTGCTAACTAACACTAACCGGTTAACACTGCAGGACGCCGCAGAACACTAACTAACTATGTGTTTGAATGTGTACTAAACAATTCACCTTTGATATCAGTGTTATTTCTGATTTGTTTACATATTTCTAATAAACAAAATCATAAATACAGTATTCTGTCTTCATTTACAACCCGAATTATGGTAATGTTGGGACGTTTTTTAAATTTGAATAAAATAAAAAAAATAAAGACTTTTAAATCACATGAGCCAATATTTTATTCACAACAGAACATAGATAACATAAATGTTTAAACTGAGAAATTTTACACTTTTATCCACTAAATGAGCTCATTTCTAATTTGATGCCTGCTACAGGTCTCAAAAAAGTTGGCACGGGGGCAACAAAGGACTGAAAAAGCAAGACATTTTCAAAAGATTCAGTTGGGAGAACATCTAGCAACTAATTAAGTTAATTGGCATCAGGTCTGTAACGTGATTGGCTATAAAAGGGATGTCTTAGAGAGGCAGAGTCTCTCAGAATTAAAGATGGGCAGAGGCTCCAATCTGCGAAAGAGTGCGTAAAAAGATTGGGGAATACTTTAGAAACAACGTTCCTTAATGTCAAATTGCAAAGGCTTTGCAGTTATCATCATCTACAGTACATAACATCATCAAAAGATTCAGAGAAACTGAAGAAATCTCTGTGCGTAAGGTACAAGGCCAAAGACCTTTGTTGGATGCCCGTGGTCTTCGGGCCCTCAGACGACACTGCATCACTCATCGGCATGATTCTGTCATTGACATTACTAAATGGGCTCAGGAATACTTCCAGAAACCACTGTCGGTAAACACAAACCGCCGTGCCATCTGCAGATGCCAACTAAAGCTCTATCGTGCAAAAAGGAATCCATATGTGAACATGGTCCAGAAGTGTCGTCGTGTCCTGTGGGCCAAGGCTCATTTAAAATGGACTGTTTCAAAGTGGAAAAGTGTTTTATGGTCAGACGAGTCCAAATTTGACATTCTTGTTGGAAATCACGGACGCCGTGTCCTCCGGGCTAAAGAGGAGGGAGACCTTCCAGCGTGTTTTCAGCATTCTAAAGCCAGCATCTCTGATGGTATGGGGGTGCATAAGTGCATACAGTATGAGCAGCTTGCATGTTTTGGAAGGCACTATAAATGCTGAAAGGTATGTAAAGGTTTTAGAGCAACATATGCTCCCCTCCAGACGACGTGTATTTCAGCTGGACAGTGCAAAACCACATACTGCAGCTACTACAACAGCATGGCTTCGTAGTAGAAGAGTCCGGGTGCTGAATTGGCCTGCCTGCAGTCCAGATCTTTCACCTATAGAGAACATTTGGCCTATCATTAAACGAAAAATACGTCAAAGACGACCACGAACTCTTCAGCAGCTGGAACCCTATATCAGGCAAGAATGGGACCAAATTCCAACACCAAAACTCCAGAAACTCATAACCTCGATGCCCATACGTCTTCAAACTGTTTTGAAAAGAAGAGGAGATGCTACACCATGGTAAATATGCCCCCGTCCCAACTTTTTTGAGACCTGTAGCAGGCATCACATTTGAAATGAGCTCATTTTGTGCATAAAATACAGTTTAAACATTTGTTCTCTATATTCTATTGTGAATAAAATATTGGCTCATGTGATTTGAAATTCTTTGTTTAAAAAAACATCCCAACATTTCTGGAATTCGGGTTGTAGTAGCGTGGTCTGCAAGTCAAGCATCTCTAGTACTACTGATCTGGTTTAGAGTTAGGAGTTTGTTCAGATCACTTTTGTGTCACAGTCACCCAGAACACCCTACCCTACCAACCGCCCTAAACACCCTACCCTAACAACTACCCAGAACACCCTACCTTAGCAACTACATAGAACACCCTACCCTAGCAACCGCCCTGAACACCCTACCCTAGCAACTACATTTACATTTACATTTATGCATTTAGCAGACGCTTTTATCCAAAGCGACTTACATTGCATTCAAGTTACAGTGTTTACATTTTATCAGCTCTTGCTTTCCCTGGGAATCGAACCCATGATCTTGGCGTTGCTAGCGCCATGCTCTACTATTTGAGCTACAGGAAAGCAGCTCAAATAGCAGCTCAAAAAACTACATAGAACGCCCTACCCTAGCAACTGCCCAGAACGCCCTACCCTAGCAACTGCCCAGAACACCCTACCCTAGCAACTGCCCAGAACACCCTACCCTAGCAACTGCCCAGGAACACCCTACCTTAGCAACCGTCCCGAACACCCTACCCTAGCAACCACATGGAACACCCTACCCTAGCAACCACCTCGAACACCCTACCCTAGCAACTGCATAGAACACCCTACCCTATGCATTTTTAATTATAATTACTATTTTTTTTATTTAATCCTTTTTTTATATGCTAATTTCTTTTTCATTTTAATTACTAATATTTTTATTTAGTACTTATTAAAATTTCATACTTTTAATATGCAATTTTTTTATTTTAATGACTAACATTCTTAGTTAATACTTTAAACATGCTGGATATTAATAAAGTATTAAATAAGAATATCAGTAATATGAAAAATGAGCATATAAAAATAAACTCATTGGATAGTAATATTTTTATATGCTCATTTTTCATTAATTGTAGTTTGCCATTTTAGTGATCAAATAACTTGTCTTTTTAAAAAAAAATGTATATATATTTCTATTTAGTGTTTAATTTTATTTGAGTTTTAGTGAATTTAGTTCAACACTTATTTCAGTTAGTTTCCAATGCAATATTTATAATCTATTTCATGTAATAGTCATGTTTTGTTATATTTCAGCTTTATCAGTGCTAGTTTTAGCAGTGAATGGCATGTTTTGTGTGTGTCTGTCAGAGGACTGACGTATAAGGACAGCGGTGTGGACATCGCCGCGGGGAACAGACTGGTGGATCTGATCAAACCTCTGGCCAAAGCCACGGCTCGTCCAGGTCTGTCCTCTCTGATGAGGCTGATATAACACTTTCCTTTTATTTGGTGTTATAACCGCCGCTCTTTTCTCAAGAACTGATGATTGATGGCTGATTAATCTCCCGTTTACTTCTAGAAACCTGTGAACTTTGCGCAGTTCTTTGAGGCTGATTTTTCTCACAGGAAGTTTCTGAGTTCAAAGCTTGATCTCGTGTTACAGCATCAATCATCATGCTGTCGATTATCTCGTCACACAAACTACAGACAGCACTTTCAAACCTGTTTATCGAGAGTTTAGTGGGTCAAAATACTCTTCTGTCATTTCACATTTATCATGTCTCTGATTTGAGTGGCAAATATTAATATCGTTTTGTTTGCTAAACATGAGTCCTAAAAATGAGAATTATTATTTAATTAATTTTTATAGTGATTTCTAAAAGTAGAATTCACCATGAGACAGACAAAGAAACAATGCAAAATAAATACCCTAATCAAATGCAAACATTATATTCATGCAAAAATGTTTTTTTGGCTTCATTTTGTGATTTTGCTCTCGGTATGCTTTTGGACGAGGACACTGATCACTCAAAGATTTTATTTAATTTATTTTTTTTATTTTTTTGTTCGTCAATTTGAGCGACAAGTATACAAAATTTTTTGTTTATTTATGTACAGTACTTTTATCATGTTTGATAATATTTTGAGTTTTTTTTCCTGCATATTTTCATTTTTCATTTTATTTTTCAGTTTCATTTTTATTTAAAATTTTAATTTTATCAGTTTCATTTTTGGGAATTTTATGTGCGTTTGGCATTTTAATTAGTTTGTTTATATTTAGCTGTTATTTTTATTTTTGTTTTTAATTAAAGTTGAAGTTACACTTTTTCCTCTAATACTTTATATTAATATTGTTTTGTGTGCATTTATTCAAAAGTCACGCTTTGTCAAATCAAACAAATTATATATATATATATAATACTTGCAATTAAATTAAAACAATCAAAATTACACAAAGTGCTCCAGACATGAGATTTATTGTTTTCAACTTCACATCTGGACTCACTCTGAGGACGTTTTTTACTTGAAAAAGTTTTTATTTATTTCATTTTTAGTTTTATTTATTTTGTTTGTTTGTTTGTGCAAAAAATATTAATATTGTTTTATTTATCATTTATATACACAGTATTTTTAATGTACTTTATACTTATAGTATTATTTTGAATATTATTAATATTTTGGATATTTATTTCAGATTTAGTTTTGGTGATTTCGTAATTCAACTTATTTTATTTCCAATTAATATTTATATTAACATTGTTTTGTGTGCGTTTATTTAGAAGGTAGTGTATGCAGCATGCTTTGCCAAATTAAAATGTGCTTTCAAACCTGTTTATGTTATGAGAGGAGAGTTCAGTGGGTTAAAAACACTTGAATGCGAGCGTTTCTGCTGAAGTTTGACGTGTGGTTTTTCTAAGCACTGCTGGATCGGATCGTGTGTGTGTGTGTGTGTGTGTGTGTGTGTGTGTGTGTGTGTGGTTCTGACGGTGTTTCTCTGCGTCTGTGTTCTAGGCTGTAACGCGGAGCTCGGCGGCTTCGCTGGCCTCTTCGATCTGAAAGCCGCAGGATTCACGGATCCCATCCTGGTGTCCGGGACAGACGGAGTGGGAACCAAACTGAAGGTATGACGAGCGCTTGGTTTCACTTTGGCTTCAGTGGCGCTGGAACATCACGGTGAAGCGGTGCTGCTTTCGTCCGACAGGTGGCTCAGGCGAGCGGCGTCCACGGCTCTCTGGGTCAGGATCTGGTGGCCATGTGTGTGAACGACGTCCTCGCTCAGGGAGCCGAACCGCTCTTCTTCCTCGACTACTTCTCCTGCGGCCGTCTGGACGTCAGAGTCGCGTCGTCTGTGATCGCCGGCATCGCAGGCGCCTGTCAGACGGCTGGATGCGCTCTGCTAGGTCAGTAACACACAACACATCCATGCTGGAAATCAAAACATGACTGCAGTTCTTTACATCTCTTCTTTTTAAAAAGAAAATGAATCATATAATAAAATGCAAACAGAAATCAACGAAGGCAAAATTGTTTTTACTTGGATTTAGACATTAATCACTCAAATTCGTTTTTTTTACATTAATTTGAGCAACAGATACGTATTTTGATAGCAAACCTGCATATATATGTTATATGCAGTTTGTCATGTTTTGTTAAATTAAAGAAATATGTAATTTTTTGCTGTCAAATTAAAATAGCACTTTAATCAAATAGCATTTATATGTATATAAATGTGTGTGTGTGTATATGTGTGTGTATATATATATATATGTATGTGTGTGTGTATAGGGTATAAATATATAAATGTGTAGGGTATAATGGGGTAAAAGGCGCCTTTGATATTATTTTCCTTTAAAGCAGTAGATGGCACAAAAACGTTGCGTAGCACTTTCCAAAACATCCGCTTTTCAAGATGCACGTGCAAATTTGTCTGATCCTTGACGCGATCGCGCGCAGCAGCGCAGAGTTGATTCTGTGCTTACTTGATCTAATATTTTGTGTTTTTTAAAGTGTTGTTGATTTAAGCAGCAAATGAGAATCGCCAAAATTAATGCATGTATTTTGAGACAAAGGTCTTCTTAACTATTTTCAGTTTTAAGATAACTAAAGCAACAGTTTTTAAATAATGAAAGAATATGTAAAATTATGGTATTTGGGGTAAAAAGCACCCCTGCTGTTGGGGCTAAAGGCACAGTAATTAACATGATAATTAATAGAGCGCTGACTTTTCCATTTGTTGACATGACATGGTTAGACTCAGATGATAAATATCATATATTATGTTGAGTGTCCATATTAGAGATAATCACCATGTTTAGAATGAAACCATCATATTTAAAAAATGATATTAATCATATCATATATAATAAAATATCATTTGTTGTTACTACTGTAAATATATATTCAATCATTATTGGATCTGCTTCAATGCTTTCAGAATCTTTACTAATTAAAATGATTTTGTTTCTGTATTTTAAAATATATAGTTTATATATTAACACATTTTAATGACAGTATATTTATTGAACAAAAATTAATACTTTTATTTTTTTTAAATAAGCAGAAAGTAGTACAAACTTTGCTAAAGTGATTGTTTTGAACAAATATTAACTTAGACATTATTTGAAAACACATTATTTTAGCTGAAGTATTTGTATTAGTACCATGTGTGCCACCTCATACATTTATAAGGTTTTTAAACAAAATAAACAACTTGAATGTATATATTTTTTCTGCAATTATACATTTTAGGCGCAGTGAATAGCACATATTTTCTTAAGGTGTGCCTTTAGCCCTGTTGTACCCTATACATGTGAAAATAGTCAAAATATATACTGTATGTGTGTGTATTTTTAGATATATATATATATATATATATATATATATATATATATATATATACATAATAAATATACACAGTACACACACACATTATGTAAACAAAAACTTTTATTTTGGATGCGATTAATCATGATTAATCGTTTGGCAGCACTAATAATTGTATACACACACACTACAATGACAAAACATTTAAATGGTAACAAATACTATAATAGTATCTCAGTGCTACTGTAATAACTGTGTGTGTGTGTGTGTGTGTGTGTGGAGGCGGGGAGACGGCGGAGATGCCGGGTCTTTACGGCCCCGGTGAGTACGATCTGGCTGGTTTCTGTGTCGGAGCCGTGGAGCGAGGAGCCGTTCTGCCCAGACTCAAGGACATCGCGGAGGGGGATCTGCTGATCGGTGTCGCCTCGTCCGGTCTTCACAGCAACGGCTTCAGTCTGGTGCGTCAGATCCTGCAGCGCAGCGGCCTGCGGCTCGACTCTCCCGCGCCGTTCGGACGCCCCGGACAGACCGTCGGTACGTCTGCCTGAGTGCTGGGGAAACCTTCTTTTAAAAGTAATGCATTACGATGTTGCGTTACTCCCTAAAAAAGTAACTGGTTACGTTAGTTACTTTTTATGGTAAGCAATGCGTTACGATACTTTTGAGTTCCTTTTTAAATCTGGGCAGGGCTTGCTTGTTTGTTTTTAATATAAAAAGTTATTTTTTTACAAAAGTATAATCCCTTTCACAGCAAGAGTGAAGTGAATGCGTCTCAGACTGAAGGAGATGTAGATTCACGTCTGTACAGTAGAGACGCCGCTCAAACTAATCACATGAACAATATGACGCAGGAATAACTAAAATGAAACACAAATGTGTCATTTTTGCTTAGTATGGTTGAATTTGATCATCGAAGGTCAGCAGCACAGATATTGGTTAATAAAATGGCATTAAATACATAAATGATATTTGTCTTTAACATATTTAATTATTGCAGGTTTGTATAATATTCTGAGTTTGCATTTGACAGTTTTTATTGATTTTGAGGAACGCTGAATGTGTTTTTGTGCAGGTGAGGTGAGTAAATAATGTTGATATTTAGTCCAGAACTACAGTAAGATCATGTTACTCCTGATTTCTCTCAACACCAGAGCTGTCCGTCAATACATGAGAAACTGGTGTTACTTATTTGAAAAAGTAATGCGTTACTTTACTAGTTACTATTATGAATTTCACTGTTATAATATCTTTTGTTTGTTTTACCAGTTTTCATAATGTAGACAGAGAGAGTGCATAAGTCTTTATTAATTTATATAATAAATAGCCTAAAATAAATCAGTACACTAAATGAGGAAAAATAAACCATGTGTATGAGTCCACATTCTATTGATTTGTGCTCACTGGTGAAAATGCAATACATGAAATGTTAAAGTAAATTTCTCAAATGACAAAAATACATTTTAATAGTTTAATAAATAATTTTTATCAGTTTAACCATTATACAGCGTGATGAAAATGTGAAGATTTCAGTGACTAAACAAAAGCTGGACAAGGTACCCCAAGCAAGTTACAGCCATTTATTACAATATTGTTGTAGGTGCTTTTCCGTGAAAAACAGGTCTATTTGATTTACTAACAATATAGATGTGTCCAAAAACGTTTAGGAAGCAAAAAAAAAAAAAAAATTCAACGGGAAGGAAAAAAAAAAAAAGAATGGAAGCAGTGTTATATAATAACAAAACACAGAAAAAAGTTACTTTTTTTTTCAGATAAATATATTTTCAATCTGAGTATGAACAACAAATGCAGACCGTGCAGCTAATAGTGAAAACAATTGCTCAAATTGTCTTCTGCAACAAAAATACAAACACTTTTGATCATACTTTTGAGCTAAAATTTATATATATTTTTTTAATCAGTTTAAGTTTTTAATCTTGACTAAGATTGCATCGACTAAAACTAGACTAAACTGTTTTTATTACATTTTTTTAATGGAATTTTATTTGCATAAGATTATAATATTTCCACAAAACCAATCATAAGTGTCAATTTTTTGAAATTTAGATTTATATGTCAATGGTTTGTTAGGATCGGACAATATTTGGCTGAGATGCAACTATTTAAAAATCTGGAATCTGAGGGAGCAAAAAAATCTAAATATTGAGAAAATCTCCTTTAAAGTTGTTCAAATGAAGTTCTTAGCAATGCATATTACTAATCAAAAATGAAGTTTTGATATATTTACGGTAGGAAATTTACAAAATATCTTCATGGAACATGATCTTTACTTAATATCCTAATGATTTTTGGCATATAATTTTGACTCATACAATGTATTGTTGTCTATTGCTATAAATATACCTGTGCTGCTTAAGACTGCTTTTGTGCTGCAGGGTCACCAATATAATAACTAAAATGTACATTTGAGACAGGACTAAGACTAAATTAAAAATGTGTGCCAGAATGGACACTGATGTTTGGTCCTCACGCTCCGCTTCGCAGGTGAAGCTCTGCTGACTCCCACCAAGATCTACAGCCGCCTGCTCCAGCCGATCCTGCGCAGCGGAGCCGTGAAGGCCTACGCTCACATCACCGGAGGAGGACTCCTGGAGAACATCCCTCGCGTTCTGCCTCCAGAGCTGACCGCGGAGCTGGGTGAGCGACATCCGCCGATTAACTCCGATCCTTCAGTGAGGAAGAGCTTAGACACACAGCACTTGATCAGAGTTTACATCTCTAGCTGATATACTCGCTTTTTGTGATTGATAGTCATAAGGGTCAGTTTTTGAAAATTGAGATTTATACAGATTTATGAATAAATAAATCGGACAATATTTGTCTGAGATACAACTATTTGAAAATCTGGAATCTGAGGGTGCAAAAAAATCTAAATATTGAGAAAATCACCTTTAAAGTTGTTCAAATGAAGTTCTTAGCAATGCATATTACTAATCAAAAATGAAGTTTTGATATATTTACGGTAGAAAATTTACAAAATATCTTCATGGAACATGATCTTTACTTAATATCCTAATGATTTTTGGCATAAAAGAGAAATGTATAATTTTGACTCATACAATGTATTGTTGGCTATTGCTACAAATATACCTGTGCTGCTTATGACTGCTGCTGTGCTGCAGGGACACATATGTGGTTTGTCGTCACAGTTTATTCAATTAAAATTGAAATAAAAATGCTAAAATATGTATTTATTTATTTACGATTGAATTAAATTTGAAATAAATAGTATATAAAATTATATATGCTGTATGTATAACTGATCACTGAATTTATTTGGAACTCATGCAATTAATAGAATATTCTTACTCACAGTGAGGGATATATGCAGTTTGTAATTACATTTAATAAATAAAAAAATGATGAAATAATTATGTTAAATTTAAATACATCTATCTATATGTATGTATGTGTATATAGATGTTTGTTATTTGTTTTTATATATATATATATATATATATATATATATATATATATATATATATATATATATATATATATATATATATATATATATATATATATATATATATATATATATGTGTATATATATATATATAAAACAAACAAATAACAAACATTGATCACAGAATTTATCCAGATATAGATTTATTTGTAATCATTTTTATATTTATTATTAATTTGAATTTTTTGAAAGGTTGAACAGCACCTGAAATGCATGTTAATATTGATATGTTTCAGACGCGTGCCGCTGGAGGATCCCGGCCGTGTTCTGGTGGCTGCAGCAGGAGGGCGGTCTGTCGCTGGACGAGATGAGCCGCACGTTTAACTGCGGTCTGGGCGCTGTGCTGGTGGTCAGCAAACCGGACGCCCAGCGGGTGCTGCGGCTGCTGCAGGCCCAGGAGGAGGCCTGGATCGTGGGTTCACTCGCCCACAGACCCCCCGGTGAGACACGCAGACGCCCGCGTTCACCGCCATACTGCAGCAGAAGCATACAGACGATCAAAGTCAATTAAGTCCAAAAATCCTTTTTAGAATTTTTGCTTTTCAGTTTTACACTGTGTGCATAATTATTAGGCTCGCTGATTTTCTAGTTTTTATTGCATTTTTTATGGAATTTTATTTGCATAAGATTTTAATAATTCTGTCATAACTAAGCACTAAACTCTCTGTAATATAAATAATTTATATAATTATTTTTTTTAATTTAATAAGTGCTATAACTTTTGCTATACAAAAAATATTATTAATATAATTATATTTATAAAATATACACAAACACAAAATCATTATAAATAATTTATATATTTTTTTAATATATAGCAAAAAAATTTATAACAATTATGACAATAGACAAAAATGTTTATAGAGAGCGAGAGAGAAATTGTATTTCTATCATTTAATTTTTTTCATTTTTATTTTTGCATTTAAATTTGAAAATAAATATTTAAAATGTTTAAAACGATATTATAATGAATGCAAATAAATCTTAATTTTCTTTTAAGCAAAATAAAATTGTATTTATTATGCTTTATTGTGGTGTGAAATTATAACCTGGTCTTTTCATTGTCAGACTGACTCGAGCTGGACCTCAGCTTAGATTTGTTATCCATGTTATGTATCCATGTTCTTTGCAAATGCATTAAGACTAAAGGAGCATGCAGAGCAATGTTAATGAACCAGCATTAGACTAATATAGAGTGTGTTTGTGTGCGTCCAGGAGCCGCGGCGGTGCTGATCAGGAACCTGGAGCGGAGTCTAAAGGACAGTCCGAGTCGCTCGCCGGACACCGGCGCTCTGCAGAACGGAGCGGATCACGGAGAACAGGCCTCGCGCCGGAGGACCAGAGTCGCCGTCCTGATCTCAGGAACCGGTGCGTATCGGCTGTGAATCACACACGCATGAATACAGACGTGATCTCTGACGCTCTGCTGTCTGACAGGAACAAACCTGCAGGCACTGATGGAGCAGGCGAAGAAGCCCTCGAGTTCGGCCGAGATCGTGCTGGTCATCTCCAACAGACCGGCCGTCGCGGGACTGAAGAGAGCCGCTCTGGCCGGCATTCAGACGCGGGTCTGTCTCAAACACACTCAAACCCTAATTCAAGTTCTCATCGAGACGGAAAACAAAAATCATTTAAGAATTAATTAAACCGAATCAATCTTAAATAATTAAAAATAATCAATTAAATGAGTTCATTTATGTATTAATTAATTCATTAATTCATATTTAAACAGTAAAAAAAAATGTAATGTGAACTTGAAAATAAATAATACATAATAATATAAAATGAAATTTAAATTGCACATAAGCCATTTTTTTTTTTTTGTTATATAATTGTTTTGACCAGTTCCTTGTTGAAATATTAACATTTAAATGGTCTTCTATATTATCTAAATATAATATAGTGCATGTATTTAGAAAAATGCTGCCCTCTAGAGTAATTTTTCTAAACTTCAGTCAGATGCAGGGTTAGTATAACTAACTACAATTAAAACCACAAAAATAAATCAACAAATTAATAGATAAAACATTTTCAATACTTGGAATAAATTAAATGTGAACTGTTATAACTTATTTTATTTCAGATAGTTGCCAGGGCAACGTTTCTCATTTTTATTTAGATTAATTTGATGTACTAAAATAACTAAAAGTAGATAAATGAAATGTAATAAAATTTATATAGACATTTTCTTTAAATAGTAAAAATTCTTAAAGTTTAAACTAAAATTAAAATGAACACTACACAATATAATATCACTGCTGTTAATGCACTCTAAAACTGTTAAAAACGGGTTTCATGTAACTGAAAAAATGCTAAAATAAAATAAATATTCGATTTAAAAAAAAAAAATACAAATGTTGCCAGAATTAAATAAAACAAGTTCAAGTACTAAAATAACTAAAACCGGAAAAAAAGAAAGCTAAATGAAATATATATGTTTTTAAAAAGTGATAAAAATTACAAACTACAACTTCAACTAAAATTTAATTAAAAGTGAAAACAGAAACTGGACAAATAAAACTGTAATAATATCTCAATATTAAAATAAACACTGGTATAAAACAGAAAGCATGCATTCATTCATAATACAGAAAGCACACACACACAGAAGAGTGAATAAGAGTGTTGTTGTTGTTTTTGGGGTCAGGTGGTGGATCATAAGCTGTACGGCAGCAGAGCCGAGTTCGACGGCACCATCGATAAAGTCCTGGAGGAGTTCGGTGTGGAGCTGGTTTGTCTGGCCGGCTTCATGCGGATCCTGACGGGAAACTTCGTCAAGAAGTGGAGCGGTGAGTGTTAGAATACCTGAGCTTCATTCTCTGCTGTTTATTTCATTTGATTGATTGGATTTAGATGGAGACACACCAACTAAAACAGACATCAGATACACTGAGAATACCTATTGATTTCCCTCCAAAATGATGTCACTTCCTGCCGAATGATGTGTTTAAAGAACTGGCAGGACGCCAAGTGATAGACGACCAGGGTTACTATAGTAACAATGATGATCATATATAGTAATAAAATTTAAAACTATATATATATATATATATATATATTAGTTTTAAATTTTATTACTATTTTTTTTAAATAAAATAAATATTACTTATTATTATTTATAATATAATTATTCATATTTATGTATTATTTATACTTATTAAATATATTTATCCAATACTTATAAAGCGTTTGCTAAATGACTAAATAAATATTAACAAATAAAATATAACATAGTCAGCTAGTTGTCAAGGCAACATTTTAAAATAACACAAACTAATGAAAAAACAAAACAAAAAAACACCATCAAAATTAGTAAAATGTACCAAAATTATAATGAATTACTAAGATTCCAATAAAAATATTAATACAACTATAATATCCTAATGATCTTAAAATACCACCGATGAGGAAAGAAAAACATTTTTATTTATTTATTTTTTTAAAATCAATTAAAAATATTTTTTACCTTTTCTATTTTAGAATATTGAACTTCTGTTTTTTATTTTTGTTTATTTAGAAGAAAAAATGACGTGATTTCTATCTGAAACAGCATGATGTGATGGTATGATGTGAATGTCTTTGATCAGGGAAGATGCTGAACATTCACCCGTCGCTGCTGCCGTCCTTCAGAGGAGTGAACGCTCAGAAACAGGCTCTTCAGGCCGGCGTCAGGGTCACCGGCTGCACGGTGCACTTCGTGGCGGTCCGTCTCACTTCACCTTCACTCACACACCGTTAGAAACGTTTGTTAGTGTTTTACATTTGAATTTACTTTAGTCAAATATTTTTGTTTTCGCTTTAATTTCAGTTGAAGTTTTAGTAATTTTGTTGTGCATTTGTCATTATTCATTTTTTATTAGATTTAGTTTATTTCATTTTAGCACTTCAGGTTAAACTAATAAAAAAGAGAGAAATGTTGCTTTGGCAACTAGCTGAAATGTTTAACTATAAAATATAATAAAATATAAAAAAGGTTAATGTTTTTCATTTCAAGTAACAATTTTTTTTATTTTTTTTTTTATTATTATTTATATATTTTTTAAATGGTCAGTCTCATTTTACCATCACTGACACACTGTTAGAATTTTTTGTTAAGTGTTTTAAATTTGGATTTATTTTAGTTAAATATTTTTGTTTTCACTTTAATTTCAGTTGAAGTTTTAGTAATTTTGTTGTGCATTTTAATTGGATTTAGTTTATTTCATTTTAGCTATTTTAGTACTTCAGGTTAAACTACTTAAAAATAAATAAAAATAATTTGCTTTGGCAACTAGCTGAAAAACTTTTTAAAATATTTTATAGTTAATGTTTTCAAGTAACTTTTTTTTTTATTTTATTTTATTTATATATTTTTGAAATGGTTTTAGTTTTAGTCAACTATAATAATCCTGGTGGCATTTTTTTTAATGAATGTTGTCTCATTCTGACAAATCCACAGTTTATTTTTTACATGATTTTTTTCATGGATTAATCTGAAATCAGTGACGCCACAATAATAGACCAGCATGCAACCCACACAAAAATATAGCATTAAATACCATGTCCATAGTTCTTATGAATTCATAACTAAAAATGGAAAAAAAAAAAAAAGAGAGAGAAAAAAAGTAGTTTTATTTTTAGTTTTAGTACTTCAAGTTAAACTAAACAAAAATGAGAAATGAAGATGAAGAGAGGAAACTACAAAAATTGTATTTATTTTTTATTTGAGTTTTTATTAACTCTTTCCCTGCCAAACGCAGAATTTTCCATTTTATATAGTTGTATAATTTATTCACTTTTCCTTGTTTTAGTACTTTATTAAATGTAATGCAATGAATTGAAATATTTCCTTAACTACTGTATTTTTGATCCAATCAATAATATTAGTTCACTTGACATTAATTTTATTTATTTATTTATTTTTGGTTAATGATCATAAGCCAGGAGTGAAGTATGATGGTGAATTTGACTGGTTTTGCAGGAGGAAGTGGATGCAGGAGCGATCGTGGTCCAGGAGGCGGTTCCCATCCTGGTGACTGACACCGAGGACAGCCTATCAGAGCGCATCCGGGAGGCGGAGCATCACGCTTTCCCAGCAGCCCTAGAGCTGGTGGCCAGCGGCGCGGTGAAGCTGCGAGACGACGGGAGGATCGTGTGGAGCCAGAGCGCTCAGGGATAAACACACACACGCATATATATAAAACGCTTATTATAACACTAGTGTACTTCAGTTCAGATCCAGATCCAATCATTCCAGAAATGCATTCCTTATAATGTTCCAGTGCAGGATCCTGAGCCGTATTAATCAGATGCTCTTTTGAGGAATAGAGTTATTGGAGATGTAGATGATGAGCTTCGTTCTCTGCATGTAACAGAACTAGATGCTCTTGGCATTAAACTTGCACTGCTCTGACAAACCTGATCGTTTGTATTATTACATTGTTCTCGCTCATTTATGAACAGCAGATTTATAGAGGCTTTCAAGCACATCAGATGACATTAAACATGGTATCATGTAGTACACAAGCCCCTGAGATCATTTATCAAGCAGATACCTAAATACAAAGTACATTACAGAAATATAATTGAATTTTATTGAAAGGATAGCCCCTTGAGATGTGAAATCTCATTTTCAAAGGGGTTCTAAACACAAAAACAAAATATTACAACATAAATGGTTTTGATTTGCAAAGATTGTATATTATTTGTAAGTGTTCAGGGATTTTTCACAGGACTCTATCACTGTCAGATGAACAACTGAAGTGCCATTTAAAGGACAAATATTTATAAATAATAAATCACTGACTCCATCATCTTATTCACAATATATAGTCATTAAAATATTTAATCACTCGCTGCCTTGGTCCAGAAATCCTGTTTATTTTCTTTAAATACAGACCTGCTGTTAATTCCAAGGTTATTAATTTGCATACATCGGTTTAGACATCAGCATTTTTTTTTGTTCAACAATTTGAAAGTGTCACTGTAATTCATCCAAGTTTTGAAGAAAGTTCAGTTCAGTTTTATATATATATATACATATATTTCCACTGAATGAATCAAAAATACAGCAAATTGTATTTCACAATATTTCTGTTTTTACTGTATTTTTGATCAAATAAATACAGCCTCGGTGAGGAGAAGAGACTTTTTAACATGAAAAACATCTTTATTTCAAAGTTTGACTTGATATATACAATTTCTAAAAAAAGTATAAAAAAATTACAAAACTGAAATAAAAACTAAATAGACATTTAAAACACCAATACTTATTTAACTTCATTTTTGGAAGAAAAAAAAATCATTTCCATCTTTATATCCAGTCATATATTCAGTCATTAAAGTATGATGGGAACAACATGAATAACTGGTGTTACTTTTTCCCCTTTTTGTTCAGGGTTTTTTAAAAAATTTATTTTAGTTTATGCTGACATTTTAAAACACCAACACTACTAAAACGTAAAATTAAAATATTAAAAACTATTAAAAGTCTTTCTCTTTTTTCATTTTATAAGAAAAATATATAAAATATACAATTATTCTAAAGATGTAAATATATATATATATATATATATATATATATATAGTCATGACCAAAAGTATTTGCACCCTTGGTAAATATGATCAAAGGCGGCTCTGAAAATAAAAGATCAAAAGGATTAATAATGCAGGTTTATTTAAAAAATTCACAAAAATCTAACCTTTCATTGGATAATAAGAATTTAAAATGGGGGGAAATATCATTATGAAATAAATGTTTTTCTCAAATACACGTTGGACACAATTATTGGCACCCCTAGAAATTCTTATGAGTAAAATATCTCTGAAGTATATTCTCATTCATATTCACAATTTTGAGCACTCCAGGGTGATTATGAACATGAAATTATCCAGCCATGGCTTCCTGTTTCACAGAAATATAAATAGGAGGGAAAACAAAGCCCAAATTCCCTTAATCATCAACACAATGAGAAAAACCAAAGAATATATTTCTGATGTGCAGAAAAAGATAATTGAGCTTCACAAATTAGTGAAGTGGCTTTAAGAAAAGAGCTAGAGCAGTGAAAATCCCCATTTCCACCATCAGGGCAATAATTTGGAGTTGTGATTGATGATAAGCTGAATTTCTCAGACCACGTTGCTAAAACTGCCTGGTCCTGCAGATTTCCATTATACAATATTAAGAAGATCAGGCCCTTTCTCTCAGAACATGCTTCACAACTCCTTGTTCAGGCTCTTGTTCTGTCCAGACCTGACTATTGCAATGCATCAAACCTCTCCAATTAATCCAAAATGCAGCTGCAAGATTAATCTTTAATGAGCCGAAAACATTGCACGTCACACCTCTGTTCATCTGTTTGCACTGGCTACCAATAGCTGCTCGCATTAAATTCAAGGCATTAATGTTTCCCTACAAAACCAGCACTGGCTCTGCACCCCTTTATCTAAATTCATTATTTCAGACTTATGTGCCTCTAGAAGCTTGCGTTCTGCAAGTGAACGTCGCTTTATTGTTCATCCCAAAGGGGCACAAAATCACTTTCACAGACTTTTACATTAAATGTTCCCTCCTGGTGGAATGACCTGGACTCAATCTGGTTATAGCACTTGCATGTTGTTGCTCTTTTGTTGGTTTTGATTGCTTCTAATCTCCTCACTTTGGATAAAAGCGTCTACTAAATGACTAAATGTAAATTCTACATAAACTGTTAGGAATCTGCCTGGAAGAGGACGTGTGTCTATATCGTCCTAATGTACGGTGAGAGGAGAGTTTGAGCGGCTAAAGACTCTCCGAGGACCACAGCTGGAGAACTGCAGAAAATAGTTGAGTCTCGGAGTCAGAAAACCTTAAAAAAATGGTCAAACAGCCCCTACATCAACACATGTTGTTTGGGAGGGTTACAAGAAGAATTCTCCTCGCTCATCCAAAAACAAACTCCAGCATATTCAGTTATCAGACACGACTGGAGCTTCAGATGGGACTGGCTTCTATGATCAGATCAAACTAAAAAATGAGCTTTTTAGCAGCGAACACTCAAGATGGGTTTGGTGAACACAGGGATAAAAAGTACCCCATGTGTACAATGAAATATACTGCTGTATTTTTGATGTTGTGGGTCTATATTTCTGCTGGAGGTCCTGGACATCTTGTTTAGACGCATGGCATCATGGATTCTATCAAACACCAACAGATAAAAAATCAATAAGTGACTGACTCTGTTAGAAATCTTATAATGGGCCGTGTTTGGATCTTCCAACCGTACAATAATCCAAACACAAACCTAAAAAACAACACAAACATGGGTCTCTGAGCACAAAACCAAGCTTCTGCTGGTCATTCCAGTCCTCTGACCTGAACCCTGTAGAACATGAGTGACCTGAAGAGAAGAAGCTGTGAATCTAAAGGGTCTGGAGTGATTCTGGATGAAGGAATGGTCTCTGATCTCTCGTCAGGTGTCTCTAACCTCATCAGGCATTATAGGAGAACATTTAGAGCTGTTAAACTGACAAATGGAGGTTTCAAAAAGTATTGAATTAAAGGGTGACGTTAATTGTGTATTAGAGAAAAACATTTATTTCATAATGATATTTCCCCCCATTTTAAATTCTTATTATCCAATGAAAGGTTAGATTGTGTATTTTTTTTAAATAAAAGATTAAAAGGATTAAAAATGCAAATTAATTTTCACAGCCATCTTTGATCATATTTACCAAGGGTGCCCATATTTTTGGCCATGACTGTATATATATATATATATCCATCTTTATTATGACTGAAAAAAAAAAAAAACAATTATTCTAAAGTTTTTCCCTTTATTTTCTTTTTTTTGGTTATTTTAGTTTATGTCGACTCTTCTCTTAGTTTGTGTAAAATGAACCTTTTATGGAAAAAATAAAACAAAAACAACAACAACCAAGACTAAAAAAAAAAATCATGTTTAATACAGTGATTGATGACCGTGGCATTCTGGGTAGTGCCATGCGCTCTGGATCTCAGTGCGGGTCAGTAAGAGCGTTTAACGCTCGATAGTGAACACGTGCTGCTCAATGAAACACGAGCAGCAGGAATCTAACACGCGACTCGGGCTGACGTCCGTCAAACACTCGAGGATCCGTGAGGAATCACTAACTAGCTTCTTGTGACCCAGCTGTTGAGCTCCAGCAGACTTTATAGAAACAAACGCCGCAGGTTCAGCGGCGGGACGAAGCTCAGAACATCAGCTGGGTTTATATCACAACAGTCAGGATTTACTGAAGCGCAGTATAGAGAGTCTCTCTCGTCCAGCCTGACGGGTCAAACACACCTCTCCCTTCAGTCCTGATTTACCCAACACATCCACGATCTCTTCTAGAGGAGACAAACACGAGTCCAAATCAAAGCCTGTACAGATACTAATGCATAAAATATCAAACAAAATGTGACCCTGGACCACAAAACCAGTCATAAGTGTCAATTTTTTTCAAATTGAGATTCATACATCATCTGAAGGCTGAATAAATAATCTTTCCATTAATGTATGGTATTTGTCTGAGATGCAACTATTTGAAAATCTGGAATCTGAGGGAGCAAAAAAATCTAAACATTGATAAAATCTCCTTTAAAGTTGTTCAAATGAAGTTCTGAGCAATGCATATTACTAATCAAAAATGAAGTTTTGATATATTTACGGTAGGAAACTTACTAAATATCTTCACGGAACATGATCTTTAACTTAATATCTTAGTGATTTTTGGCATAAAAGAAAAATGGATAATTTTGACTCATACAATGTATTGTTGGCTATTGCTACAAATATACCCCAGCGACTTAAGACTGGTTTTGTGCTCCAGGGTCCAGAGATGCAAACAGGTAAACTGGAAAAAAGGTGAGAACCGGGAGTATTCTCCACATGGATTTTTATTTATTTTTTTATTTTTTTAAGATATTTGTTTTACATGCTCATTTGTAGTTACTTGAGGTATCTTTAAAAATATAAAATACTGTAATTTGTGAAAAACTGTAATTTTTTTCACACAAAAAAATAAAAAATAAACAAATTCTGTTTCTAACATTTTACAAAAATCAAGATTGAATATATTTGGTCAAAATCCCATGTTATAAAAGATGCAATGCAGGCTATTTTATTGGCTACAATATTGGCTGATTAGACAGCAATGCTGACCTAAAATACAAAATGATTGCCCTCTCTCTCTTCACCGTTCCCAGACAGACCTCAAATACATAAAATATCATCCTTTTTAGACATAGTTTAGTGAAGAGTAAAGAAAATACTATACAAAACTTACTAGAAGTTGGTGGTTATCAGTCTTACTTCTCCAATACAAACAATACTGTTTCATAAAAGTTA
Organism: Acrossocheilus fasciatus; assembly: GCA_036784905.1. Taxonomy (NCBI): domain Eukaryota; kingdom Metazoa; phylum Chordata; class Actinopteri; order Cypriniformes; family Cyprinidae; genus Acrossocheilus; species Acrossocheilus fasciatus. The sequence goes on along the minus strand of CM071938.1, from coordinate 1,405,551 downwards.
TGAGCAGTCTACAACCGGCCCCAGTTATTTATTTACACTTGTAAGATCACAAGTACTCTTGTAAGACCTGAAATTAAATTGAACTGAAATTAAAGTGAAACGCACCTGGGTCGTTCTCTGACACGGTCACCAGATAAAACAGGCCGTGATCTGACAGCAGCTGTGGAATCATGGGAAAGACTCGATCCATCACCTCTCGACCGCGGATCCCGCCGGCCCATGATGCCTCGATCCCGCGGCTGCCCACCTGAGCACAAAACTCACTCGACTCGTGATGAAGTTACACATTACAGCATCACATGCACCGCTCACATGTTCAGCTACCAGCTCTTAACTAGTCTCACATGGAGAGTTCAAGAAGAATCTCCCTTATATTAAAGGGCTTTTTAACACAAATGACCAGCGATAATGAACACTAAAATTATTAAAACTTGTTTTTTTTAATTGAAATAAAGCTGTAATTGAATGAAACTTAAATATTGGACAAAAAACTTAAATTAAACTATTAAAACATGTTCTCTTTAATTGAAATAAAGAAATAAAAATTATAAATACAACACATATTAAAAAAAAAAAAGTATTGAAAACAGATATTTTTTAACTGTTTTTACCAAAAAATTCTCTCACATTGGTGAGCAGATTTATTTTTGACCAGTATATATATATATAATAAAATGTATATAACATTTAAATAAATATACATAAAATAAATTAATAAAAACAAATTAAAGCTAATTAGAAATATAAAGAAACAACTAATAAAAATGACAAAAGCACATCAAAATTACTAAAACTTGCATTACTAAAAACAAACTGCAAATATAGAAATACAAGTAAATTAAATATTAATAAATTATATAACAGTAGTATATAAATAATAGTAAAATAACACTGCAATGACAGTTTCCTATAAAATGTAATAAAAAAAAGCACATAAATAAAATCAATATTTAACATTTAACAACGACCAAGCACTGAGGCCAATCAACAACTGGCTGAAGACCTGAATGAGTTTTACTGCAGGTTTGAAAAGCAAAAGCCTGGTCTGACACCCCACACCCGCTCCGACCGTCTCACAACACAGCCATCAACACCCTCACCCTCCCTCCCCTACTGTTTCTCAACCTGCTCTTAAGATCTGTGCAGATGACGTAAGGAAAGTCTTACGTCAGCTATCATCCATCTTCACACTGATCTTCATCAGATCACTGGAGCTGTGTGTAGTCCCCTCCTGCTTCAAACGCTCCACCATCATCCCTGCACCCTAGAAACCAAAAATCACAGGACTAAATGACTACAGACCTGTGGCTTTAACATCTGTGGTCATGAAGTCATTTGAGAGGCTCGTGCTGGCCCACCTGAAGGACATTACTGGACCCTTACTGGACCCCCTACAGTTTGCTTACCGAGCAAACAGGTCTGTGGATGATGCAGTCAACATGGAACTGCATTACATCCAGCAACACCTGGACAAACCAGGGACTTATGCAAGGATCTTGTTTGTAGACTTCAGCTCCGCCTTTAACACCATCATCCTGGACACCCTCCAGAATAAACTAACTCAGCTTCCTGACAGACAGACAGCAGCTAGTGAGTCATCCAGCACCCGTACGATCAGCACTGGTGTTCCTCAGGGCTCTGTTCTCTCCCCGCTGCTCTTCTCCCTCTACACGAACGACTGCACATCTAAAGACCCCTCTGTCAAGCTCCTGAGGTTTGCAGACAACACCACAGTCATCGACCTCATTCAGGAAGGTGACGAGTCTGCTTACAGACAGGAGGTTAAGGAGCTGGCTGTCTGGTGCAGTCTTAACAACCTGGAGCTCAACACGCTCAAAACACTCACCATCATGAACAGCACTGTGGCTGCAGTGGAGTCATTCAAGTTCCTGGGCACCACTATCTCTCAGGACCTGAAGTGGGACAATCACATTGAGTCCATCGTGAAAAAGGCTCAGCAGAGGTTGTACTTCCTTCTTCAACTGAAAAAGTTCAACCTGCCACAGGCGCATGACGACACAGTTTTACTCAGCTGTTATTGAGTCGTTTCTGTGCTCCTCTATAACTGTCTGGTTTGGATCAGCCAGCAAATCAGATATAAGAAGACTGCAGTGGACATCAGAAAGGATCATTGGTGTGCACCTGCCCAGCCTTCAGGACTTGTACTGCTCCAGAGTGAAGAAACGGGCAGGTAACGTCATCACAGACCCCGCTCACCCCGGACACAACCTGTGTGCACTTCTCCCTTCAGCCAGACGCTATAGATCTCTGTGCACTAGAACATCTAGACATAAACACAGTTTTTTCCCCCATGCCATCTCCAGCCTAAACAGCTAACACATGAATTATTACCTGTGTTCTGCAATTCATTCTCCATCTCCAATTATTGCCTCTCTCAAGTACTATGTAAATACATATCCATATTTTCTATACAGCAGTATATATAGAGTAAATAATGCACAAATCTGTAAATAAATCTTCTGTTCCAGATTCATACACATTATTATTTATTGTTAAGCCTTAATTAAATGTTTCTGTTCTCATGACAGATATGTATGCATGTATATACGTAATATGCATGTAAGTACCAAGAGCTTCTTAAAAACCACAACACTTGGCAAATAAAGCTGATTCTGATTCTGAATAAAGCACACGTTATCAGAACATAATAAACACACTGCTTGAATATATTTTTAAGCAACTGAGTGGTCCTGATGTTAGCTTCAGATTAGATGTTAGATTTATTAATTTACTTTTCTTTTTTAATGCGTCAATTACAAAGGATAATTGATTAAAAACATTTTAATTTTTATTTAAGTTTTAATTTTATTTATGAAAAGGAAAGTGAGAACTGTAGCTGAAATAAAATATTATATATATATATATATATATATATATATATATATTTTTTTTTTTTTTTTAAATCTCATTTATTGTTATTGTTAAGTTATTTTTTATTTGTTTGTTTTTTGACAGATGACAGACTGATTTTTTTTTTTTTCTGCATAATTGGAGCTGTTGGAAATGTTTTCTTCACATTCACTTGTTTACCTCCTCTGATGGAGTGACGACGTACGGCGGATTGAAAACAAGCACGTCCACATTTCCATTCAACCTCGGCTGAAGACACTGAACCTGTGAGACGAAACCAACAACTGAAATAAAGCCAAAGCTTAAGACAGAAACAGTGTTGTTACTGTTAACCAGTGTTAATGGTCATTAATATACTCTTTTAGTTTTTGTTAATATATTTTTTAGTTATTTTTAGTAATTGTGTTACTACACTAATATAACTATAACTACTAATATATATATATATATATATATATATATGCTTTAGAAATGTTTTGATTTTTATTAAATGTCTCTGGTTTTTAAGTGTTTTTTTGTTGTTGTTTTTTAGTACATCGTTAAAACGAAAATGAGAAATGTTGCCTTGGAAACTAGCTAAAACATTTTTTTAAAGTCTTTTAATATGTTTTATATAATGTATATTATAATAATATGTTTTCATGTAATGAAAACGTGTTTTATGGTTTTCATCTTTCCTTTTATTTTTAGTAAACAATAACAACCCTGTTGTTAACAAAAAAAAAATAATTAAAAACTAATTTTCGGTAACTGATATAAAGGTGAAATATATATATATATATATATATATATATATACACACACACACACACACACACACACACACGTGTACTAAAAAAAAAATTTTTTTTTGGTAATTGAATTAAAGCAGAACTAAAGTAAAATATAAATGGCTAAAATGGAAAAACGTAATAAAAATCAAATTTTCTATAGCACTATAATACTTAAAAAAAATAATAATAATAATAGCAAAAGCAGATAATACAACTCCTAAAATGAAAACTAAAATACAAAAATAAAAAGCTAATTTAAAGTATAAAAAAAACTATAATAAAATAATAAATAAATAAAATATTTTATGTAAAAAATAAAATAAAAAAAGTAAAATTTCTAGTATATAAATAACAGAAAGTGCGTGTGTGTGTCTCACCAGGTCGGTGATGACTGGCTGCAGCTGCAGGTGATTGCAGTGAGACGTCTGCAGTGTGCACCGCGCAGCCGCTGGATTCACATCAGTGCAGCTGCAGAACAAACACAGCCAGTGAGTTTCATTAGTGCAAACAGAGAAGAGCCGACGTGATCCATCTATACTCACAGATACAGCGCTTCAGGCCCGACCACAGACGCGAGGAAAGCCGAGACGACTCCAGACCCGCTGCCCACCTCCAGACACACAGACGGCCTGATCAGAGACACACAGCGGGACTCCTTTATAAAAGCTTGCTTATCAACCTTATTCTTCCTGTAAGAATGGGCACGACTTTTTGTAAATTCTATGAACCTTGCATCCGGTCTCATTGGCTTCCAACTATTTTTAGCTGTACAGAGCTGCTCGTTTTGCTGCTTGATCAGTGTGTCTTACCATATTAATCTATTATCTTAATTATGAACACTGGTTTGTAGCGCAAACACTTTTACCGTTTACTGCACGTTGCAATTCTACTCGTTATTTTCCTATAGCGGCTAATAAACCGTAAGTCTCGCCCATAGGCTTACTTCCATGCTGAAAAATAAGGTGGATAAACCGTACTAAATTTGTGCATAAGTGCAATTCACAAAAACACTGTACGCCTCTCTTTCAGATTTGACATTTATAAATCGCAAATGATCTTGAAATTGTGCGCTGCTGACTGGTGTCATATCTCCACCTTGTAAACACCCCCTAATTAATATCATTAGCATATGTGACCCTGGAGCACAAAAGCAGTCATAAGCAGCACAGGTATATTTGTGGAAATAGCCAACAATACATTGTACGAGTCAAAATTATCCATTTTTCTTTTATGCTAAAAATCATTAGGATATTAAGTAAAGATCATGTTCAATCAAGATATTTTGTGAATTTCCTTCCGTAAATATATCAAAACTTAATTTTTGATTAGCAATATGCATTGCTAAGAACTTCATTTGGACAACTTTAAAGTCAATTTTCTCAATATTTAGATTTTTTTTTTTTTGCACCCTCAGATTCCAGATTTTCAAATAGTTGTATCTCAGCCAAATATTGTCCGATCCTAACAAACCATATATAAATGGAAAGCTTATCTATTTGGCTTATTTATTTATTCATATGATATGAACGTTCCTGTGGTTTTAAGCGTGCACACACTCTGAGATCAAATTTGTTCGTAAATGAGGCCCAGCGAGTCGAGAGTCTAGTAGCTTCACCTGCTTCCCTTCAGCCGCTCGGCGTCTTTCTCCAGAGCGTCCATCAGCAGGAACGAGTCTTCGGCCGGTTCATACACGTCTGCGAAAGCGTCGCGGCCGGCCGGAGCGTACAGAGGTGTCGGGTACATGACAGCAGCAAGGCCTGATGGGAAAAACAGAGATGTATCGGTTTCATCAAAAAATAAAAATAAAAAAAAATAAATAAAAGCTGTATTTGTTTGGTACACATGCATACCGAAAATTTTCAGTACGAATACATGCACTGTTACACCCCTACGATACAGGGCTGCACGATTAATCGAACGCGATGGGCACCTTGTCAGTAAAGCCGGTTCTGTAATCAGTAGTAAACCTCCATCACATGCTTTCAGACGGAGCAGTATTTACTACACAGTTCACTGACAAGCTACGCAAACCGCGTTCATAATCGCAGAACGATTTAATCGTGTAATTATGAAATCGAAGATATCGTTGGCTCTGTATAGTAAATGCTGCTCCATCTGAAAGCACGTGCGTTATTAAAAAGCATCACATTTAATAACATGTTTTTACTCCAAACTGTGAGATGATGTGGCTTCTTACACAGAATAAGGCACGCAACATATTTCATAGAATTCTAAGTAGTGATAAGGCTATGTCTATTAGCATTGCATTATGGGAGATCATGTATACTTTTAAAGTGCCCATATTATGGGTTATGAAAGGTTCATATTTTGGTTTTGGGATCAACAGGTTGACATGCATGCAAGGTCAAAAAACACTTTCATTGTCTTATAATATGCATTTAGTTTTACCTTATTTGCTCAACGACTCCCAAACGATTCACTCATCGATTCATTTTTCCAAACCCCTCCTTTGCGTGACGCTAATCTGCGGTGATTGGTCCGATTAAGCAGTGTTTGTGAGCGCAGTGCTGCTTTGTGTACAGCGTTACCGTTATTTTTAATGCTCCAACAGCGGCACCTAGTGGCAGAGAATGAATTTTCATTTTCATTTTCATTCAGACCAATGCAAAAAGACCAACAAGTAAGCGACAATATGCTAATGTTTCATGTCAACATGAAACGGCTTGGGATTCATTTGAAAAACGACTCGCTTCAATGATTCAGAGTCGACTCTTTCTTTTGAGAGACAATAACTTTATACACGGTGCTCTTTCAGATTTAAAACTTTGCAGGATGTTTTCATTCACTTAGAGCTGCGTTACACACTGCATGAAAGATCATCTTCAGAAATACATAATAGGGGCACTTCCAAGTCTTCATTTATCTTTTTTTAAAATTGCAATAAATATTGTACCGTGGAGATATTATCATACCATGAGATTTTGATATCGTTACATCCCAAGGAAAAAAAACAAGGCAAGTTATTAGTATGGTTCACAAACAAGGTCCAGTTCTGCTGGTTGGGTGGTCAGACGTTTCTGAACAGATTTCATGCGCCTCACGCGCTGACGAACCCGCCGCAATCTGGTTTTAAGTGTCGTTTCACACGCAAACGGCTTGATTGGGGGTTTTATGGATTTATTTTCTGAACTCTGGCACGCCGGAGCGCTCGATGGTGTGAATTTTAAAAGCCCCGAGCGTGTAAAATCTGCTCTAAAAACAAGCGGATTAAGAGAGGAGAAGTTTACAATGACTTAATGAAGTCTATAAATGCAGCAGCATCCGTCTGAACATGTCACATAAACCTGCTTCCAAACATCTGGAATAATTTCTGTCCTTTCATACAGCCAGCATAGAACATACTGTGCAGATACCATGGTACAGTGATGGTAAAACTATGGTACTTTGATACACACATATATATATATATATATATATATATATATATATATATATATATATATATACACACACACATTAGTGCTGCCAAACGATTAATCGCATTCAAAATAAAAGTTTTTGTTTACATAATATATGCGTGTGTTCTGTGTATATCAAGTACAAATGCACGCACGTGCATGTATACATTTAAAAAATATATTTACATGTATATATTTATATAATTAATATTATATTTATTATATAAACATAATGTTTCTTAAATATACACATACATGTGTGTGCATTTATATATACATAATAAATATACACAGTACACACACACATGCGATTACTTGTTTGACAGCACTAATATAGCTATATATTAATTGATACTGAAATTCATTTTTTTCCCACTGATTGAGTACCATATTAATTTACTACGGTATTTTCAAGACACTTAAAAGAATACAGTAAAAAAAAACGGTACTTTTAATAGGAAAACTTTAAATTCAATCAAAATTATGACATGAAAAGTAATACAATTTAGTATCTCAAATTCAACTGTGACTTTTTGTCATAATTTTGTTTTTATATTTCATAATATTTTATTTATTAATTTGTTTGTGTAAATTATTTTAACTTTTTTTGTTTTGTTTGATACTGAAATGCATGTTCCACTGAATGAGCTTAATTGATTTACTACGGCATTTTCAAGGCAAATACTGTATTACATGTCTAAAAAAAATAGGCAAATTAAATCAGATTTATGCCATAAACAGTAATGAAAATTCCTCACTTAGTATGTCATAAAGTATCATGTTTTTCTCTCAGGTTTTTTTTTTTTTTTACTTCATATATCATAATTTTATATCTATCTATCATAATTTCAACTTTGTCATTATTTAGACTTTTAGTCATAATTGTGTTTTTAATATTATTATTTATTTATTTTATTTGGTACAAACTATGGCACTTTAACATAGCACAGTACTTTTAATGGGGAAGCATTAAAAACTCAGCTGTTTTAAAATTCCCTTCTGGCATGCATTATGAAAGGTACTTTACCATACCAGTACCATGACATTGTTATATTTTTTGGTAATATCACAGTACATGGAAGTTATTTAAATATATCTCACAGTACATAACATAATTATCATATTAATGTACGTGACATTTACATGATACACAGAACAGCATTAACAAAAAAGTACCAGGGTAATGCCATGGATTTTTGGAGATAGTACCATGATAACACAACAGTATTGTTTTATTACTTTACTGTAACAAGTAAAGACAATGGTTTGTGAATCCTGTAAGCAACTGGCATTATGGTATGTGTCAGAATACTATGGTATTACCACTTTTTTGTAAAGAGGGGACTGACGCGCACTCGTAATCGTTATTTATAATATTTTAAACTTTTTGATACATACATGTATTTTAAACTTTATATTACATATGATAATGAAGGTGTTTCTTACCCTGCCTGCTCCAAGCGCATGATTTTCAAACACAACAGCGCGTGGACTCAGTATAAAGCACTTCCGGTTACTGTCACAAGTGCATTATGGGAAACGTAGTTTTTCAACATAGATTCGAATTCCATGACCCCGCGTCGATTTTCTGTATGTGCATCATAACGAAAATATTATAAAAACAACTTAAGATCGATAATTTACTCTTTATGGTAACGTGAAGACAGAGCGTATATTATTTTTCATGTTTGTAAATCCCAAATCAGTGACACTGAAAACCTGTTTAGGGATTTTCCTCAGGCCACAATTCTTGTATGTGCAGTTTTATACATATATTGTCATATACATACATCCCATACATATTAGAGATAAGTACTTTTATTTTGTCAGTGCAAACGTGAGCCGGTCCAGATGGCCCTAGTTAGAGCGTCCATGTGCTGTTTTACCTTTTAACAGCCCTGCAAACTCTCAATTATAGATACAAGAGAGACTCATAAAAGACAAGCAATAAACGTTGTAATTTTTGCATGCAGCGAGTGATAAGGCAAATGACTCACTTTAATTTAGGCATTCCTGGATCTACAGAAAGGCCAGAGCTTTACAGGGGCCAGGATGGGGCCCGAGGGGGCGGAGCCTGGAACTGTCACGCTTTAGAAGTCGACCAATGGGGTGGAAGTGAGGGATCAATACTTTGACCCCTGAATTGATATTTATGTATGTATGCATATGTCTATATCCTATATAGGCCTATACACTACCAGTGATTTATATTAGATACCACTATTTTTTATTTTTTTAAAGAAGTCTCTTCTGCTCACCAAGCCTGCATTTATTTGATCCAAAGCACAACAAAAGCAGTAATACTGTGAAATATTTTTACTATTTAAAATAACTGCTTTCTATTTGAATATATATTAAACTGTAATTTATTTCTGTGATGCGCAGCTGTATTTTCAGCATCATTACTCCAGTCTTCAGTGTCACATGATCTTCAGAAATCATAATAATATGCTGAGTTGCTGCTCAAGAAACATTATTATTATTTAAAACAGTTTAGTACATTTTTTTGTGATTCTTTGATGTATAGAAAGATACAAAGATCAGCATTTATCTGATTTTTTTTTTTTTTTTTGTAAAATTATACACTATACCATTCAAAAGCTTGGAGTCAGTTTTTGTTTGTTTGTTTTGATAAAAATAAATTATAGAAATTAATACTTTTATTTAGAAAGGATGCTTTAAGTTGATCAAAAGCATCGATGATAAAGACAAAAAGATTTCTATTTCATATATATTATATTTATACACAAAACAACCCTGATTTGTTTACTAAATATTATATATTTTATTTATGTTACATATCCAGATATGTCTTAAACTCTCAATAGAGGGCAGCATTGGTCTATGTGTGCTTTTCTTTCAGGCTCTTGATTTTTCCTCCGAGTTGCAACTTTAAAGCCCCATTTGGCAAGATTCTCACCAGTATTAGTCGATATCACTTTAATCTTCCTTCAGGATCATACTTAATACACTGTTAAAATAAATAATCTGACTCGACTCGTAGAAGCAGGACTGGTCAGTCTCCGGAGCAAAAATACATCCAGGTGCTGCTGCATGTAAATCCAGCCGTAAGAAAAACAGCTATAAATCAACAGCGTACAAAACACATTCAGATGGCTCTTATTTCATTCACGCCTTCAGCTCCAGGTGTTAAACAAATACATATCGAGAATTAATACTGACACTAAACTCAGCAGAGACGCCGGGGAAGGAAACACTGCAGAAGCTGACACAGTTCACTGGAAATCTGCTTTAAAACAGGTGTATCACGACCCAAAAACTGCTCACGGGTCACAAACAGCAGGGAAAATCATTTCCAGATACAGATAAAGCAATATAAATATCCATAATTGTGTATAGGCTAGCAAAACAACAACATTTATCCCCAGCTAACTTTCTGGCGAGGCTACGAACAAACATTCTTCCAGTAACATTAACACAACGTTCATTCAGACTTATCTGGTCTTTAGTAATGTTCTCAAAATGTCGTTTACATTATATATTTATTTATTAAATGTTTTAGTTGGATGAAACATTTTTAAATGTTTCTAATTGTTTCAGAGAACATTCAAAAGTAACATTCCATAATGTTTGCAAAGTGATACAATGTGATGTTCCTTTAATGTTCACATAACCAAAAAAAAGCCTTATTCTCAAAAATTATAAACAAAACAATATCACCAATATCAGCAAACAAAATACGTTGTAAGAACGTTTTGCTAACGTTCCCATTAAGTTACGAAAACGTCCAATTAAATGTTTAAAAAATGTTATTTCTTGGTTATGCAAACATTAAGGGAATATTTCATTGTATCATTTTGCAAACATTATGGGAACGTTACTTTTTAATGTTCTCTGAACGTTCTGAAACAAGTAACATTTAAAAAATGTTAAACAAACAAACAAACAAACAAAAAACTGTTCCACGACCGATGTATAAGTAATGTTTTTGTGTTAACGTTTTATATCAGATAACTTTAAACTAACGTTCTATCAACGTTACCGGAAGAACGTTTGTTCATAACTTTGAGGGAAGTTCTGAGAACGTTAAATGCACGATTCTAAGAACGTTTTTGTTTCGCTGATCTTTCTTCAGGACACTAATGAGTTCAGAGACTGGTGTTCACTCGTCGCTCATGTTGATCGTGTCGCTCGGACCGTGACCCGGCTGTGATCTACAGGAGGGAAGATTTAACACTTCCCATCCTCCCTTCCCCCAGAAGGCCTCTCAGAGACCAAATACGAGTCTGAACAGAAAACTCCTGCTTTTTCACTTTTTGTTTCTGCGAAAAAATTTGTAAAATTTTTTTGCAAAGATTGCAAGGTTTGTCCATGGAAAAGAGGTAGTTCCCTTAAAATAAAAAATGATGTTGTTTCAAACCTGAATGAGTTCAGCTTTGTAGTTGCAGGAGTTGCATTGAATATTTTTACGTGTTCCCAGCTAATAAAATATGAATAAGAATGTTTTGCTAGTGTTCCCATTAAGTTATGAACACATTCTCTGAATATTCAAACATCCATTTTTTTAAATGGTTTAAAAAAAAAAAATTTTTTTTTTTTATTTTTGCAATTCGAACATTATCGGAAACATAAGGGAACATTTCAACATTCAAAAGTGACATTCCCAAAATGTTTGCAAAATGATAAAATGAAACGTTCCCTTTTTACGTGTACTTAACCAAAAAAAAAAAAAGAAAAAAAAAAAGAAAACGTTTAAAAAATTTTTTTTTTTTTTTTTTTTTAGCAAATATTCTTTCTTAGAGCATACATAGAACATCTGGAAAGTAATAATGTAAGACGAACATCCAATTATAACTTTTCAGAATTCTATTAATGAAGCATGTTTGTTCTGAGAACGTTGTTTTTTGTGTTTTTTCTATTCCTGCTGTTGTAAAGTGAGACAGGTTCAGAACGACATGAGCAAATGGTAACAGAATATTAATTTCTCAGTGAACTTTAAAGATTCAGCATCTTGCCACTGGCATGTGACCTTATAGTTTCACAAGGAGATCTTAAACTGTAAGGAAGTGTAAAATGTGTGCAGTTCTCCTCTGAGCCAAACGTTCAGTTCCTAGATCCGTCTCTGTGGTCGCAGCGATGCTTTTATGAGGCTGGAGTTATAACTTGGATTAAACGAATGAAGTGTCTGACTCTCTGCATTAGAAAGCTGTGCGCGCTCATTGAAGCCAGCTGCGTGTGTTATTCAGGGCGCTTTGTTCAGGATGTTCTGCTCTTCTCTGGAGACGCTGAGCTGTGTGGAGAGCTTTATGAGAGATCGGCTGGCACTGAGACATCAGCAGAACTCGTTCTGAAGCTCATAAACATGCGCTTCAAAGCGCTTCAACAGCACAGATGCTTCTTTAGCAGATTTGTACTTGTGAAGCACAAACTGAATGTTTACACTCTCTCATCTGAGTTTCTGTCAACATAATGGGAGTGGATTTATAATATAATATAATATAATATAATACAGTCACATTTCAAGCAGCTTCAAAAATAAAAGTGTTAGTGCAATCAAATATATATAGTCAAAATAATGCTGATTTATGTCATGAAAAATAATAAACCTGATATATAAGATGAAATTGAACCAACAAGATTTTTCAAAAACTTATTCAAATCAATTTGACCGTAAAGATATCTGTGGATGAATATTTATTATTATTTAATATTTAATATAAAAGTATTTTGCAGCCAACCTCACTATTTTATCAAAATAAATCTATCTAAATAAATAAATGAATAAAAAAGAAATAAAGATCTGAATTTATGTCAAGATAATGGAAGTGGATTTACAATATAATACACTGTAAAAAAAAAAAGAAGTAATTTTAACTGTAAAATATTGTAAAAATATTGAAAAACTGTAAAAGTTACTTTTACATGAAATGCTGTTAATTGTACAGTTTTAGAAGTAAAAAAAAAGAACAAATAAAGATATAATTTACAGTCAAAACCTGTAAACTGATATTTCCAGAATTCCCTGCATAACAAAATTTCTTGTTTGTAAATTACAATTTTATATTGGTAAAATTTACAGTTTAAAAAAAAAGAAAAAAAAGCTCCCAAAAATTGTGTAAAAAATATATATATTTTTTAAGTGTATAATATAATATAATATAATATAATATAATATAATATAATATAATATAATATAATATAATATAATATAATATAATATAATATAATATAATATAATATAATATAATATAATATAATATAATATATTCTCATCATCTCAATCTTTTTCTCAAATATTACTAGTCAAAATATTACTGATCTATAATATAAGATAATAATACTGATATATATATATATATATATATATATATGTGTGTGTGTGTGTGTGTGTGTGTGTGTGTGTGTGTATATGTATATGTATATATATATATATGTATGTATGTATATGTATGTGTATATATATATATATATATATATATATATATATATATATATATATATATATATTTATATGTATAGAACTGATACAACAGGACTTTTCCTTTTAATTCATCGTAATTCAGCATATTTAATTCTATATTTTATTTAATTCAGTCCAATACTACACCGACACCAATCTGTTGATGAATATTTAGCATTTTTAAATATTTACAACCAATATTTTGCAACCAATCTCACAATTTTAAAAGCTGTCACTGATAACAAAATAAAATAAATCACCTGTCTTAAAGTAAATAAATAAATACATTCAAAAGTTTTTAATTAATAAATTGTGTCTGGTGTGCAGGAATTACTAGAGTTACTGTCATCATAAAACTCGAATAAAGTCAATTCACAACAACCTCATTTATGGCAGTTCATAAATGTCAGTACTGTTGAAGTATGAGTAATGAGTAAAAGTATTCCAGTAAAATTACAAAAATGTTACACATACTGTCACGAGGATTCCAAAGAATGCAGTTAATGCCATTTTTGAAGCATCAGCGCACAGATGTCCTGATTATTGGACGCCCGCTGAGGAATATGACTGAAAGAAACCGGTCTAGTCACTTATTAAATTATTATGGGTCCGTGAGGGAAATCATTAGATAGATAAACGGGTACGGCTGGAATTTGTAGCAATTTTCACAGGTGATGTCTGTGGTTGCAGGGATTGGGAGTCACTCAGGGGTGTTTGTGTATAAACGATAGCTCGACGGGGCTGATGGAGCCAGATTTACAGCGGCGTGGAGCACATGCTGCACGCAGGAGTAACCTATACAGTGAATTTATCACAGCGAAGCTCTGCGAGCCATTGGATTTATTGCACCCTGCTGTCCATCATCTTCAGCAGAGATGGAGAAAGAGAAGGAAAAACAAGCAAAGCTTGCATGAAGGCATTTTTAGTGTGAGTGTTGCTCAAGATCTTTTACACTTGAAGAAAGCGAACCGTTAGTGTTCCCATTCGTCTCTATTGTTGCTCAGCTAATGCAGGACTCTGAAAAATATGGCCTAATATGTACTATGCTAATATGAAGAAATTTTCCATATTGATTTTTTACCTGTACTTTAAATTAGGCATTGCACTGTGCTGGGTTGAAGGAAATTTCTGTAAACTTAACAGATAATGTCCTTGCAGAAAATTGCTGGTAGCTTTTCTACAGAATATTTTTCTATAGAATTGTTCCTCACAGTGCACTATAATATATTTTTAAGTAATTAAATAGGGGTGAGGTGTCAAAGTCGCAATATCTAGCTACTGGGGTGCCTCAGGGCTCAGTTCTTAGACCACTTCTCTTCTCTGTCTCATCTCTGTTCTGTCATTCAGAAACATGGCTTTTCATATAACTACTATGCTGATGGTAGTCAACTCTACCTCTCATTCCATCCTGATGATCCGACGATAGCTGCTCGCATCTCAGCTTGTCTAACAGACATTTCTTGCTGGATGAAGGACCATCACTGAACCAAGGACCGAGGACTGAACTGCTTGTAGTTTCAACAAACCCATCACTCTATCACAATTTCACCATCCAGTTAGGCACGTCAAACATAACTTAAACAACCAGAAACCTTGGAGATGTGATTGATGATTAGGTAAATTTCTCAGACCACATTGCTAAAACTACCTGCAGATTTGCTTTATACAACATTAGGAAGATCAGGCCCTTTCTTTCGGAACATGCTTCACAACTCCTTGTTCAAGCTCTTGTTCTGTCCAGGCTGGACTATTGCAATGCTCTCTTGGCAGGTCTTCCAGACAGTTATATCAAACCTTTACAATTAATCCAGAATATGGCTGCAAGATTAATCTTTAATGAGCTGAAAAGAATGCGCGTCACACCTCTGTTTATCAATTTGCACTGGCTACCAATAGCTGTTCGCATAAAATGCATTAATGGCCTACAAAACCAGCACTGGCTCTGCACCCCTTTATCTAAATTCATTATTTCAGACTTATGTGCCTCTAGAAGCTTGCGTTCTGCAAGTGAACGTCACTTTATTGTTCATCCAAAAGGAGCACAAAATCACTTTCACAGACTTTTACATTAAATGTTCCCTCCTGGTGGAATGACCTGCCCAACTCAATCCGAGCAGCTGAGTCCTTAGCCGTCTTCAAGAAACGTCTAAAAACACATCCCTTCCATCTTTATTTGACCCTCTAACTCTAGCACTCTCTATTCTAATTCTATTTTGTTGCCAAAGCTCCTGAGAAACTCTGCTCAAGTGCATCGAGGGCAAAAGCTGCTTTAAACACAAAGGATGGTCACATGATTTCATTTACATAACAGACGTTAATTGATAAAGAAAATCTATTTATGACATTATTTTTGACAGCATCCTCATTTTACAGCATTTTTACACAAGTGTCTAAAACTGTTAACAGTGCTGTAGCTTTGCAGGTAGCTTTCTTGAAGCATCTCGGAGACACAGTTCTTCTGGGTTTAGTCTCAGTTTGTTCTGTTTCTTCATGTCACTCCAGACAGACTGATGATGATCAAATCAGATCTCAAAAATCTCACTGGATTATTATAATCAATGGCAAAATGAATCTGAGTATTAAAATACTTTTTTCAAAATATTAAAACATATATAACATATATAAATAATTAAATAAATAATATTAGTAATCATGATGTGCGCTTTATAACTAAAACACTCATAAAGGTAAAAATGGCCCTGAAAATCCACTTAATAAAAATCCTACTATTTTCCAGCCTATTTTAATCATCCTCAGTGCAGGAAGTTTAATACTCAGGTCAGGGGTTTGTTTAAATCTCCGCCCCTAGCATGAGTATCAGCGATGGCTGGATACTAATTAAGAGTTATTAAAGGAAGGAGGTCAGATGAGAGGTGAGTGGATTTATCCGTCTGTGGGGAGTTTGAGCGTTCCTTCTTCAGCTGCTGCGTGTTAAAGTCAAGCCGGCGTTATACTAGCACGGAGAGAAGATACGCTGAGCGCTGAGAAACGGCTCAAACGCTGACTTTACTGCCTCTATAAACAGCAGTTTGGCCTACTTCCACCGCAGGACTAATAAATGGCAGAGCAGCTTGTTTTGCTGGTTAATGATGGCGTGTGAGGGCACAGGGTTATAGCGCTGTCCTCTGGGGCGTCAGGAGCCACAGACTCCTTTATGACGATTAATGATTCATGTGTGTACATCAGTATCACAAGGCTTGTAGTGCCACTATTTCTGATTGTTAAGAGTAACAGCAAGATGCTTCCAACCATCACTGGTCAAAAAAGTTCCATGGTATTACCATCAATTAATTTGTAGAAAACAAAATAATGCTTGGTTTAGGGGTTTTAGCACGCAGCACTAAAAATATATAATTGAAAAACTACGCTTATACTATGTTTTCTGGGACACTATCGTGACAGTAAAACCATGATTTCACCATCTAATACCATTCCAGCAAACAGGGAACGTTCTTACAACGTTTTCTAAACGTTACATAAATGTTAGGAGAACACGTAAAGAAATGTTTATGGATTGTTCTTATAACTTTAATTAATGCTTGAAACACGTTCTCATAACGTTGAGAAAATGTTCTGAGATCAACATTCTCTGAACGTCCGCGTCATGTTATTTGTACTTCAATGATCAAAGAAATATATATATATATTTTTTGTAACCTTTAAATAATGTTCTAATCACAACAAGAAAACTGGACACTTCAGCATTTTAGAGACACTTCAAAACAATCTTCCCACAACATTTTTATAACCTAAATTTCATACCTGGGCATGTTTTACTAACGTTCTCATTAAATTATGAAAATATTGTTTCTGAACATCCAGTTTCAAGAACGTTTTTTCTTGGTTATGCAAACATTCCATTGTATAATTTCGCAAATGTTACTTTTGAATGTTCTCTGAACGTTCTGAAATAAGTATATAAATTTAAAAAAAATTGGATAAACTTCCAACTAAAATGTTTCAGAAAAAAAGTTCCATTAATGATTTATAAATAATGTTTTTGTGCAAATATTTTCAAAACGCTAAAAAAAAAGAAAAAAAAAAAGTTTTAAATACATTTTTTTTCTTGGTTATGCAAATGTTAAGGGAACATTCCATTTGATAATTTTGCAAACATTACGGGAATGTTACTTTTTAATATTATGAAACAAGTAGATACATTTAAAAAAATGTTAGATACACATCCAACTAAAATCACTAATGTAAATAATGTTTTTGTGCTAATGTTTTGAGAACATTATTACAGACCAGATGGCTTTGAACAAACCTTCTAAAAAATGCTACTGGAAGAACATTAGTTCATAACTTTGAGAGAACCTTGACAGAATTCCCTGTTAGCTGGATTTAATAAAGCATCAGAAAGGCAGCACCGGAGGTCTGGAAGAGTTTAACTGATGTGTAGAGGTCAGGATCACACAGGTCAGGTGGAGGATCTCTGACATCGGTGAGGTCAGGCAATGGAAACGAGAGGAAATCTAGCGGGATTGAGAAAATCTCCGCCTGCGGCGCTCAAACTTTACAGCTACAGCCGTTGAGCTTCACACAAGCCAGACTAAAGCGCGCAGCCAATGGGCTCGTCTGAGAGCGGGACATCAGATCGGTGCGTGGGAACCGACCATACATGGTGCTCAACGCCTTCCCAACAGTGCATTTCTGTTTAGATGCATGAAACTGACTGTGTTTGGATGGTGAATATACAGTTTGGATATACATGTCCATATACAGTATGCACGTCAACGCAAACTTTCATGCACAAAGGTAATTCAAAGTGCTTTACATAAAACAAACAAACAAATAAATAAATAAATCATAAAGTAATGACAAGAAAAAATATAAATTGATTAAAAATGTATTTTAAAAATAATATAAATAATAAATGTGATTATATATATATATATATATATACATAAGTAAACGAGAATACATAAGTAAACAAGCCAAAGTGCTTTAAAAAAAGGATAATATATATATAGGTGCATCTCAATAAATTAGAATGTTGTGGAAAAGTTCATTTATTTCAGTAATTCAACTCAAATTGTGAAACTTGTGTATTAAATAATTTCAATGCACACAGACTGAAGTAGTTTAAGTCTTTGGTTCTTTTAATTGTGAAGATTTTGGCTCACATTTAACTAAAACCCTCCAATTCACTCTCAACAAATTAGAATATGGTGACATGCCAATCAGCTAATCAACTCAAAACACCTGCAAATGTTTCCTGAGTCTTCAAAATGGTCTCTTAGTTTGGTTCAGTAGGCTACACAATCATGGGGAAGACTGCTGATCTGACAGTTGTCCAGAAGACAATCATTGACACCCTTCACAAGGAGGGTAAGCCACAAACATTCATTGCCAAAGAAGCTGGCTGTTCACAGAGTTCTGTATCAAAGCATGTTAACAGAAAGTTGAGTGGAAGGAAAAAGTGTGGAAGAAAAAGATGCACAACCAACCGAGAGAACCGCAGCCTTATGAGGATTGTCAAGCAATACCGATTCAAGAATTTGGGTGAACTTCACAAGGAATGGACTGAGGCTGGGGTCAAGGCATCAAGAGCCACCACACACAGACGTGTCGAGGAATTTGGCTACAGTTGTCCTCTCCTGAACCACAGACAACGTCAGAGCCGTCTTACCTGGGCTAAGAAGAAGAAGAACTGGACTGTTGCCCAGTGGTCCAAAGTCCTCTTTTCAGATGAGAGCAAGTTTTGTATTTCATTTGGAAACCAAGGTCCTAGAGTCTGGAGGAAGGGTGGAGAAGCTCATAGCCCAAGTTGCTTGAAGTCCAGTGTTAAGTTTCCACAGTCTGTGATGATTTGGGGTGAAATGTCATCTGCTGGTGTTGCTCCATTGTGTTTTTTGAAAACCAAAGTCACTGCACCCGTTTACCAAGAAATATTGGAGCACTTCATGCTTCCTTCTGCTGACCAGCTTTTTAAATATGTTGATTTCATTTTCCAGCAGGATTTGGCACCTGCCCACACTGCCAAAAGCACCAAAAGTTGGTTAAATGACCATGGTGTTGGTGTCCTTGACCGGCCAGCAAACTCACCAGACGTGAAGCCCATAGAGAATCTATGAGGTATTGTCAAGAGGAAAATGAGAAACAAGAGACCAAAAAATGCAGATGAGCTGAAGGCCAGTCAAAGAAACCTTCCATACCAGCAGTGCCACAAACTGATCACCTCCATGCCACGCCAAATTGAGGCAGTAAGTAAAGCAAAAATGTGAGCCAAAATCATCACAATTAAAAGAACCAAAGACTTAAACTACTTCAGTCTGTGTGCATTGAATTTATTTAATACACGAGTTTTACAATTTGTGTTGAATTACCGAAATAAAATAACTTTTCCACGACATTCTAATTTACTGAGAGGCACCTGTGTATACACACACACACACACACACACACACACACACACACACACACACACAGGTGCATCTCAAAAAATTAAAATATTGTGAAATTTTTTTTTTTTTTTTTCAACATTTCAAAAAGTGAAACTTTCATATATTCTAGATTTATTACATGTAAAGTAAAACATTTAAAAAGTTTTTGTTTTAATTTTGATGATTAGAGCTTACAGCTCATGAAATTCAAAAATCCAGTATCTTAAAATATTAGAATATTTCTTAAGATTAATCAAAACAAAGGATTTGCAAAACAGAAAAGTTCAAGAAAGTATGTTTATTTATGCAGTCAATACTTGGTGGGGGCTCCTTCTAGCCACCTCTGACTCGGTCTGAGGTCCTTAGAAACCACATAGCAACACCCTGGCAACCGTCTCCAGCACTTTAGCACCATGACGATGAGTTTTGAACTGAAAAGCATCCCTCGCACTCACTCTAGTTTTACCTTCAGTATTTGCTCCTCATAAATATCTCAGTTGTGGCAGCGCAGATGTTCTGCCGTGTCTTATCGGTTTGGACACACCGTTTCCAGCTGCGCTTGGATGGACTGACCTGTTCCTTCAACAGTGTTTAACAGCGTGTTCTCTTCCACAGATCTTTGGTCACACTTTATATTAGATGGCCTTAACATCAAAAAGGTACTTACATCAAAAAATAAGTACAATGTACTTACTGTGTTCATACTGTATTGCAAAACACTTCTGCAGCTATTGAGGGGGATACGGGTAAGGTTAGGGACAGGTTTGGTGGTGTGGGTGGGTTTAAGGGTGGGTTAAGGTGTAAGGGATGGGTCAGCAGTGTAATTATTCTTAATTTATGTTACAGGTATTTTTAAAAATATAAATGCAATGTAAAAACATGTATGTACACAGTAAGTGCATTGTACCAAATGATTAATTCAAATGTAAGTACAAAGTAGTTAAGGCCACCTAATATAAAGTGGGACTGAATCTTTTCATCAAAATACCATACAGGTGATGTCCGGAGAAGAGGATTTCACATTAGATATCAACACACTTCACTGTCTCAGTAACGGATGCTCTGCAGTGAATGGGTGCCGTCAGAATGAGAGTCCAAACAGCTGATAAAAACAGCACTCCAGTCCATCAGTTAACATCTGTAGAAGACAAAAGCTGAAACAAATCCAGCATTAAGACGTTTTAACTTTGAACCATCACACCTCGCAGATATTTAGGCCAAAACAAGTATATTTTTGTTCTCTATTTTCTTAATTTATGTTCCTCGTTTTATTGTGAATGATTCATTGATGCATTTAAATCTCATTGACTTTTTTTGAAAATATGGTCTGTTTTGCTAATGTTTTAAGAAAATGTCATTTCTAAATGTCATTGTCCCAAATTAAATGTCCAGTTTTTCAAAATGTTTTTTTCTTGTTTATATGAACGTTAAGGAAACATTCCACTGTATCATTTTGCAAACATTGTGAGAATGCTACTCGAACATTCTAAAAACCAGCAGAGTTACAAATGTTTCAAAGAATTGTTACGTAAAAAGTTCCACGAAAGATGCATAAATAATGTTTTTGTGCTGAGAACATTAGTAAAGACCAGATAACTTTGAATTAACATTCTATTAATGTTACTGGAAGAACATTTATTCTACAAATATTTTAACATCAGAAAGGAAAACAGCAGACGGTTTAATCGTCCGTAATGTTCAGGGGATCTTGGTGGAAATTATTCCCGGATAGCACACGTAGCTGCGCTCCAACACTCACACACAGATGCATATGACTCCAGGAACATGATGAAGCCCTGATTTATCCTCCAAAAGAGAGAATATGCACCTATAAAGGCTCTCGGTAATGAACTCCACATTACAGATCTAATGGCAGACTTCAGACGGACGGCTTTCCGCCTCCACTGATGAGAAGGTCACGTTTCTAATTCATATCAACAAGCCTGTGTTTACCAAGGAAGTCTGTGGGAATCGCTCTGTGATTAGCGGCAGGCCACTCGCTTAACTTATGGCCAGATAAAGGTTTAAGTAAACTTTTAAAAGTTTGGTCTTCCGCGGTGCTCACCGCAGCGTGCGCTTTTCATTTACACTGCAAATAAGAAACAAAACCATAGATTCAGTGAGGTTTATGCTTAAAACTATCTCCGAAAATAAGTTGTGATATCTAATGGTTTTTGAATAAATGTAAAATAAATAAAATTAAAAATGTCTTGATATCTTCTGACATTCGGCTAGTTAGGTGAGTAAGTACATAAATAAATAAATAAATAAATAAATAAATACATTCTTGAAAATAAGTCTTGATATCTTCTGCCATTTGGCTAAATGTTAAATAAATAAATAAATAAATAAATAAATGCTAATTTGCATTTGATTATATGACAATGTAATGTTGTCAATATTATTTGGATATTAATTAACTGTAAACAGACAAACAAAAATGTCTCGAAAATTAAGTCTTGACATCCTCGGCTTTTTTCGATCGATAAATAAATAAATAAACAAATAGAATTCTTGAAAATAATCTTGACATCTGCTGCTATTTGAAACAGACAAACAAACATGCAAACAAACAAATACATAAAAAGAAGTCTTAAAAATTAGTCTTGATGTCCTCTGCCTTTTGGCTGAAGTAAATAAATAAATATTAGCAGCAGTATTATTTGAATATTAATTAACTGTAGGAAGTCCGCTAGCATATAGATGACCTCAAAGCTACACACGTAAACCAGAGGCCTGATTTCTGCTTTATTTTTATATTAAATATTTTTACTGGGTGACACGAGTAAGAAAATAATGTGTTGTGTATGTCTCTATCAGACGAGCTCTAGGGCTCCAGTCTGCAGAAGAAGGCCATTCTTCGGCGCTCTGTGTTGTTGTGGTTTGTGGTCCTGTTCTCACCCAGGTCCAGTAGAGCCCTGAGGGAGAACATGTGTGAGCCAAATGTGACGCTAAAGCACCGCGTCTCACAGACGTCTCGTAAAAGAGACTCGAGTAGACAAAACAGAGCTGCATTATTCCTTCAGTCTCACATGTGTCTCCTCCAGAGTTTCACATCTCAACAGTGTGCTCAGATTCATAATCAAGAGTCAGGCATCGCGATATGAGCTCCAACACTTCTCTCAAACGATCTGAGCGGCTCCACATTGATTTTACAGCTCCAGACTCTTACTGACGACTGGTGAACAAACACGGCAAACATTCATACATCAGGGTTTCAGAAGAACTTTATACGGTTCAACAAATCTATCTATCTACGTATATATATCTACATACCTATTTTCAGAGATTGTTTGAGTTGTTTCAATTAAGTATAATTTTAGTAAATTTTAGATTTTTTTTTAAAAACATTGTAAAGTATTTTAGTCATTTTATTTATTTTTATTTTTTGTCATTTTAATAAATTTTTAGTATGAAAAATAATGTTTTTAATTTTTTTTAAATTTTTTTTTATTTCTGTTCTTTTTAATTTTCTTTCAGTAACTTTGTAAAGTCTTTTAGCAATTTTATTAAATTGTTTTTTGGGGGGGATTTTTGTAATTGCGCTGCCAAGAAACTAGCATATTTATTTTTTTGTTTGTTTAGGGTACAAATGACCAAAGATATCAATACCTATTATTAATTAATTAATTATTATTCATTCTTATTTAACATTTTAAATTGTTTTATTTTTTAATTGTCTGTTTTCATTTGAATTTAGTTACATTTTTAGTGTAGTCTTTTAGTTAAACTTTGTAAAGTCTTTTCGTTTTTTTTTTTGTTTTTTTTTTGCATTTATTTTTTATTTATGTGTTTTCATCATTTTTCTTATTTCTACTCTCTCAGTCATAAATGTATTTACCTGAGCTCTTTTTTAATACTTGTAATACTTTTCATCTCCCTATCTCGATTACACAAAAAGTGTTTTTCTAAACTGTGTTTGATTTTCTAAATGTTATGAAGTCCGAACGGCACAGAATAACAGCAATAACCTTTATGTAACTCGACTGGGTCTCCTGAGATCTGAAAGAGCAACAACATCATCATCATCATCATCATCATCACGGTCATTCTGAATCAGAACTGAAATTCAATACAGAATCGTACACAAAAAACACGTCACATTCATGGTGAATCACATTTAAACTTTCCAAATGCAGCACAAACAACAACCCTGAACATCCTGCACCTTCACTCTTCTGTTCTGATGGAGGGATTGAATTTAAGGTCTATGAGCTCATGATCGACGAGACTTTCCAAAATAAGACTCTGGACGGTCATTCCTCCTCTGGTTTGACTGGAAAGAGCTTCAAAGATCGCCGAGCCGTGAAATAATTACTCACTAAAAATGAATATCTCCCGCTCATCTATTAATGGTGTGCCGGTGGGAGATCGGCTGCGGCTGGACATTTGATATATAAACCTCATCACTTCATTTCTCTTGTTGTTTTCTCTGTTCCGGTCAATCGCACTCGCTGACAGACTTCAGTTACCAGCAGAAAACTTTATCTGAAAGAGTGGAGAGAAAATAAACATGTGTTACGCTGCCTTCCGTGAATCATTTATTGTGTTTTTAATAGTCTGATGACTGTACGGTGTGTCAGAATATGCTGTTTACCATAGATAACTAAAACTAAAATTAAAAACATAAAAATACAGTTACTTGAAATAAAATAAAAATGACCTGAAATTAAATAAAATATAAAAAACTCATATTTCAGCTAGTTGCCAAAAAGAATTTCCATTTTAATGTAGTTTTAGCTAAACTGAAATATACATGAAAAACTATGTATGCTTATAAAACTATATATACATAAAAAATACTAAACACACACACACACACAGCAAAAATAACTAAAATATATTAGATTTGCATCTGAAAAAATAAATAAATAAATAAATACATGAGTACATTTAGCTTTTTTTTTTCCAAAATCAAAAATTTTAATGAAAATGGAAAATGCAAAAATAAAACCTGATTCAAAATATTAATAAAAACATTTATATAATAGTATATCAATGGTACTACAAAAATGGTCAGAAAATCGATTCATGTGAATCTGTTCATGCTTTTTGTTAGTTTATTCTCAAGAATCAAATGGCTGTATGTTTTCAGAGGCTAAAAATGTTGTGATTTTTCAAATATAGATCTACAGTAACTATTTCTGATCAATTTTATAGATGAAATCCAAACAAAGGACACATTCAGGTTCGTCTTACACTTCAGAAAAGGGCTAACATTTTTTATTAAAATGACCAAAAAGCGCTACATATAGTCCAAAAGATTGCTAAACTTCTGTAGACTTCCATCAGGATCAACGTATCGGGAAAAACTCCACAAACTGACCAATGTGTGAGAGTCGACAGATCCCGGTAGTCATAGTCCTAATAATACCTGACCAACCCAGTTTGAATGTAGTGAATGTTTCAAACATTATTACTTTGAATATGCTCTAGAGTAGTTCAAATGACCTACTTCCATAACACATTAGTGAGATCCACTCGCTGCAGGTACATAATCAACTTCTAAACGAGCAGCTGAGGAGAAACCTGTAAAGAGAAATAATGAGGAGGTTCAGGGCAGGAGAGCGAAGGTTGACGTTCTGTTTTCCTGTTCAAACCGCCGCTGGTTCAGAGCCAACTGGGTCAGTTCTGTCAGATCTGCTGCACACGACTGTACAACACCATGTGTTTGTGTTTAGAAATGTGTGTGTGTGTGTGTGTGTGTGTTCAGGTTGGAGAGTTCAACAGCCGGCTTCAGGAAATATAAATCCCATTCATGTTCTTAAAAACATCTATGATTGAACAGCCATGAGAAATTGCATAGTTATCATATTCAACAAGAATATGAACATTGTGCTAACATTCACATTAAGTTATGAAAACATACTTTCTGAATGGTTACGTTATTTTTAGTTATGTGAGCATTGAGGGAACATTCCATTGTATCATTTTGCAAACATTATGGGAACGATACTTTTGAATGTTTTCTGAACGTTCTAAAAAAAGTAACATTTTAAAAAACGTTAGATGCACATCCAACTAAAGAATGTTTATTCATAACTTTGAGAGAAAACCTTCCCAGAAGGTTAAGTAAAAATATTTTTGTGGAAACTGTGATACATTTTATTTTTCAGGATTCGCAGACGAATAGAAAACAACAGCATTTATTTGAATTAGAAATCTTTTATATATTTTTTTTTTAATGCATCGATGCACTTTTTATTTTACCCCAAACGTTTGAATAGTAGCGTATCACAGTTTTCACAAAAAATATGAAGCAGCACAACAGTTTTGATACACAACAACATTGATAGCAATCAAAAATATTTGAGGATAGGCCTATTAGAATGATTTCTGGAGGATCATGTGACACTGAAGACTGGAATAATGATGCTCGCTTAAAAAATATTCGCTTAAAAAACAGCTATTTTAAATTGTAAAAATATTTCCAAATTTTACTGTATTTTTGATCAAATAAATGCAGCCTTGATGAGCAGAAGGATAGTCTTTTAAAAACACATGCATCTAATCATTTGGCACTAATTTGTCCATGAAACATTATTTTTGTAATGCGTGCATTTCTCTCTTTATGTACAGTGTCTCTGCGCGCTAACGGCTGCTATCCACGTTCCAGATGTGCACGCAGGATGCTGCGTGAAGCCAAATCAGGTAAACAAAGGAACCTCAGATCCCACGCTGAGCTTCTGTTTTCACTCGATTCACAAACGTCTGCTTCCAGCCCCGCCGGGACACGCACTTATTATGCTATCCGTGTTTTGGTTTGGTTTTAAGACTTTTGGCCTCTCCAGATCCTCCACAGTAAGAACCGAAAAGCTCCGGATTACAGTTTTGATGTTATATATATAAAAGTTTACACACAAATCAACTTTTACTAGCTATACTGTGGAATATTTAACAGCGAGCGTGAGGCTCAGAAAAACCATCATGTGATTTAAGAAAGTGTTGCTTTGAGTGTTTTTCATTCATTTCTCGTGGTGTTTAATGGGTCAGCTATCAAGACTGTGCTGTAGCTGCATAAACAGTGGAATATTTTCCCTTCAAATTAAATGAGCGCTGGCACACTCGGGTTTTCAAGTTTATCATCTCCTGAGGAATATTTCATAAGCACGTCTGTGGGGTCAAATATTTTCCCAGTGCAATGTTTGTGCCAAGATACCCGCTGGAAAATAAGCTGGTATACGGACTGGCAAACTGAGAGTATCATAATAAAGCAATAAAACTGTGAGGGCTTTAATAAACACGTGTTGAGGGTGCTGATGTTCTTCACTTAAAAAATGAGTAGTGCTTGTCAAATTTGTTTAAAGTCATATGCTGTATACTCCCACGGAAATTGGTGTCTGTGTTGTACAAGAAGCTGTTGCTGGAAATCACATGACTTAAAATATAAACACAAACTAAAAACTATAAACACAAAATTCAGACTATTTTCCAGTGATCATCAAGTTATGTTATGCATCGGTTAACCTGATGAGCAACATACGGGCTTCAGAGCAGGTTAATACTTTAACTTCTGAACCGAAAACTGTTGAGTAGAATTAAATTAAAGGAATATATGACTAAAAATGAAAATTTCAAGCCATCCGAGATCAGGATGAGTTTGTTTCTTCATCAGGTTTGTAGAAATGTGTCTCTGCATCATTGTCTCAGCAACGGATGCTCTGCAGTGAATGGGTGCCGTCAGAATGAGAGTCTAAACAGCTGATAAAAACATCACAATAATCCACACCACTCCAGTCCATCAGTTAACATCTGGAGAAGACAAAAGCTGAAACAAATCCATCATTAAGATATTTTTAACTAAAATACAAGTCTATAATCCATAATGATGCTTCCTCCAGTGAAAAAGTGCATCTGCTGTTGTCTCTCACATCAAAATCCAGCCATATATGTGTTTAGAGCTGTTTTGGCTTGTAAACAGTGCTTGATCTGCAGATTTCTCTCCTGATTCAGACCAGAACACTTTTTCACTGGAGGAAGCGTTATTATAGATTATGGACTCATAATTTAGTTAAAAACGTTTGGATTTGTTTCAGCTTTTGTCTTCTCCAGATGTTAACTGATGGACTGGAGTGGTGTGGATTAATGTGATGTTTTTATCAGCTGTTTGGACTCTCATTCTGACGGCACCCATTCACTGCAGAGCATCCGTTGCTGAGACACTGATGCAATGCTACATTTCTCCAAATCTGACGAAGAAACAAACTCATCTACATCACTGATTACCTGAGCAGGAGCACATTTCCAGCAAATTTTTCATTTTTGGGTTAACTTAGGCAAGATTAAATGAAAAATATATATTTATTAAAAACTTTGATAATTCAGAATAAAACAGGAATATAGGCCAATAATAATTATTTCCCACTAGGCCTAGATATGGGATTTTACATTGATTAAACTCCGTCCCATAAGATATGAATCGTCCAGCATCTTAAACACAAGAAGGAGCTCTCATGAGCATTATGAAACACATGTTGTTTTGAAACACAACGATCCATTCGACTCATTCGGTTCCTGGCAGCATGAGCGTTTGGGGGATAGCTAATCCTGACATTGGGCTCGAATGTGTTTTTTCCACAGATTCATTTTTCAGGAGCATCTGAGATTTACTTTAGCGCTCGGATTGACTGATTTCGAGGAATTGGCTCCATCGGGCCGTGGCTGTGGCCTGCGGTGATGCGATGTTAAGACTGACCATAAACACATCGCTGAAGTCCACCGTCATGCCGCTGGAAACCACAGTGCTCTGTCACACGTGCGATTTCAGTCCAGTAGTTTGGGAATCAAGAACCACTTGGGGAACGCCTGCATCCTATAAACCAATGCAGACGCCAATCAGAGTCTGATGATGAGAAATAAAAAGGCTGCTTCTTGAAAATACTAAATGAATCGGAATGAGAACCATTATTCCTTAAGATCTTAAGTCTCTGGTTTCTTTGAAATTGTCCTTTTGTCTGTATTTTTAATAGGAATAATAATATAAATAATAAGTAAATGTAAATGAGAAAAAAAAAATAAATAAATGAGAAGCTGAAGTGAAGTATGAGTTATATAATTAAGATCATTGAAATAAGAGTAGTGCAATTACTAAAACTTAAAAAGAAATCAAATAGATTAAAGCTATGAAATGACAGTATCACATAAAATTTCTTGAGTTTAAATTAAAATGAAACGTTATGATATAAAACAAAAACTAATTTAAAATATTGATAAATACTATAATAGCATAAATAATGCTAAAAACACACACTAACAGAGGTGTATATAATTTGTGCACTATATTGCAAGTTTTCTGAAGTCATCAGTGTTATGCGGTATTATAGTTTTTATTAATATTATGAGTCAGTTTTAATTTTCATATTTTCCATTTTTTATTTTAGTTAAACTTTTTTTTTTTTTTTTTTTTTTTTTTTTTTGCTTCAGTTTTAGTTATTTTCGTACACAAGTTAAACTCAGTTAAAATGAGAAATGTTGCCTTGGCAAACAGCTCAAAATAAAAGTTTATTTTATTTTATCTTATTATATTTCAGGCAAATTTTTTTAAATTTATGGTTTTAGGTTTTGGTTTATAATAACTCTGGAAGTCATTTGATAGATTTGTGAGGAGCAGTTAATGTTCACTAACTGTTATTGGATGATAAAGAGCAATGTGAAGACTACAGAAATCGACTAAAGAATTAAAATAATATGGGCTTGGAATGACAGGAGGATGAGTAAATGATGATCAAATATTAATTTGATATGATCTCTGGATGACCATGTTTATCTGGTCTTTTGGCAGTTTGCTGCATTGATTTTTGCCATCTAATCTTTTTAACACTCTGGATGGCCGTTCATCTTTCAGCTCGTCTTATACCATCCTCAAGCGTCTGTTATTACAATACGCATTCTTGCACCGCCATGGTCTCGCTCCAAATTAAGAGGTCTCCAGGCCCAATCGAGAGCAGCTGAGAGAGATTTGTGGTTACATGCGAGACGAGCCATAAACTTGGTTTCTTGATGTTCCTGCTTCTCAGATGAGATTTACTGTGTTCAAACTCAATCACGGGCCGCCAGCACAACACCGTGTTTCTGAAACCTGACTCGGTACAGCTCGTCTGCATGACGTCAGGAAACACGATGTGTTGGTATCTTAACGGGAAACCAAACCATAACAAGTGAATTGCAGTCTTGGCAAAGCCGTGCCGCTGCGTCTGAAATAAACAGGAAAGCCTGGGATCACAAATCTATACTTGTGGACACATTGATTCAAAAAGGGCTATGTTTAGTTAGAAAGGAGCCTGAAAGTAAACAGGAGAGCGTGCTGAAAAAATAATTTGTCCAAGTCATCATTTACTCATCCTCGGGTCATTCCAAACCTGTATGATATATTTCTTCTGTAAGATACAAATGGAGATGTTCAGTAGAATGTCTGAGATACGTTATCCACGTGAGGGATTTTGAATGGTGATTTATTCAGTCAGAAAAGCACCTCAACAGTTGGTCATTTAAGTTGTTTGGTTTATGCCTATAATTTAACTCTTTAAAGTTTATTTAAATAGAATTTATAAATAAATAAACCAGTGAAAGAATATGTATTACTAGTAGAGATGTATTGTCTATGATAATATCGTCCTTGTTGTTTTAACAATATATATACGATTTGACATAATCAAGTATATTGCAAAAACCAAACAAAAACACACACGTGTGAGAATGCACACGTGATTCTGTTTATTAAAATACATTCACCCAAAATTCAAGATATGGGACAACAATGCACCCATATGACCGTATGATTTAGTTAATCAGTATCACATGAAGAGTTCTGTTTTTCTCCAAATATCAGCACAGTTTTATACAACAGTTCAATAAACAAGAAGTTCATATTAAGTAACTTGTGTTTAGACACAACAGCTCCGGTTTTTGCTCTATTTCATCAAAATAGTTCCAAACAAGCCACAGCAGAGCTGTTTTGCATCTGTGACCAACGCATGAAGTTTCCTCACTGAATGAATCAGCCGTTTGAACAAATTGGTTGAATGAATGTCTCAATGACTCACTCATGCAGTGATTTTCCACGACCTACTGGCAATGTTGATTTTATATTTAAAGTACTCCCCCGTGAGTGGCTATTTGTAGCCAGTGCAAACTGATCAAGAGAGGTGTGACACACTGGCTGCTGCATTCTGGATCAGTTTCAGAGGCTTGATAGTATATGCTGGAAGGATCACCAAGAGAGCATTACAATAGTCCAGTCTGGAGAAAACAAAAGCATGTACAAGGAGTTGTGTGGCCTGCTGTGATAGGAGCGGTGTAATATTCCTAATGCTGTATCTTCAATCACAGCTTCAAGATTTCAGGTTGTCCTGGAAGGTGTTATGGTTGAAGAACCTTGTTGTATAGAGAAGTTGTGATGAAGTGATGGGTTGGCTGAGACCATGAGCAATTCTGTCTTAGCAAGGTTGAGTTGTAGGTGATGGTCCTTCATCCAGCTAGAAATGTCACTCAGACAGGCTGCAAGGCAAACAGCTACTGTTGGATCATCTGGATGGAATGAGAAGTAGAGTTGAGTGCCATCAACATAGCAGTGATAGGAAAAGCCATGTTTCTGAATGACAGATCCTAATGATGACATGTAGATGGAGAAGAGAAGTGGTCCAAGTACTGAGCCCTGAGGAACCCCAGTAGCAAGAAGATGTAACTTAGAAACCTCACCCCTGGAAGACACTCTGAAGGACCTATCTGAGAGGTAAAACTTGAACCACTGGAGTGCAGCTCCTGAGTTGACCATCTTCATAAGGGTTGACAGGAGGATCTGGTGGTTAACCGTATCAAAAACAGCAGACAGATCCAGCATCTGTTGAAGTCACCGAGTAGTACTAGAGGAGTACCGTCCTCTGGGAAGTTTGAGAGTAACAATTCCAGCTCCTCCAAGAAGTTACCCAGTTGACCTGGGGGACGATAAACAACTACAAAGTGGATTTTAACAGGGTGGGCAATAGTAATTGCGTGTGTTTCAGGGACAGTATGCAGATTGTTAGGATTTTGCTGCCTCCAACATACAGAGCGCAATTTACCAGTGTTAGTGGTAATAGTAGAGATTTAAAAGCACATAGTGAGTACAATTTACTAAAATAAGTAGACGAGAACAAATTGTACACTAAGTAAAGAAAAGGGGGGAAAGGCAATACTCAAGTGCCCTGTTGGTGTCCTTGCTTGGTGGAGGGGCGCAGGTAGAGTCGCTGGTTTTTACACTCGTCAGTCTTCACACAAGGGCTGTCGCGGTATACTAACCAATTATAAACTCGCCTGATACCTCATTATTGAATTCAGTGGGCCATGCCTTAATTAACCAATTTATCTATCTATTAACAATAATATCAACACTAATAATTCTTCTTCTTCTTCTTCTTATTATTATTATTATGTTTTCTATAAAAAAATAACAACCCAATTTGGGTTATTTGGCAACCCAGCGTTGGGTAAATATTGGACAGAACTCATGCTGGGTTATTTTGACTCAGCTGGTTGTGTTAAATGTTTTTACCAAACATGCTGGGTCATTTTATTTAAGCCAACTATTGTTTAAAAATTATTATATTGCTGGCTTGAAATAGACTGGAAACTGAAACAACCACACAGAATTACTAGAGGCAACAGCAATAATCAAAAGATGAACATTTATTATTAAGCAAGAAAACATGGACAAAATACAAGACGATTTTAATTTATTTGGGTGAATACAGCATAGTTTACAATGTTGCATACATTTAAACTCATTTTAGACATAAAACGTAACATTTAAAAGTAGTATTTTAACTTAAGTGTATTCAACCCTTATCTGTAATCACCGAAATAGTGCTAATTCTTGTGCCGGTGTGTCGCCGAAATCTGAGCCGGTGATGGGCTGCTCTTCGATGGAGGAACTGCGAACTTTAGACCGCGGCTTCACGTTTTACTCGTAGCTGAAAGATGCCGTGACTGACTCCAAAACCTGCCCAAAAACAAACAGTACTGAGATTAGAGAACATATTTTAACATCAAATTAAATTCAACTCAGCATTAACAACGAATAAAATCGAATAAAATTATAATGAATAAAAACAAATGTTATGCAAGGCAAAAGGTGATGTGAAACGTCCTTATGTTGCGTAAAGTAATACAATTTACAGCACAGTAAAGACTTTATAAATTAAATAAAATGTATACAAACTACCCAGCACCTGGGTACAAATATTAAAAGCAACCCGATAAAATGACCCAACAAGCTGAACCCTGCATTTGGGTTAAAAAAAAATAAAAAATAACCCAGCATTTTTAGTGTGTAAACAAAAATGCTCAAAACGTAAGTGATTTTAAGTTAAACAAAGCAGTAAAGAAATATGTAGTAATAATATTATTGTACTATAAAAAGACTATTTAATAATAATATATTTAATTACTATTTAAAAAAAAAAAATAATAACAATTATTCATTTATTTATTTTAATTTTTTCCAGAAAACAGTAAAATTACAATACTGATATTCTTGACTGTCTTTATTGCTTTCAAACTTTAAACCAGAGCTTTTATTTTGGCGGAAAAACCACAGAGAGCCCTATAAACAATTCTCATTACAAAGGATGGTTGGCACATGTTGTGTTTTTAAATGCACATTACAAGTTTTAAACAGATCTTTTATTTATTTATTTATTTTTTTAACAGACTCGCACTTTAAATCGAGTCTTGACAGTGCAGCACTGTATATAGAGCTAATGGCTTCTTGCTCCGGTTGTTTGTATACATTCTGATGTGATAGAAATAGATCCGTTCAAGTTGACTGCACAGAGACTTTGCAGTAATTCAGAGCACATGGATGCTGAAATTCAACTCCTTTCACATTTACAAAACATAATTAAACATCATAAAACTCTGACCTAGTTTTGGGAGCACATGGGCTTCTGGAGGAGGCTTTTTCTGGATGAGGATGAAACTGGGCCAGACTGAGACTCGAACCCATCACATCGAGCCTGGGATCGCAGCTTATCTGCAGGTCCTACGCGCTGTGGCCCTAAAACGGTGGAAGTCCCCTTTGGCAAATGCAGGTAACTGTGAATAATTGCAGAGAAAGTAGGCGCCTGAAGAGAGTCGTGTCTTGCACTTTGTTTTTCCACTTCTTCATCAAATAACGGGGCCAGAGCAGTTGGACGCGGGATGGTGCTGAAAGTCTCACTTCCGAGAAGCTCTAGGCTGCGGTTTGGATGCGCTTGGCTCCTCTGTCGTCCACAGACCGGCGTCCTGCATCGTACCTGTGGGATACGGGACAGAGCAGCACACACTGTCATTAAAACACTATTGAAGAACTTTGATAAATCACTGACCAACATGTTTACTAATGTGATC
Organism: Acrossocheilus fasciatus; assembly: GCA_036784905.1. Classification (NCBI taxonomy): domain Eukaryota; kingdom Metazoa; phylum Chordata; class Actinopteri; order Cypriniformes; family Cyprinidae; genus Acrossocheilus; species Acrossocheilus fasciatus. The sequence goes on along the minus strand of CM071938.1, from coordinate 1,371,317 downwards.
GTAATGATGCTGCCTGAAAAGTCTGGTAGCGATTGTGGTATTAAAAAAAAAAAAAGAAAAAAAAAGTGGCTTCAAAATTGCAAAATAATGTCCTGCTATTACAAAACAAAATGAAATATATACAAAAAAAAAAAAAAAAAAAAAAAGGACCAGTGGTGCTCACAAAAATGACATAAAGATCTGTGCACTAAAATATTATGAGGTCTTAAAAATAGAGCGAAATGCTGGAATTTATGTGTTTTTTTTCTTCAGCAACATTCAAAACAGCAATATTAAACCATTTTAGTGCAACTTTAGAAAATATAGTTGAAAAATGTTAAAACAATTAAATGTAAATATATGATTAATATTATCATAAATCAATAAATATTTTTTAAAAATCAGAGAATGGGGTACATACTGTAAAAATGTACTAAAATATTATTTTAAGCCATTTTAGTGCTGCTTTAAGAAAAAAAATATTTCAGAAAATCTAAATAAATAATGGGGTGCTCAAAAAAAAAAAAAAAACTTGGTAAGAAAAGTAAGCATATTTTTCAGCTATATTAAGCCATTTTAATGTGGCTTTAAGAGAATGTAACAATTAAACTATTAAATTGAAAAATGTATCAATTAAATACAAGAAGTAAGTAAATAATTCAATAAATATCGTAAAGCATAAGCCAAGGGGTTTGTCTGAAAAACGTCCAAAAAAAAATATATATATCATTTATATACTGTACATCCTCTTTGAATGTAATGTATTGAATATACTTCAATGTAAACCCTGCCTTTGATAATCACGTATTCGTCAGACAGCAGGTCAGTCCTGTAGAACTAATGATGTTACACACAAACACAGCCGGGGACGTTAATGTCTTCTGACAGCATCAGACGTACTGTGAGACGCTGTTGACCAAACAGACTCGCAGCTGTAATACGTCTGATATTTGACACATGGCTTCAGCCGAACATTCCATGCAATGTTTAGTGTCAGAATTTATATAATTGCTCCACATCTTTATTTGTTATATTTTCTTCTCTGGTCACATGAAGTGAATGTTCTGACCTGCAGCTTATACCCCTCACATGAAGTATTAAAGGTCATGTGTGCTGTTTTTTAGACATGAAAATATTTTCTCCTGAGGTTAATATGCAGTCAGCTAAACTGTAAAAAATGTCTTTATATGTGCAGATCAATTTGGTGCAAATTATTATTATTATTTATTTTTATTTTTTTGCCAATTCTTTTCTCTTGTTTACTTTCATGGTGATGAATAAACATAGACACAAACAGTAGACATGGTGTTTAATAGTGTGGAATTTTACTAAGCAATTATGAAGTGTTGTAGCATAACTAATAAAACTCGGAGTGTCTTGTAAATATGACCACAAGAATCTGCTACGCTTTATAAAAACGGCTATAAAACTAACGTTAGTGTTGCTTTGACAGGTGACATATTTGTTTGTGGTTTGTTGAAATCTCAGTGTTTGAGCAATAGTAATAGTGATGTTGAAGTACAGTTTTTCACCTTAAATGGCTCAGGTTTTCACTGTCACCCTTGACTAAACTCATTCAGTCTCTTTGAAAGCAGCCGGTCGTCCTTTAAACCGCTCTGTTGCATGTCATCTGGCATTTAAACACTTTGTAACAAAAGCCGTCCTGCAGCGGGTCAACGCCTCGAGCTGGTTAGAGATGTCAGGTGACATTTTCTTGGTAAAGCAGATCAAGGGAAATTTCCCTTTAGTGGTTTACAAAAACTAGTGATTATAAGGTGCTGAAAAATCAAAACAAAACAAAAATATTCAGAGATCTTAAAAAAAAAAAAAAAAAAAAAAAAAAAAAAAGAGATAGAAATACTCAAAAGGTGAGTGAAATTATAAATAAAATAATAAATGAATATGTTTTTCAAAACATAATTTTTTTATATTTAAAAAAATAAATTAATTAAATATTTTAAATGATTCAAATAGATATTTGAATTATTTAATTACTTAAATAAATATTTACATGTAAAATGAATGAACAAATAAATAAATAAATATATAAAAAATATTTTATTGCAGATAGACAGAAATGCTTGAAAGGTAAGTACTTTTATTTATTTATTTACAATAATATTAAGTAATATTAATACAATATATTCACAGAAGATGTACAGTATGTAAATTATATTTTTGTGAGTTTTTTTTTTAATTTGACGTATTTCAGACAAAAATTGATCAAAGCTACACTGAAATGGCTTAATATTGCTGAAAAAAAAAAGTATTTTTTCATACCCCATTGACTTACAATATTTATTCATTCATTTATTTATATATCAATAATATTGAGCAATTTTAGTGTGGCTTTAAGAAAAGTTTGAAATGTTAAAGCAAAAATCAATAAATAAACAAATAAACAAACAAGCATATAAATAAATACATATATATTAATTCTAATAATTCTAAGAAAAAAAAAAGAAAAGATCTAGCCACTAAAAATATTAAAATATCTTAAAAACAGACAGAAATGCTTAAAATTTGGGCATTTAAAAAAAAAAAAAAAATATATATATATATATATATATATATATATATATATATATATATATATATATATAAAGCCATTTTACTGTAGCTTTCTTAAAATGTTTTACATTTCAAAATGTAAAAAAAAAAAAAAAAAAAAAAAGTTTTGTACTCACAAAAAATATAAGGCCGAGTTTTCAGTCAGATGACATTTTCTTGGCAAAGCAGGTCAATGGAAATTTCCCTTCAATGGTTTTCAAAAGCCAGTTATTATAAGTTGTCATATTAATTCAGTGTTACTTGTCATTTTTTTAAAGCAAATCCAACACCATTTTTCAGTGTGATTAACCCTTCTGAAGCTGTCATCGGTTGCTAGGGTGTTGCTAGGTGGTTGCTATGCTGTTTTCCACCCTCAAGTGTCAAGACGCATGACGAGGAATCATCTGTAGCACAAAACAACCGCAACATTGTAGTATATTTGTCATGTTTCATCTCAGCAGCATCTGTCGTCTTGATAAATTATCCTCAAGTGTTCATTTACTGCCTGATTTGCACTGTCAAAACGACACAAAGGGACTGCATTTGATTAATTCCTCAAATAGAACAAGAAAGAGTTTATATACATGCTTTGACTGGTTTCCAAAAGGGCCGCGACTGTTTGTTCTGCTTTTTCCTCTTTATGCGAAACAGTCGTGCAGTTTGCCATCTTTCATCCATTAGCATTTAATCTGCTTAAAGCATCTTTATTTCCATCTTGGGGTTTCTTATACACACTGATCGCTCTAATGAGAAACTGAGATCTCGGTCGTAAACAAGCTCGTTCTCCCAGGTGAAAACTCTGTCCTCTTCTCATTAAAGTCTTCACCATCCGATGCCAACCTCCAAGAGAGAGCTATTTCTGTCTGGCATTGTCATCAATCAAGCCCTTTTGTTTTGTATTAAAGCAGTTTTCCAGAATCGCAGGCCTCGTGCTGCAGTATCTGCACCAGCACGTGGCAAAAGCTCTTTGTTTTGATGGTCCTTCAGGAAATCAAAAGCAGATGATGTGATTTAACCCACACTGTTATAACGCAGTAGCCGTATCGTTCTGTCTGGACGTCTGTCAATACTCAGCTTCTGTGGGATCTTTTTGCAGGTAATAGCCAAGAATACAGTGTATGGGTCAAAATTATTGATTTTTCTTTTATGCCAAAAAATTATTATCATATTCCATGAAGATATTTAGTAAATTTCCTACTGTAAATATATCAAAACTTCATTTTTGATTAGTAATATGCATTGCTAAGAACTTCATTTGAACAACTTTAAAGATGATTTTCTCAATATTTAGATTTTTTTGCTCCCTCAGATTACAGATTTTCAAATAGTTGTATCTCAGACAAATATTGTCCGATCCTAACAAACCATACATCAATGGAAAGATTATTTATTTCGAAAAAATGACACTTAAGACTGGTTTTGTGGTCCAGGGTCACAAATGTGAATATGTACAAACCACTGCAGCATGAAAAATTGATTGCTTTGTTCTGAAATTGAAATTTTATCCAAGTTAAGCGAATCTATTTTGTGTGAAAACTTTTAGTATAGTAATATTTATGTGTTTTTTAAAATTAATTAATTAATTTTTTTTTTAAATAAATATGTAGGTTTCATAAATTTAGCCTATTTTTGAACAATCATGAGTTATGAGCTTTTTTTTTTTTTTTTTTGGTGTGGTTCATGTGTTTGTGAAAGCATTATGAGAGTAATAAATCATATTTTTACGAATGAGGACATCCCCAGTAAGATGTTTTGTCAAGTTTAGTTCACTTCTAAGTACAAATTTGTCCCCGAAATATGGTTAGGTAAGTGCAAACACACACACACACACACACACACACACACACACACACACACACACACACACACACACACGCACAAACGCACGCACACACGCACGCACGCACGCACACACACACACACACACACACACACACAGAGATGAAACACAGCGTATCCTGCCATCCGGCCTGATTTCCCTGGACTTCCCCGAGGCTTGTGCAACATCTCAGGCGGATCCGTGTGAGATATTCACCCGCGCAGATGAAAGCCAGCCACCAGCCAGTGGCCCATTAAACCACAGGAAGGAAAAGCCCCGGGCTCCGAATCCAGAATAACTCTCCTTCCCATCCCTGTTCCTCACCTCCCTGTCCTCTGGCCAATGAACGGGAGACGGCAGGTGGGCATGACACGGGAAACCGTCCAGTCAGAATGTATCCGATTCAAAAAGCAGGATACAGTAAAGTGAAACGAGGGAACGGGGTCCAATGAGATTCCCAGGTGTCCTGTAATAAAGCCATCATGTGTATGAGAAGGAAAGGGACACATTTTAACCTTATAATGCTTGATGTATCATATCTGATTGATCAGTTTTGCCGTTGTCGAGTTTTTTTTATCCAGCAAAAGCTCTTTTAGTCTAATTATACAAACATCCAGCTTCAGCTGCTGCTTCACGAGTCTTTTTTCTGTCAAATCTTGACTGATTTTTCTCAAGTAAACGTCAGAATAATTCCAGATGAACACTTACTGGACTGAAGCAGCTCAGCTTTATTTGATTCTCCATCAGTCATTTAAAAAAATAATAAAATCAGTGCGTCTCAAATCTGATCATCAGGATCTTCTGAGGAGCGTTTGTTTCCAGAAGATTTACTTTCACTGTTCCTCAGCGGAGGAATGATCTTCATCTCACATCTTCTGAGGAGCGTTTATTCCTTCATCTCTCAATCAGCATTGAATTATATGTTCGGATCATCTCATCTTACTAGAGTGATATTTAGATCATTTTATATGTCAGTATCTGCTGCACTGTTATAAAGATCTCAATGATTTATGTTACATGCATCAGAATTTTATCATAGAAATACCAAATTGCACCAAACTGAATGTTTTTGCTCAGTTTGAGTCTCTGAATAAAACTGAGCTGTTTTTTCTTTGTATCCCCATTATATCAGACTATATGAGCAATAAAAGCCTGAGAGATCAAATATGATACTCAACAAAAAACACATACGCAAACTTAAAAAAAAAAAAAAAAAACTGTGTCTAAAGGTTCAATAAACAGTTCCATTTCCAAAAATGATATTTTATGGCTAATGTTTCATACGTCAGGCTTTACAGGGTTAAGAGCGGCAGTGAGGAGGCCGGTCACACAGCTGCTCCCCTCATCGAAACCCAACCGTGGGAGGAAACGAACGCTCATCTGTCCACCTTAAACATCATTCACTTGGGAAAGGAGGAAACACGCTCCGTGAATCTGATCCAAATAGTAGTGAGATGAATTTTCAACCATCACACAGGTTGTTCAGCATAAAGCTCCTGCTTTTTCTTTCCTACACCTTCTTTTGGCCAAACTCTACATTTGTATAAAAGTGTCTGCTATAGCAATGAATTTATCCCTTAAAGTAAGCAGTGTCGTTATTGTTAACAGACAAAATCTAAAATTATTACAAAATTGAAAGTGAAATGAAGCTGAAAATAAATAAAATATGGAAACAGTGTTACTTCAAAAGTGGAAACAGTGCTAAAGTTTTAGTACTTTTTTGCTTTTTACATTTTTATAAGTTTTTTAAATGTTTATGTAGTTTTTAATAATTGTTGATTAAATTTTACTCGCAGTTTAAGTAGTTAAGTTTAATTTAAATACAACAAGATAAACTAAATGAAAATAAGAAATGTTGCCTCAGAAACAACTTTTTTTTAAAAGATGTTTTATTTCAGTTAACATTTTATTCTAAGTAACATTTTATGGAAAATTCAAAATTAAAATTAAAATATAAAAATAAAAGCTAAAATGTTATGTTTAATACTATAATAGTATATAAGTAATACTAAGATAACACTGCAATAAGCATGCATTTTAACAAAAATGCATAAAATGCATTTAAGATTGTGGACAAAGTGAGAAAACATTTTATAAATTCAGTTAATACTGAAAAATTGGTTATTTGTTGCCATAAATGGAGTGACTCTTTACACTAAGTGCAAATAGCCTGCCTTGTTGGCAGAGGCTATTTACACTAACTCCGCCCACCAACGTGTGATTGAGTCAACACTTAAAAAGATGCTCAGTGCACATCAGTTTCAGTGGCGTAGATGGTAAGGCGCATGCTCACTGATGTGATCGACCTGCGTTTGAATCCCCCTTTTGCCAAACTTTTTTTTCTCCCTTTTCAAATCTCATATCACATCGGAAAGGCATTTATTTTCAATAAAAATGAACTAAACAATCAAAAAGTTGAAAATAAAGTATGGGGTAGGGTTAGGGAAGGTGTAGGGAGGGCTTTATTGTCCCAATAAGGTGGCATCCATTTAATAATTTGAATTAATATGATAATTTACACTCAATACATTATTATTGTTTTAAAATACTGAGGTGCAGATAATTACCCCTATTTGTAATGAGTAGGATAGCACAAAATCTTGCTATTTTAACATTAGAATCTATAGCTATTTGCACTTAGTGAAAATAGCATATCATTAAAAAAATACTGCTATTTTCACTTAGTGTAAAAAGCATCCATCTCTAAGAAAATATGCTATTTGCACTTAATGTAAATAGAATATAATTGCCATTTACACTTATGCAAATAGCCGCTGCCTTAAATAAAATGTAATATTTTATCCAATATTTGTGTGTGCCATTTGTTTTTGTTCATTAGGATACCACATTGTTAGCTTGGCAACATACTAACCCCAAACTCATTGTGAGTTGAATCTCCTGTAAGCCTCATGTGAAATCTATTTGTGCAATCACGTCTGTGGTGTTTTTAACCAATTCCCAGTTGTTTATTTTAACATCATATTGTTGGCTCTTGTGAAAGCGAGAACTCATTTGAACTTTTTTTCTGATTATTAAACGTGACATGTCACTCGATTATGATGCACAAAAAAACAATGCCATTTGCATTGTTCAAACTTGGCAATGCTGACATGTCTTGGTTAAATATTAATTATCAAATGGCATTGCAATGCACTAAATGAGATATGGAATGGTTAAAACTGTACAAACCTCTGGGGAACTGTGGGTGTAATTAGTGAAAATAATCTGTCAACATGTTAACTATTTGCATTGTATAAAATAGACACTGCTTTGAAATAAAGGGGATGTTCATAAAATAAACACATAAATAAAATAAATGATGCCATCTATTCACTCTTATGCCACTCCAAACGGCCTTACTTTCAGCTCTGAGAAATTCTTAAGCATTTATTATGAATGCTTTAATATCGCTGCAAAGAGCAGCTTCAACATGTTGCACAAAAGTCAGTCATACGACTTTAAAATAACATGAGAGTTAGTAAATGATGACAGAATATTGTACTATTTCTTTAAGCAGCAGTTTATCCAGGTTGACTGCTGGTTTTCCACACACTGTCAGGCCTGGGAACATCAGCACATGCCTGCTGGTGTGATTCGATAGTTTTGAATTACTTTTCCCATCAGGACGCTGCTCGCTCTGAGCGCTGTGTCCGAGTCCAGCACGGTGGTGTATGGTTGAAGCAGTGATATTCAATCCAACAGACACATCGTGTAGGTGGACCAATTTTTGAAGTTACCACCATATTCCTTTTCAACATTTATACGATAGAAGGCTTTCATTTATTGCAGATGTTCGCCCAGGGAGCAAGAAGCAAATCTGAAACGGAGACTGCAGAGAAGCGCTGAGGCAGCAGAACGCTGTATTTGAACTGCGATTAATGACATTTTGGGATGCACTGCTTACTGGAGGACAGCCAGAGCTCAGTGCTTTAGCCAATGCTAATGCTAGCTGTCAGGGTATCGAGGCGTGGTCATCAAACAGACGTCATCATATCCCTTCAGAAGAGTGATATCTTCTGCAGACCCTTGGTAGCCTAGCTAAAATCAACGCATAGCCTTTATGTGTTATAAGTGTTATCCAAGTTGCAGTTTAGCTTTCTGTTTGAGTTTACAACAAGATTAATGATGACAATAGATTTAAAATACATGCATTCCTCAAGCAAGGCCACATTAGAAAAAATCATCTAACCTAATTATGAGACAAAAAGTTGAAATAATAAGATACTTAGTTATAATTATGAGATAAAAAGTAAAAAATTATGAGATACTAAATCATAAATTGAAATTATGAGCTAAAAAGTTAAAATTATGAGATAAAAAGTGATAAGTATGAGATACTACACCATAACAATGAGATAAGAAGTCAACATTATGATATACCGAGTCATAATTATGAGATAAAAGACAATTGTGACATTATATCAACATTGTTAAAAAGCCAAACGAGATTAAAAAGCCAAAATTTAGATAAAATGCCAAAATGATGACATGAGTTGGAATTATGAGCTAAAAATCCTACATTAAAGAGATAAATTGTTAAATTTATGACTTGAGTCAAAATGATGAGCCAAAAATCCAGAATTATGAGATAAAAAGTCATAAATATGAGATTAAGAGTCAAAAGTATGAGATACTGCAGTAAGTCATATTTATGAGATAAAAGACATAATTTTAACATAAAAAGTCCACATTGTGTGTTAAAAAGCAAATCAGGAGATTAAAAAAAAACAAAACAAAAAAAAACATAATTATGAGATACTACGTCATAATTATGAGATAAACTGTTGCTAAAAAGTCATGATTGTGACATAAATGGGCATAAATATGAGATACTAAGTCATAATTATGTCAGTTTTAACTTACCTTTTAATTGCAACTTGTCAATTTGGACTTTTTTCATAATTATGAGTTAGCATGTTATAATTTTGACTTTTTCTCTCATAATCATGATTTATCAAAGCATGCTTGTTTTTCTTATTTGGCAGAAATGAGCTTCCACACAAGACCACTAGGTCAGCAGAGCAGATTTTGGCACATCTTTTCCCTCTCCGGCAGGTCAGTATGAAATTATGGTTTTCGGGCATGCATAATGAGTCAAATCAAACTAAGATGATGCCAAAATCCCCAAAAAATCTTGTTAGTGATGTTTGTAGACAAAGACACACAGTTTGTATGGTAAACTGAGTGGGAAACGCTGACTCCTACTCAGGAGAACTAGGTCACATATGAAAGCTGCAGCTGTTTTATGATTTCATATTGCAATGATAACAAAATTATCCTCAGTCACTTTCTACAATCATTTACGACATTTTCTGTCAAAAGAAGAACAAGAAATGATAAACAGTCTGTTCAAAATGCACTCAGGTGACCTATATATTGTTCCCTTGCAAAGTTTTTGATGAATTCAAGGTCTGACAGTCACAATTGTAGAAATCGTAATTAGCTTGAATACTACTCAAATTCCTGTCAAGAAGCAGACCCTCCAGGAAATTGCCCAGATCTCTGGAGCCCAGCTGTGCTGTGAGAAGATCATAAAATGTGCAAATGAAATGGATGTTTTTTCACATCCTATGTTGTCATTATTTTGACCCTGGAAGCTGCCTTCACCACACATTTGTACCAAAGCTTGAGAAAAGGAAGGAAATCTGACGTGCCTTGGAGTATATGGGAGGAAACTTCACAATGTTGAAGTTTATGAAACTCCATTAGTGAGCGGCACCATTTATAACCCTGCAGGTTGATATCATCTCACTCCAGTTTTCACACCAAATTTCCAAACTGTGACTTTAGTCATGTACCACTCCCATTCATCTTTTTCGTATTGCAGGAAACCCCCCTATTGTTTCGCAACACCCAGTCTGGCTTACAACATGCATGAAACGGATTTATACGTGCTTATGTAGGTGGAGGCCTCACCGTTTGGTTCCTGGAATGGAGTGGCAAACCCTATCATGGAAGCTGAGCCAAAGGTCAACCAGGAAAGGCAACCTTGGGAAGCAGGAACGCTTTGCTCTGAGGAAGTACATCATAGACACTCGGGAAGGCAACACCGCCCCAGTGAGTCAGCATTACTGCTAGGTGGACTCTAGGATATGACATTAGTACAATGTTCTTATGGACACCTTTAACAAAAGGCCTAAAATTGGATCCCAAGGTTGGGAATGCTCTCAAATTTGTCTTTTTGTTTGGGACTGGTGTAAGGTGAAAAGGTTTTGGATAGAGTTTGGGTAATTTATTGATGGGTAATTTATTGATGTGTTTGGGTAATTTATCTGTTAAATGTGTAACATTTAAAGGCACTTAAATGAACGGAATGACTTGAATACAGATTTGATCATTCTGATAAACGAGATTGATCCGATCTTCCCATCACAACAGCAGGCCACACAACTTTGGGATTGAAGTTTCTAAGCTTTTGGGATGAGTTGCATATGTCATACTTTGCAGATAAAACTTCTATGTGACTTTTAGAGAAACAATAATAAGGGAAAGTTGGATAAGCCGGGCATGACCCATGATTACTCTGATTGTAACTTGACTCTTTACTTCCAAGCACATACAGCACACATGGCTCATATCTCATTTGGTCATAATTATGAGTTTTTATATTTTAGACTTTGTCAGTTTGGACATTTCTTATCTCATAATTATGGCTTAATATATCAACGTTTCCAATTATGACTTTTTATTTTTAATATCGAACTTTTATTCAACAATTATGACTTAGTATGTCATAATTTCCACGTATCATAATTATGAGTTTTTATCTCATAATTTTGATGTTTTGTTATAATTTTGACTTATGTCGATTTTCACTCTGTATCTCAGAATTGTAACTTACTATGTCAGAATTCCCACTTTTATATCATAATTACGACTTTTTATGTCATATTTTTGACTTCGTCAATTTTGACCTTTTTTCACAATTATAACTTTGTATGTCATAATTTCCACTTTTCTCATAATTATGAGTTTTATGTCATAATAATGACTGTGTATCTATATTTTTGACATTGTTCATTTCAATCTTTTATTTCATAATTGTGATATAGTATGTCATAATTCCCACTTTTGTCATAATTATGACTTTTTAACTCATCATTTTGACTTTTTGTTATAACTCTGACTTATGTAAATTTTCACTCTTTCAATGCATTCCAAATGGTATATATCAACCTCTGAAGGGAACTTACACGTGAAACAATCATGGCCTCCATATTGAAGGTTTCTTCCAAACTGAAGTGCTCAAAACTGGCCACTTCAAAGGGCCCTTCGGAAATGAAGGATTTTGCAGGGTACAACTGATGGACACTTCAGGCCCCCATGATCCTTTGCACAAGGAAGTTGTTTGGCGTCATACCCTGCGTTCCATTTGGAAGGGCTCATCCCTATGCCCTAATCCCTTCAAAGGATTTACCCTCTGGAGTGACAGCTCCAAAGGTATTAGGGCATAGGGATGAGCCCTTCCGAATGGAACGCAGGGTCAATCTCAGAATTATAACTTAGTATGTCAAAGTTTCCACTTTCATGTCATAATTATGACTTTTTATCTCATAAATTGGACTTTTTGTCATAATTAAGATATATGTCAATTTTGAGTTTTGTGTGATAGTTATAACATTTTATGTCATTATTATGATGTACCAAAGCATTTTCTGGTGGAAATGAGCCTCATACAAGGCCACTGGCTCAACAGTGCAGGCTTTGACACATTGGTTTTTGGAACATAAAAAATGAATCAAATCAAACTAAGATGATGCCAGAATCCTAAAAATATGGGTGACCTGACCACATGTCTCTTTTCTTTGGATCTGAGCACATTTACTTTAGAAAGTCCTAAAACTGACCCTGGTTTTACATGGATCCTAGTTGGTGGTTCACAAACACATTCAAGGTTTGAGGCAATCTATAAGTCACACAAGAGCTCAATGCTCTTGTCAGCATCTTTTAGGGAGTCTCTGACCATAACAAGCTGGAACTCAATGAGGCAAATCCAATTACACTTGGAGCCCGCTGTGATGGCCACGGACTAGAAGACTTCATTAAAATCACATCTACCAAATACTCCCAGACGATCCTCCAAAATGTGATTCTCCCTTCGGTGGCTTGTATTTGATAGATCAAGGAGCTTCACCAGTGGACCACATCTTTGGCTTACATGCTCCAACACACATTCCTTTCCAGTGTGACGGAAAGATTGATGTCAACATCTCAGAAAGCTCATTTCATCCCACATTGCCACCAGATCATATGTGGGATCAAACATACAGATGAATCAGACTTCTCTGAAATATGGGGGATAACCCTGTGGGGATTCACCGGAGCAGAAACTCGTGTACTTAGGGGATAAACTCATGTGGCCTTCCATGAACTGGGCAAGTGCTTTTTTTCCCAAGAATAATGGAAATGTTTTGTGGAGTTTTGTGTAATTCTCAATAATCCAGCTGTCTTGATACAGTCCTAATGATGAGTCAAAAGACAAAGGTCACAGATAGTCCATTCAGCACATTTTAAACTTTAAAAAGACTCTTCAATCATAATAAATCACAAGACATCCATTACTTTTGTGCATAAAAGTATATAAGAATTTATATAGTAATTATCACCCATCCAAATTGCCATCATAATTAATAAGAACACCCAGGGGCGCTGCTATGGTTTCTGGGCATATTCACTCGGGCCCCCCTCGCTAAAGCGCATTTCAGTGGGGTCCCTCTTGGTAGAAATCGTGGTCGCGTTCCCCTCAATAGAAATCACATTCAAACCCCCCCCCCCACCCCCTTTAAGGCGCCCCTGAGAACACCAAAGAAACAACCTAGCAACACCCTAGCAATCACCCAGAATATCACAGAGATATTAAGAGAGAACTACTTTCATGCTAGACAGGGGGGAAGAAAACACCATAACGCCATAGCAACTACATAGTATCCACTCAGAACACCATAATAACTACACAGCAACCACCCAGAACACTATAGCAACCACCTAGCAACACCCTAGTAATCACCCAGAATATTACAGAGACTTAAGAAGGAACTATTTTCATGCTAAACAGGAAGAAAACACCATAACACAAGAGCAACGGCATATTATCCACTCACAACATCCTAGTAACTACTTAGCAACCACCCAGAATACCATAGCAACCACCTAGAAAACACCATAACACAAGAGCAACGGCATATTATCCACTCACAACATCCTAGTAACTACTTAGCAACCACCCAGAATACCATAGCAACCACCTAGAAACCACCCCAAATATCACAGAAGCATAAGAACAGACTCTTTTTATACTAGACAGGAAGAAAACACCATAACGCCATAGCAACTGCATATTATCCATCCAGAATACCATAGCAACCACCCAGAATATTAGAGGCATAAGAGGAAACTCTTTTTACGCCAGAATAGAATAAAACACCATAACGCCATAGCAACTGCACAGCATCCACTCTGAACCCCATAGTAGCTACATAGCAACCACCCAGCAACACCCTAGCAATCACCCAGAATATAAGGGACTTGAAAGAGACAGGAAGAAAATGCCGTAGCACCATAGCAACCCCATGGGATACACCAAGAACAACCTAGTTACTACTTAGCAACCACCAAGGGCTATTTTTATTTTATAGCTGATGATCAATAGAGTGGCAAATTATCATTCACCAATGATAATCTAGAATTGTTTTTGTTTTAAAAGATTATAAAGGCACGAATCATTAAAACAGCAAATATAATGAATAACACACACAAAAAAGCAAATATTGGCCTAACTAGACCAGAGCCGATTATTTAACAACACTATCGGCTGATTCCAGATCATGTTTAGTAATTACTGTACTTTAGAAATCAACTGTATGACTTCTAAAATATTTGATATTTATTACTGTACAGTAAATCCACTGTATTACAGCCACTTCCCAAGTTGAAAAAAAAAAAAAAAAAAAAAACACTTTCTGGCAGCTGTGCCCTCATGTGACTGGGAGTTTAGTGCCTCTCCCATTCTTTAAATAAAAATTAATTAGGAGCGCTGGTGCCATCCCGTCCCAGTGGAGATTTCCAGGCCGCTGCATCACGCTGGGCTCTTGTTTTCATTGGTAGGTGCGGTGGAACCTGGAGCCAGGAGGTTAAATGTGGAAAGTGGGTCTTCTGGCCGTGGGCCACGGCAGCCATCCACAGTCCTGGCGCCACAACTGGCCTCACCTGTCTGCTCCGTTTGAGTTCTGACAACCGAGGAACACTGAAACTGGGAACAGGGGGAGTTCATTCATCCCAGCTGCAGACAACATCCTATTCATTTGGTTACCAACCCGAGCGTCCCCTGACGGGTGTTGTTTGTAAGCCACACCGCCGGCGAACAGGACTCGTGGCTTTCTGAATTCGCCTTCTGCTGGGCTCGTTAGTGGAGGGGGATGAAGGGAGTGGGCGGGGTTTCCTGCAGGAAGGAAGTCAGCTCTGCGGAGGGCCTTATGGCCCCCTGGGGAAGAACGCGAGCGCACACCCTAAACCAGCCCACTCCACCTCGCTTGGGCTCCTTTACCTCAGCGTCACCCGACACTTCCCAGAATTTTCCTCTCACTGGGGTTTCAGGCATTACAGAGCCGGTGTGGAGGTGGAAATGAAGAGTGGACAGTATGTATTGACACAGTGCCAACCTACAGATGAAATTATAATAATGTTTTTTCAGACACAGAGTCAAGGCCTGGCTCTGTGTGAGTGTGTATGTGGCAGGTGAATCAAGAAAATTTGCCAACCCTAATACAGTTTTTCACTAAATGTGAAAGTGCATTTGACATTATTTATTGAACATATATATATTTTACATAAATATACTGACCAATTGCACGGGGACATCCACAAAACCTGTGCAATTCAGTGAGAATTAAAAGCATGTTTCAATTCATCCCTAATGAGACTAATTATATATATTAAAAAAAAAAAAACTATTTGTCAGTTTCGAATATATTTTTACTTTCTATTTAAAATAACAATAAAAATGTCCAAACACCATTTTTATTTATTTGTTTACTTATATGTACCAGTAATATTGTGAAATATTACTACAATTTAAAATGACCATTTTCTATTTTAATATGTTTTAAAATAAAATGTATTTTTGTAATTTTCCTTTGAATTTTCAGCAGCCATAACTCCAGTTTTGCATGATCAGAAATCATTCTAATATGCTGATTTGAAGTATTTCCTATGCATTTTTTTTCCCAGGATTTCTTGCTAAATAAATTTAAAAGAACATCATTTATTTGAAATATATACACATGTATATGGATAGTTAACAAATAAAAATTGGACTGTGTC
Organism: Acrossocheilus fasciatus; assembly: GCA_036784905.1. Classification (NCBI taxonomy): domain Eukaryota; kingdom Metazoa; phylum Chordata; class Actinopteri; order Cypriniformes; family Cyprinidae; genus Acrossocheilus; species Acrossocheilus fasciatus. The sequence continues at coordinate 1,355,650 of CM071938.1, read as the reverse complement.
CTACGGTGTGAGATAGCAAAAATGTAGAAAAAAAAAACGTAACATACAAATAACATGAGAAAAATGTATCTTCATTCTTAGAGATACAAATAGCATGAGAGAGGTTTATCTTCAATGTTAGATATGTTCAATGGTTTTTTAAATTTAATTGAATTTTTTTTTTTACATTTTTCCGTCACACCATAGGACACATTGATACGTCGTCCGTCCCGTCCCTATATCTCTATATCTCTATATCTCTCTATATATACAGATACATACATATTGACCAATTTAATGCAACCTTGAGGATTGAAATTATTTATCATAAAAAAAGAAAAGAAAACTACTGTCACCAAACTTTTAGGCAGTAATCTATGTTCATGTCAGAACAGTATTTAATTTGCTAGAAGGCCCACATGCTTCATAAGGTGCAACACACATGAAATCTAAAGCAGTCCTGGTTTTTGTCACATTGTAAAGCCATCAGACAGTGGGAGTCTCTCTGAGTCGTCCTTCCATGAACATTATGATTCTAACAGAGCTCAGATTCACTCTGACACAGGGATCCCACCTGAGTCAAACAGAGACATAGAGGAAGGAAAGACAGTGTCTATCAGTCAGGGGGTTTATGGCAACTGTATAAACTCCACTGATGCTGGACTCAAATGGTATTTAAAGGAACAGTTCATGGAAAAAATGTCAATTCTGTCATCATTTACCCACTAATTACAATGCCATTCTCATTACTATTCTGTAGAATACTCATTTTGTGTTCCATATTAAAAAGGTGAATTATTCCTTTGAGTCATCCTGTCCTTTTGAGCATTATCATCTGAGGAACATCTTCAGACTCAATTCCGTTCAGCAAAATATGAATCGACAGCCATCAGAAGTTCGAAAGAAATTCTTTTATGAGAAATAAAAAGGTTATTTCTGGTTTTAATCTCACTTTCCTTCTGAGAGTTGATTCAGTCAGACATGGCAGAGGTGAATATGGAGCAGTTGGCTGTAGACGTTGCGTGTGTTTCCTGTATGGGAATCTGTGATACTAGTTGCATGGAAAAAGAATGAAAACAAATCATGTCTGCAATGAGTAAAGTCTTTGCTTTTCTGCACTGGAATCATATTAATATAATCATTAGGAAACTAGGATACTGACTCACAAATGGTGGTGTGACCTACAATGGATTTGGGTCACTAGGCCCGTTTTACATCGGATTTCCAACTGGGACATTTGGAACTTGGAAAAGATGGAAGTGTGTAATGTACATTTAATGATAAACAATCATTCTTAAGCAGATAAAGTGCACTGATGAATCAAAGTTCGTATGTAACATGACTCAAAAATCAGTTTGGCAAACATTTGCAGAGACACACGTGCAAAATAATAATCTCTGCTAAAAACCGTACATCTGCAAAACAAATGTTAGCATTTCCATTTAGTTCCATCTTTATTTTTTATCTTCTAAATCTGGGACAACAGAACAAATTTATGGTCCAGATCCAGAGATCCCGTAGGAAAATCCCTGGCAGTTCGAGTGGCTTAGCTAATGAGCGTTTTGGTTGCCTGATGGTTTGTTGGCAAGCTTGTTTCAGCAGACAAACCTTGTCATGTCCTCCCATTTAGCCGGCATGATTAACGAATGCTTAGATTTCATATGCCAGTGAACAGCAAGGTAAATACAGTCGTGCTTATGGCCAAAGCCACATCATTACCTCTCGAGGTTGTCAGAAACGATGGATGGCTCTGGAACGACTTGAGAGCCCAAAATCTACAAACTGAGAAAGCCACACTGGATGAGTAAGAGGAAGGAGCGAGATCTTTAAACCTAGTGTGGATCTAGCATACAGTAAAACCTCGATTAGAGTTAATGAGTTCAGCAAAATCAAATCTGCATTCTGTTCAATGGAAACAAACTGTGGTGGAGTACAACAATGAGTTTTACTCATTAGACCAAAGTATCATATCTCAAAATTCTGGGTGGTAGGACAATATATATCCTATGAGGTCCCAGCTAACAGGAAAGGTCCTCAGAACTTTCACTAACGGGTTTTTTAAATGTTATATGAATGTTAGGATAAAACATTCTTAAAGTAATGTTTATGGAACATACATTCTCATAATGTTGAGAGAAAACGTTCTGAGAACAACATTCTCTGAAAATCCTCATGATGTTATTTGTTTTTGGTGAATGTTCTAAGGATTCTTCTTTTGTAACCTTTAACATTCTAATTACGACAAAAAAAAAAGAATAAATAAAAAACGGAACGATTATTAAAAATAATCGTTCAAATAACATTTAATTTTGGGTGAAAATAAAGTTAGTAGAATGCTGCAAAAAACAGTTTATGAACCTTTAATGTTCTGAGCCTGACATAAAAACTGGACATTTTAATGTTCTTAAAATGAACATACAAATAATGTTACATTTTGGGTGAAAATAAAGTTGTAAGAAACGTTTTAGGAACCTTTAAATAACGTTTTAATCACAACAAGAAAACTGGATATTTTGATGCTCTTAGGATATTAAAAATAAACATTTAAATAACAGTATATTTTGGGTGAAAATAATGTTGGTAAACGTTTTATGAACCTTTAGATAATGTTATAATCAACATTAGAACACATTTAAACTTTTTAGAAACATTTCAAAACAGTGTTTTTATAACCTACATTTATAACCTGAGACGTTACAAATGTGTAAACCAGTTCACTTTTATGATTATACCATGGTAGATACAGTATATTTGCATGACTATAAGTGGACTGATTTATGTTACTTAAAATAAGTAGATCAAACAAAAACTGGACTGGGGTTAAAGGAACACTCCACTTTTTTTGGAAATAGGCTCATTCTCCAACTCCCCCAGAGTTAATAAGTTTAGTTTTACCGTTTTTGAATCCATTCAGCCGATCTCCGGGTCTGGCGATAGCACTTTTAGCATAGCTTAGCATAGATCATTGAATCCTATTAGACCAGTAGCATCGCGTTCAAAAACGATCAAAGAGTTTCGATAGTTTTCCTATTTAAAACTCGACTCTTCTGTAGTTATATCGTGTACTAAGACCGGCGGAAAATGAAAAGTTGCGATTTTCTAGTCCTATTTGGCTAGGAACTATACTCTCATTCCGGTGTAATAATCAAGGAACTTTGCTGCCGTAACATGGCCGCAGCAGGTGCAGTGATATTACGCAGCGCCTGAAAGTAGTCCCCAGCTAGGTAACTAGTTATAATATAGCTGGGGACTACTTTCAGGCGACTACTTTCTATCAAAACTCTTTGATCGTTTGTGAACGCGATGCTACTGGTCTAATAGGATTCAATGATCTATGCTAAGCTATGCTAAAAGTGCTATCGCCAGATCCGGAGATCGGCTGAATGGATTCAAAAACGGTAAAACTCAACTTATTAACTCTGGGGGAGTTGGAGAATGAGCCTATTTCCAAAAAAAGTGGAGTGTTCCTTTAAAACTGGACTTGAAATAGGGTCACAAACAAAGTATACAGCATAACCTGAAGCGCTAGCGTTCACATATTTGTAGAGAGGACAACACTAATAGTTTATATTGACAGGAGGAAGGTCTTCGAGTCATCTGCAGTCATTGGTTTATTGATTTGTTGCACATGTTTATATGGTTCTGCAGCGATAGCAGCCATGTTCACCCACACATCACAAGCGCCAACAACTTTCCCTCATCACTTTATTCCAGCCGCAAGTAGGAAAAATCATTCCATTGAAGAAACCGGCACTTTGAAAGGCCTCATCCACCGCTCAAAGACTCGGACATAAAAGCATTTCAACCACCGATAAAACAGCCAAATCAAAGTCTGAGGAACTCCGGGTAAGAAACCGTTGTCATCATTTCTAGACTTGTAAAAGAGCGAATGCTCTAATCTTCAGACAGACTCCCTATTCTCCAACAGCGGGTTTTGGCTGACTTTTAGAGGCTCACTGAGGATTATGGGTAATTAGGGCCAAAACTGTAAGGACAGGGATCCGCACTTATGGAGAGGTGAGTAGAGCTTCATTCATCAGGCGTGTTTGGACCTGCCAGTTCAAAGATCAGCGACTCCTACACGCTCAAAAATTCTCAAGAAAACAACTTAGAAAACCACAGAGAGTGGATGGACTCGACTGATCCTAAGAATAAAGACATCTACATGGAGTTTTTCTTCCATTGCCTGTTTTTCCTTTAATAGTTAGTAGTTCTTGCTAAGTGAGTCAAAAAAAGAAGAAAGAAAGAAGAAAAAACTCACTACACTTTAATGCATACTGAAGGAGAGATCCAGGCCATATCTAGAGAGCAGACGATCACAGAGACTTGGGAAAAAAATCCATAATGCCAAATTTACCACATACCACCCAGAACACCCTAGCAACCACACAGAAATCACCCAGAACACCCTAGCAACCATCACACAGCAATCACCCAGAACACCCAGGCATCCACCCCGCACTGCCCTAGCAATCACCCAAAATATCACCCAGAACACCATAGAAACTACATAGCAACCAGCCTACAATGCCCTAACAATCAATTAGAAAATCAAAGCATTGACTCACAACCTCCAAGCAAACACCTAGCAAAAGCATAGCAACCACCCTAGGAACCTCTCGGAACACCCTAGCAATCACCCAGAATATCACAGCAATGACCCACAACCTCCTAGCAACCACCTAGCAATGGCATAGCAACCACCCAGAACTCCGTAGCAACTGCACATCAATCACCCTAGTAACCCCTCAGAACACCCTAGCAACTTCACGTTAAACACCCTAGCAACCTCTCAGAACACCCTAGCAACTGCACATCAATCACCCTCACAACCCCTCAGAACACCATAGCAACCTCTCAGAAAACCCTAGCAACTGCATAGCAACCACCCAAGTAAACCCCTCAGAACACCCTAGCAACTGCACATCAATCACCCTAGCAACCCCTCAGAACACCCTAGCAACTACACATCAATTACCCTAGTAAACCCCTCAGAAAACCCTAGTAACTGCACATCAACCGCCCTAGTAATCGCCTCAGAACTCCCTAACAACTGCACATCAATCGCCCTAGCAACCCCTCAGAACACCCTAGCAACTGCACATGAAACACCCTAGCAACCCCTCAGAACACCCTAGCAACTGCACATGAAACACACTAGCAACCCCTCAGAACACCCTAGCGACTGCACATCAATCACCCTAGCAACCTCTCAGAACACCCTAGAAACCCTTCAGAACACCCTAGCAACTGCATAGCGATGCACCAAAGCGAAACCACAACACAGAGCAGCTGAGAGTCTGCATGGCATCAGTCCTGCAGCACAATCACAGTCAGGCCTGTAGTGCAGTGGTTTGTTGCTGTGCTGCGACTGTAGGGGTCAGTGTGACTCTGCATCACTGCTGATGTTTGACGGCTGCGTCCAGCTGTTCTCCGCTCTCACAGGGTCAGGAATGACAGAGAGCCTACGCTTGCAATGTACAGTTACAGTTCCTGGATGCGTCCGATGCTTTCTGTCTCTTCTTTGTTTGTTTATTTAACTGTGATGCAACAGCGTTTGAAGAATCCTGATTAAAACAGAGATGCCGGACTGTATTAGACCGGCTGCACGCCAGACGCTGTTTCACAAATAAAACGACAGTGGACAAATTATTGTGTCCATATTAATATAATCACACACTTTTAGAGGAACAGCGGATGAAGGCTGACAAAGGTAGTTCTGTTCCAAACCCTAGCTTGCTGTCTAAAGCCCAATACTACAGTCCGCAGAAATGGACGAGTCCTCACACTCACTGCTCTGATGTTAGCATGCTGTTAAACTAATCACATTAACTGTTTATTCAAGATGCAATGCAATGCATTATGGGTCTAACGCATCTGTTAGAATCTGATCAAAACAAGGTATTTTTAAAGGTTGCATCCTTATTGGAATGCGCTTTAAAGGGAACACACTTGGTTTTGGAACCAGAACCGTAATACTTACAGTTAATATATTGATTTATTTGTTGTTCTTGATCTTGATCTGGATACATGACCTACATGATACGCACATCTTTTTTGAATTTCCATAAAGTATTAAAGAAATTGCAAATACCACATAACATTACAAATCTGTCTGTCTGTAATGGTTGTTTTTGCAAAGACAGATTAACTGCTCTGAGTGGGAAAAGGACCATAAAATTACATCGCATCAGTTCAAACACAAAATTGCTTCCTAACAGCTAAGAATATCAGTGAGCAGTATGGAACATTCACTCAGAAACTGTTTAATATGCGACCCTTTGTAGCAATAGCCAAAAATACATTGTATGGGTCAAAATTATCAATTTTTCTTTTATGCCAAAAATCATTATGATATTAAGTAAAGATCATGTTCCATGAAGATATTTTGTAAATTTCTTATCGTGAATGTATAAAAACTTAATATGCATAGCTAAGAACTTCATTTGGACAACTTTAAAGGTGATTTTCTCAATATTGTGATTTTTTTGCTCCCTCAGATTCCAGATTTTCAAATAGTTGTATCTCAGACAAATATTGTCTGATCCTAACAAACCACACATCAATGGAAAGCTTATTTATTCATCTTTCATATGATGTCTAAATCTCAATTTCGAAAAATTGACACTTAAGACTGGTTTTGTGGTCCAGGGTCACATATATTACATAACTATAATGCATATTTTTTTTAAATAAATAAATAAATATTACATTTAAAAATAAATGTGTTGCAAATACCCCACAACATTAAGAAGCCTACATTGCAAAATTTAAATTGCACAAAGATAATATGTACAGTATGTTTTACAAGAAAATACTATTTCAGTCATTCAACTTCAAAACATTATTTGAAGTCATTGTGTTGCTTGTCGTTTCTTTGTAATTATTTGCTAAATTTACAAGTAATTTCTGAGTGAAACTTGTTTCAAAGTAAATCCTACACCATATGCCTTGTCATGGCTTATGTTGCTTTTGCAGTGATTCTAAAGACAGCTGAACTGTTTTCACTCAGGAAAACATGCTTTTGCATGAATTTATGAGAAATGATTCATGGTCCAGATGGAAGCAATCCAGGGTTTGGATCCGGACTGTAGTGCACTAATTGCTTACGTTTGATCTATAGTGTGCAGCACATGCAGTATGGACTCGATGTCTGTTATCAGAACATGACTGTCAGATTAGGATGGAAATGGATGGAGCTGGAAAGAAAGCAAAATAGAGTTGACTGTCCAGCATCATGCTTTGATCAATTCACTGTGTCACATTCAATTAGAAGCACAGGCGGCATTAGTGTGTGATAAATAATGTGAGGCATCAGAACGCCGCCAGCCTTCCTGATTTTTTTTTATGTTTGATGAGTCTAATTGTGAGCTCTGACCTGGCATCCAGCCCCGATCCACTAATTAATGGCTCGACTGCGCTCCAATCAAAACCACAGCTTTGTTAGAGGTTTGTTTCTCCTTCACTCAAAGCCACCAGTATGAACAAAGACATCATAGTGCACACAGAAATTAAAATTAGGTCATTATTTACTCACCAATTAAATAATTCCAAACCTGTATTGCAAAATAAATACATGAAATATATAAATCATCATAATAAAAATTCGACCTATGTGCTATTGAATTTTATATTTTTCTGAAGTCTTATTTGTGTGAGGAAGAAGCATGCATGACAAAGACACATAATATAATATAATATAATATAGTGTGTGTCTGTGTGTGTGTAAACCCAAATTTCAGCCCTCTTCACCATAACTCTCTCATCAAGATTTGTAAAAACATTACGGTGATTAGATTTTATATTTTTGGCAAGCTAAAGTAAAAAAGTGGCACAAACTCTTAAAGGGGATAATCAGGTCCAGGTTTATCTGTGTTTGTCTGTATTTTCCTAATGAATCGAACGTAAACACACATTCCTGAGTGCACGGATATGAGTGTTTGGGGTCAGGTTTAAGATCGGGTTAAGAACAGAGGTCACAGGTGAAGGTTAAAGGTTAAGACAGGTTCAAGACTTACGTAAGGGCCTGCGTTCGGTTCTGGAGTTACTGAAGGCTTCAGTCATCCCAATGTGGAATGCAACGAAAATAGATGCCGTTCCTCTGTCAATATCTCACTCCTGACGTATGCTTTCCCAGAAATGACGTTGGAGAAGGAATGGAAGAGAGGGACGGTGAACGTGGACATCGTCAATGTCAATATCAAGATATGAATGTCTTGAGCAGTGAACGTGTGCTATCACTGTTAAAACTGCACAGCGTGACAACAGAGTCGAGAGAGACATCTGAAAATATTCAGGAGAGCTTCTCTGCAGACAATTGAATTGCTGCGCAAAAAAAAAAAAAAAAAAAAAAAAACTGATTGCCTTTTGTGAAAAATCCCCATGACATGCTTTGATGGACAACACTGCAAAAGTGATTTTCTGTATTAGAGTTTTTGTCTTTTCCAGTAAAAATAGCTAAACATTCTTAAGTTAAGATACATTTACTTGAGAAGAAAAATGACATGAGATTAAATCTGGGTTAAACAAACAAACAAACAAAAAACAAACAAACAAACAAACAAATAAATGAATAACTAAATAAATAAAAAATGACAAATAGTGTAAGAAAAATAAACAATGTGCAAACAAAACATTGAATTAAATGTGAAATTTTAAAGTCTAGAAAATTTTTTCTTCTTTTATTTACAACTTAAAAAACACATACATTCATACACACACACACACACACACACACACACATTGTGTGGGTGTGGGTGTGTGTGTGTGTGTGTGTGTGTGTGTGTATATATATTTTTTATTTTTATTTATTTTTTTAAACGTAAACACACTTTTTTTTTTTAATTGATCAGACAACAAGATTTAATATTTTGATTAAAAATGTTTAGCTGTTTGTATTGGCGGAAAAAAGAAGGGGAAAAAGAAAGAAAATACAAATAAAGACAAAGATACAATTAATAAAATCTTGATATGTTTCGTAAAACAAAATTTGTATGTTTTTGCTTCTCCACTAAATGTATCTTGATTTAAAAATATAATAAAACAAAATAAAAACACTAAAAAAGAAAATCCTTTTTTTGCTTTTTACTTTATGTAATGAATATAATAATGCAAGCAAAAACCAACAACCCCCCTGCCCCCCAAAAAATTACTAAATTGATCATAAATCTTTGTAATTATTTGCAAATGCTTATAGTATGCACATTTATTCATCCATAATAAAGCCCTAATTACTCTCCCTCGACGAAGATATTCCTCGAAAGAAGCAGAGTTGAATCTGTCATGCGGTCAGCTGGAGAACGTCAAGTCACCTTTATTTATATAGTGCTTTTAACAATAGTAATTGTTAAAGACAACAACAGAACGTCTCCTTTCACTAAATCAACATTATTCAACAATTCAGATCGCATCACAGAGGTTTGTTTACTTACTTTACGTTCATTAAGAGAATGAATGTAAGCTATTGTTTTTGGCTTCGGTCCCAGATTATAATCAGCATGCAGCAAACATTTCTACACAACAGAATCAAGAGCTGCTCTATCATTATTACTACACTCCTCAATCCTATTCTTAAATATTTGCACAGCGGCGTCATGCAGTTCACAACCATTAACATTTAGAGAAGAATCTAAAGACATAAGCAGTTATTATGTTCCTTCAATTGTAGTATTTCTGTGCATTTTGCATTAAATATCTACAAAGAGCAGCATGACGATTTTTGTGCAGATCATTTCACAGTTTCTGATGACGTGGTTTAGGCCTTAATAAATCTGAAACAGTGGAAAATCCACATGGATATCAAAGATCTCTGGTTATATCAGAAAGTCCATTACTCCTGAAGTTAACCAGAGTTTCTCTTTCAAACTTTCAAATTCATTAAAACTTATTTAAAAGTTTGATCACTTTTTGCATGCATTTTTTTCTTGGAATGATTTCTGAAGATCATGTGACTGGAGTAATGATGCTGAAAATTCAGTTTTGCTCACAGCAATAAATTACATTTTTAACAGATATTCACATAGAAAACAGCTATTTTATATTGCAATAATATTTCACAATTTTTACTGTATATTTGATCAAATAAATGCAGTCTTGTTGAGCAGAAGAGACTGGAGTAATGATGCTGAAAATTCAGCTTTGATCACAGCAATAAATTAAATTTTAACAGATATTCACATAGAAAACAGCTATTTTACATTGCAATAATATTTCACAATTTTTACTGTATATTTGATCAAATAAATGCAGTCTTGTTGAGCAGAAGAGACTGGAGTAATGATGTTGAAAATTCAGATTTGATCACAGCAATAAATTACATTTTAACAGATATTCACATAGAAAAAAACAATTTTACATTGCAATAATATTTCACAATTTTTACTGTATATTTGATCAAATAAATGCAGTCTTGTTGAGCAGAAGAGACTGGAGTAATGATGTTGAAAATTCAGATTTGATCACAGCAATAAATTACATTTTAACAGATATTCACATAGAAAAAAACAATTTTACATTGCAATAATATTTCACAATTTTTACTGTATATTTGATCAAATAAATGCAGTCTTGTTGAGCAGAAGAGACTGGAGTAATGATGCTGAAAATTCAGATTTGATCACAGCAATAAATTGCATTTTAACAGATATTCCCATAGAAAAAAGCAATTTTACATTGCAATAATATTTCACAATTTTTATTGTATATTTGATCAAATAAATGCAGTCTTGTTGAGCAGAAGAGACTGGAGTAATGATGTTGAAAATTCAGCTTTGATCACAGCAATAAATTACATTTTAACAGATATTCACATAGAAAACAGCTATTTTACATTGCAATAATATTTCACAATTTTTACTGTATATTTGATCAAATAAATGCAGTCTTGTTGAGCAGAAGAGACTGCAGTAATGATGCTGAAAATTCAGCTTTGATCACAGCAATAAATTACATTTTAACAGATATTCACATAGAAAACAGCTATTTTACATTGCAATAATATTTCACAATTTTTACTGTATATTTGATCAAATAAATGCAGTCTTGTTGAGCAGAAGAGACTGGAGTAATGATGTTGAAAATTCAGCTTTGATCACAGCAATAAATTACATTTTAACAGATATTCACATAGAAAACAGCTATTTTACATTGCAATAATATTTCACAATTTTTACTGTATATTTGATCAAATAAATGCAGTCTTGTTGAGCAGAAGAGACTGCAGTAATGATGCTGAAAATTCAGCTTTGATCACAGCAATAAATTACATTTTAACAGATATTCACATAGAAAACAGCTATTTTACATTGCAATAATATTTCACAATTTTTACTGTATATTTGATCAAATTAATGCAGTCTTGGTGAGCAGAAGAGACTTTCGAAACTTTCACCAATTTGTCTATAGAGTATAAACATGTTGGGTCTGACTGTGTGTTTTGAAGGCTGAGCTGTAGGTGATGATTAGGATGAAAGTGGAGGAACAGCTGGATGAATGTGGAAACTGCAGTGATTACAGGCGAGAGCCTCCACTGGAACAGCTGTTGCTCTCCGCTGCTTCTCTGGGCCAATGCCTTCGTTCGGTTCACACCTGTGTGACTGACGTACAAGAGAAGACCTGAGTGTTCTTTCGCTCACATCACAGGTCTTTGTTTATTAGTGTTTACAAGTCGTGCTTCACTAGGTTGCAGAAACGGCAGCTCAGAAGAGTCTCTAGATGTTGCTCAGGAGGGTTAATGAAGATATCAGTTGTGTTTCATTGGCTCACTGGGGTCTTTTTCTCGAGAGAAACATCTAAGAATCAGGAGAGACTAAAGAGAACGTTTCTGTTTGCTTACAACTAAAATTTCAAAAGATATTAAAGGGATATCATTTGGGACAGTGTTTTAGTATTATTTCAATAATATAATAGTTTTTATTAAGATTTTGATTAGCTTTTTTTCATTTTAATTTTAGTTTAATTTTTAGTAGTTTTAAGTGTTTTATTTTTCATTTTTATTCTTTATATTACTATTTTATGTTATGTTATGTTATGTTTTATTTTATTTCAGTTGTAGTTTTATTTTCAATTAGTTATTGGAAATAAATGTTATTTGGGATTAGGCTTATTTTCTGTTTTTCTGTCTTTTGATTGTTGTGTTTATGTTTTTATGTTTCATCTTAATAATTTTTTTATTATTACGTAGGTTTAACTTATTTTTTATTTCAGACGTAATTTTAGATTAATTTAGTTATTGAAAAATTTATTTTGATTTAGACTTTACATTTATATTTTCATAATTACATATTTTTATTTTATTTATTTAATTAATTTTTTCAGTTGTAGGTTTAGTTCACTTTTAGTTTTATTTATTTGCAATTTGTAATAAAAGTAATTTCTGATTAATTATTTTAGTGCTTCAATCTACAACATTTCTATTTTTTTCCCTAATCTAATTATTTATTTATTTTGTTTTGTTTTGTTTTTTCATCTAATATTTATACTTTAATTTGATCAACTTTATTCCATTTAACTGAAATGTTTTTAACAATTAAGTCAAAACTTATTTCAGGAAAGTACAATAATGATTTGGTAAGTAATTTAGTATAGTTTTTTTACCCATCACAACTTGCAACTATTTTAGTGGCCGTGACTGACTAAAGAACTGATCTAGAAGTTGCAGATCTAGAATCTGAATCCGTTCTATTCACTCACTTTCAGAGGTGGAAAGTCCAGATTCAGAAAGTGAAAATCCTCCTCAGTATTTTGTTCCAATCACCTGGATATGCTAATTAGCACAGTTTTTCAGCCAGCGGGTAGAACTAATTAGTGAAATCAGCTGACTGAGTGAATGAGTGGAATAAAAATATGGCAGGACTTTTACTTTCTGACCCCTGGACTTTCCACCTCTGCTTAATTTTCTTCAAAACCCGTCACATTCAGTTGTCTCTCTGTTCTCCAGAACCCCTGATATGTTTTGTCTCTGCAGTCATGAACAGCGTTCCCCGTTTACACCGCAGAAGTAAGAGGACAGAGACTCTAGAGACTGATTAGGGTCATTATGGGGCCTGTGAGCGAACGGGGTCATGCACTGACATGTACAGCGAGCGCAGGATTACCGTAAGAAACCACACACTCAAATAGAGTTAAAGCACAGACGGGATCTTGTGTCGAAGCCCACCTCTGACGTGGAGTAAAGTCCCATCAGCCTTCAGGGAAAACCCTTTTGACGTCAAGCGGGGGTCTGGCACCCCTTCCAGTGTTTTGATACCAGCTTAGTGGAGTCGGATTGCAGGAGAAGAAGGGGAAATTACAGCTGCAGGAGAAACAGAGGTTGCGGGAATATTTTCACTGTGCTTCTCCATCCGTTACTCCGATCCCTCCCTGCGTCGCAATCATTCCAGTTGATTTTAGTGAAGAGATAACACAGCTGGAGTGCTCCAGCTCAACAATAACAGGAACATACTGCATGTCTGACAGTACGCAATCCCAAATGCAAGCAACTGCAAACATGCTAATCAAACAGGAGATTGAGAAACGATGAAGAGGTGAACGAAACCCATCAAGAAACATAACCAGGTCACATTTGCCCTCAAAATCAGAAAAAAAAAAAAAAAAAAAAAAAAAAAAAAAAATATATATATATATATATATATATATATATATATATATATATATTGTTTAATGCAAAATAAATCTTTAGGACCCTATAAAATAATCCAGAAAACGCACAGTGCAATACAAAAAAATTGGACATTTTTATAAGCACAATTAAATACACCCCACCTGCAATGCATTAAAATAAATAAATAAAATATAATAATTGCATAAAATAAATGTACAAATAAGGAAATTAATGCATAAATGCACAAATAATAAAATTAATACATACTGCAAGTAAATAAATACAAAAAAGGAAATTAATGCATAATGCAAATTTAAATAAATAAATGAATTCATAAATAAATAAATGAATGCATAAATGAATGCATAAGTGCATGAATGAATGAATCATACACATACACAAAATAATGGTGTAATTAAAATATATAAAACACATTTATTTAAAAATTATTCATAAATAAAATTAAATAAAAAAAGTTAAAAATCATTACATTATTATAGCAATGAGAATTAAATCTGACTCATCAATGTTAATACTGAGAATTTCAAACATTTAATGACAATTTGCTGGGAAATGTGCTTAATAATGGCACAATTAAAATATAAAAAATAAATAAATAAAAAAAAAATAATAATAATAATAATAAAAAAAAATAAATATAGACTGGATGCTAAATGTTAAATAAATAACATTTCTAATTTTAATTTTTTATTATTGTATTTATTTTTATTTTGTGAGCTGGAGTGTTTACGAGAGCAAACTGACAGCAGAGGAAAACCTAGTTTCCAGAAAAGCATCTGTACAACACAGTCTCACTACGCATCTGTCATGAGCTGGAATCAGCTGAGACGCTCTTGTGTGGATGTAGTCGTCCAGTATAAACACACACTCACCGCTGCATGTATGAACATGACCAACACGCAGGAGATCACCCTAAAGATAGTGATCAGTGCTTGAAGCGGATGTGATTATATGGCCAACCACATCACTTCTCTCCGCTTCCAAAATACACTTATGTGTGAATGTGTGTATAATTATGGTTATGGGTAGAGCATGCCTCTGTCATTATCAACACACATCTGAAACGAGGGATGTGCACAGCAGGACGTACAGTTACAGTACGCCGTCAATGTGCAGTTTGGGGAAGAAATGTGGCTCATAATTTGGCAGAAATAGCTCAAGATTCTGGTTTAGTTTGTGTCCTACATTATCACCTCACTCACTCTTGCACCAACCTTATGTTATATATATATATAAACCATAAGGAAAAATAAATACATTCCCCTCTCATTAATATAATGTAATAATAAGAAATGCATACAAGTATAAATAAACAAATAAGTAAATTAAATAAATGTAACTTTATGATAAATTATAAATATATCCCCAAAACACCAAAACAAAAAGAAAATAGAAAATAAATGATATTTTGTTTAATGCAAACATTTTAAAGACTGTGAAAATAAATAAATAAATAAATACATACACATTTTAGGATTATTAAATACATCCTTCTCATTAAAATAAAATGCATAAATAAGTAAATGCATAAGCAAATGTAACAAATGTGTATTTGCTAAAAGCATCACCCATTGAGGAATTAAATTGAAGATAAATGTAACTATACTGTAATACATTCCCCCCCATTAACGTAATGAATGCATAAAGCATTAATAAATTTAAAGAGATAAATAAATGCACAATTAAATGAAATAAATACACTTTTGCTAAAAGCAACTAATACACTCATATTTGAAGCATTTTAAGGATTACACTAATGATAAATGAAACTATCCTGTAATGCATCCCCCCTCATTAACATAATGCAAAAATAATTAATGAATTAATGAATGCACGAATGCATAAATGAACGAATGCATAAAGCCATTAATAAATTCAAAAAGAGATGAATAAATGCACAATTAAATTAAATTTGCATCTAATACACTCATATTTGAAGCCTTTTAAGGATTAAACTGATGATAAATGTAACTTTAAGTCTCTTGAATGTAACAATAAACAGTCAAACTGAACACATCAACATGAGGCCATGAGTGCTTGTTTTAAATCAATCAAGCGCTTTTCTGACGGTTCACTGTAAGTCACGATGTTTATGTTCATGTTGAAGAATGTGCATTGGAAAAATGCATCAGAAAAGCGCTCAGATCCAAAGCCAAATCTCTCATTTTGCTGAAACATAAAATTGCTTGTGTGACATTGTTTTATGTTAACATTTTCTTAACAGAATAAATAACGCAGTATTCTGTTTGCTCAAGTCATCATCAGAGACGCGGCTGGGTTTACACGGCTGAATAAACAGCTGAAAACAACAAGATAAAGTCGGTTTCATCTGCAAGGCCGCAGGACAGTGTTGAATAAAGTGCTTGTTCAACAGGTTCACGTCAAACTCAGACTGCACATGTTCTCGTGTGAGGTGCGTTCGGGCCAAAGTAAACACAGCGTCGTACAATAGGCCCCTCATGGCTACCTGTCAGAACGTGTAATCCAGCACCAGGAAACACATCTCGAGTGTCGCCGGGGTTAATTGTGTTTTGGTGTTATCTTTGAAACGGGACGCTGCACTCGCCGGCTCAAGAAACACAACAATAAAGCACTGCTCTCTCACACAGACACACACACACACACACACACACACACACACACACACACACACACACACACACACACATACCTGGTCCGGGTGTATGTCTCAGTTTTTAATGAGAGTCAAACACACACTGTGGACACTATAAGACAGAAATATTTGCAAGTATTGTAGGTTATTTATTACATTTTTACACTTAAGCATTTGGCAGATGCTTTCATCCACGACGAGTACCACAATTAATTAAACATTGAATTTTGAAAGACTGATAAGATACTAAAATATGTTTTATGATAGCGTTTCTATTAAGTTTCTATTCTGATTGTTCTCTGAATGAAAAGTTTTAAAAATGCTCATGTGAACATTAAGAGCACATTCCATTGTATCCTTTTTCAAACTTTATGGGAATGTTACTTTTGAATTTTCTCTGAAGCAATTAGTAACATTTAATAAACGTTAGATGGACGTCCAACATTTCAGAAAAAACAAAACAAAACAAAAAAACGTTTGATCATAACTTTGAGAGAACCTTGCCATAACATTAACCAAAGTTGTAAATTGGTGTAAACACTTTTTATTCTATGTGATAAATTATAAAAACCATCAACAGTCAATCAGAATTCATCCTGCTTTAAACAGCTTGAGCATTTAAAGTGACAGATGACAAAACTGCAGCACATGCTTATAATAAACAGAACGCTATTGTGCATTGGTGTGGATGTTGATATAATTATTCTAGTTATTGTTTTTTGTGTGAACGTGCCTTAACACTTCATTGCATCACTAGGAGCCCTAGTATTAGTTTTGATTGACAAACATGACTAATGAATTATAATCAGAGAGATAGATGTATGCATTAATGCATTAACATGCACAGTGTTGTCTATTGCATATTGCAGATTTTTTAATAATAACAAAACCTTTGATGATTAAGTGAAGTGAGGTGTTCATCAGACTCATAACGAGCGTCTCTGTGTGTGGTGTGTGAGGCAGGAGCGAGAAACTGCTACCCTGCCATCTACATTCCTGAGGCCAATATTGAGATGCATGAGGGTCCTGCGCTGCTCGTGGAAATCGGAAGTTTCACCGTCCACAAGGCCTCTCTGTGGTTAAATTAACAGGAAAGAAAATGACTTTTAGGATTTTAATGGAAAGAAGTTAATTGAACGTCAGATTTCCCCTTAAAAACGGTTCAGTATGCAGCTTTAGAGAAAATAATGATGCTGATGTTCATAATATCCTCATGCCGTATAGTTGCAATCAGCAGATTAGAGCTGGACGATAATATAGGTACCTTTTGTGCCAAAAAAAACCAAAAACAATCAGGCAATTGAAATTTGCTACATAGTATCGCATATATATATAGCCTATACAACTTTATATAGAGAGTTGTGCAATAATATAGTTAAATTGTGTAACAAAATAATAAATTAGGCATTTTACATATTCTGTATACATGTAAAAAGTTGGAAAAAAATACTACTTTGATAATACTACTTCTTTCAGCTTGCCTTTTGTTTGCAATTATTTCTGAACTAGCAATTTCTGAGTGAAAATTTCACCGTAGTTGTATACTGTATATCACTTTACATGAGTGTAATGAATGCATGTGGATAAAGTTGGATGTACTTAATATCTAACTTTATAAATCTCTGTGATAATACAAGTTACAATAAAGTAATTTAACAACTGCATAGTAACTATCCAAAACAACCTAGCAACACCCTGGCAACCACCCACACATTTTCATGGGCAAACATCTCATTTTCAGTGCATCCGATGTCAGAAAGTCAAACTCTAGATGCAAAGTATCAAAGCAAAAATTCAAATCCTGAGCGTTTTCATTACAGCGTAACAATAACAAAGACATCAAGCTCTGAGTGTTCGGCTCATCTGCTGGTTTTAGGGGGAAGCTGCAAAAACAGGGCCTTTGGCTTTGGTGCAGTTTCTGCTGCACACGTTAAAAGCCAAATGATGACGAACATGCTTGACATCTCTGGCCTGGATAAGACACGTTCACCGGCAGCTGTCAGGCATCTTTCATCCAAACACAAATGCCTGGAGGATTGTGGGCCAGTATGAACCATACTGTTCTTTCCCTTCTCTCTCTCTCTTTGTCTCATTTGTTCTCATGCTCTCCCTCCCTCTATTTCCAGAAGGAGTTTGAACCCTACAGCATTGTGATTTAGAGAGACAGGCCATTGGCCTACTGCTGGAGATTTTTACGTCTAAAGACCTCAGTGAGACTCCGTCAGACCATCCATCATCGCGTACGGAACGCTTACATAATACTATTTACACAGAGCTATGCTGTACGCTTATGTCATGGGTCCTCGATTGCTGTAAGACTCAAAAAATGCATTTGAGAAGAAAAAGTCTGTCCTTGTGTGACTCCCTGCATGCGTTGTACCCGCCACATATCATACAAAAGCAAGCAAATATGAGACGGATGATCAGATGAGATTACGTGACAAAAATGGGACGTTTCATGCCCCGGGATCGAAACTTCCGATCTATCTGTACATGCATTTTTAATAATTCAATTGCTCAAATAACACCGCACATACAGTTCTGACAGTAATCCGGTTCTGGAATTCCACTCAATGTAATCAGAGCCACACAGATCGCTCCTGTGTTTGCTTTACCGCCCTTTCGCATGTAATTGATTGGCGCGATTTGTGCCGTAATTACTGAAGTCTGTGTTATTCCATCATACTGGTGGGTATTTAGAGGCTGAGAGGGGGGTAATAAGAGCCAAATCAGTGCAAAACAGTGACTAAGTAAACAAGAATGTACTGTGCTATTGAATACAGAACCCACCCAAAGCTATTGACTGTACACCCTTCATCGAGATACATGCTCATTATATCGTTTACACAGAGCATGCACACTTGAGCCCTTTCATGAAGACATTCTGTCTGTAATTAGCGCCGTTTGCTAGGACAAGCAGTACTGTGACGATCACGCGTGAATGATACCTGTGATTGTGTGGCATGTTGAGATGTGCTATTATATTTATAAGTGTTAAGACTGGATCTGGTGATAAAATGGGTAAAAAAATAAATCAGTTCCCAAAGATTTAGGGACCCGAGTCATATATAGAGTTCAGAAGATCACTGAGACTTCCAGGACTCTTGAACTCTAGACAGGAAGAAAAAATATGGGGGAAAAAAGGACATCAGTGAGTTTTGCACTTTTTGCATATTTGAAAAGTTTTGTATGTAAAGTTTTGTAATTTAGTATGAAAGTCTGTTTCCACCATGTAAGGGGAAAAAAAATCTTGCTTTGGTAAACCGAGATTGACACGAAAACATAATTTTATGACATAAAAAGATCAAAATTATTAAATAAAATGTCATTTAAAAAGTTACGGTAAAAATATCTTAATTATGAGATAAAAAGACATACTTACAACAAAAATCTAAATTATGAGACAAAAAGTCAAAATTATGACATACTAAGTCATACTTAGGAGATAGAAGTCAGAATTAATATAAATTGAAATTATGAGATAAATGAGAATTATGAGATAATTATGACATAAGCCAAAGTTATGAGTCATAATTATGAAATGAAAAGTCATAATTGCAATAAATTCATAATTATGACATAATTATGCTTTTTTTGTCATGACTATGGCTTTTTATCTCATACTTCAGAACGTTTTTGTCATAATTTCAACTTCTTGTGTCAATTATGTTTTTCATGTAATTTTGACTTTTTTGACACTATTATGACATTTAGGTCATAATAATGACTTTTATGTCATAATTTAGACTTTTTATCTCATAATTATAACAGTATCTCATAATTTAGACTTTTCAGCCGTAATTATGATTTAACACACGTTTTGTTTTCTTATCCAGCAAAAGTTGACTTCCTCAGTTTAATGCACAATTGAGTTTAACATTTCACATTCAAATGTTTTAGTTAAAAGTTAGCATATTTAAAATGTTAGACATTTAAATGCTCTCTTTCAGGAAATGGAACAAAATATTAATATTTCTCCAATAAAATGCTCCCTAAAATGAGAATATCCCTCTCTTTTTATACCACTAACTAGCACTAGCATGTATATAATCATATTGTGTCAGGTTATAACATAAAATAATAGCTATTAAAAAAAAAATCTATATGTTCAAACCCAACTTTCAGTTTCAACAGGACATGTCAAAACAAGATAAGTTTGCATTTCCTCAAAGGTTAGATTCTTAAAACTAATTTAATATTATATCACATAAACTGGTTGATGAAATATATGTCTTTTGCATGAGTTAAACAGCAAGTTTAATGCAGGCCGAATCCTGCTAGGGTAGAAAACAGAAGATTAGTCTATTTTTATCCTGCATTTTATCTAAATCCAACAATATGTTTTGTGGAACCAAAATAATGGCAAACATAATCTACTTTATTGTTCTTAAATTCAGTTGTTTTGACAAAACAATTGAAGGATCATGCTGTCCTGTGCTGACACAGCCGTGAGCGTCTTACAAACAGGAACATTATGGCCACTTTCACTCAGCTGCCAGCTGCCTCTGTATCCCGTCCAGATGAGACGTGGAGAAACCCTGACACGTTCCAGCGCAGGAGTGGAAAGACGCTGTCGTTTTCCATCTGTGGGGAAAATCTCTTCTTTTGCATTGAAAAAAAAAAAAAACTTGAAATTTGAACATGTTCTGCTGCTCGACCTTCATGAAAATAATTAAGATCACTGAAGGCGAAAGGTTCCTCAAATGAGCTCAAATCGTAATATGAACCACCTGACATAAGCTACGCATAAGTAAATAGAAGAGAGTACTGATGTACAGATAAACATTCATTTGTGCTGTTTGCCAAGACACATCATTATACAAGTCATGATTATGAGATAAAAACTGATATGAGAATAAAAGTCAAAATTATGAGATACTAAAGCATAATAAAAGTCAAAACTATGGCACAATTAAATCATAATTATGAGATTGAAGTAGAATTTGATATAAAGTAAAATTATGAGATAAAAATGAATTATTATGACACAAGTCCATATTTGTTTGTATTAGAAATATAATTTTTATCAATTTTGAATGGAAGAGAGTATTGATGCATGGACAATTACACACATGAACAGTAATTTGCACTGCTTGCCACATGTGCTATAGTTGATATTATGAGATAAAACGTCATGATGACAAAAGTCAAAATTATGAGGTACTTAAATCATAAGTAGATATTGACTTAAGGTGCAATTATGAGATAGCATATATAATGACATAAAAATCATATTTTTAAAATAATTAAAAACATTTATATCAATTACAACTTTTGCGTTGATGTATGGGTAATTAAACTCAAAACTATCCGCATAGATTTGCATCACTGTCACTATCACACATACTGAGATAAAAAATTAAACTATGAGATAAAAAAGTTGTGATTATAACATATGTCAAAATTAAGTCAAAATCATAATTATGAGACAGAAGTAGAAGATTGACATAAAGAATGCAATTTTTTACATAATTCTGACTCAATGATTTTAATTTTGACTTGTTGTCAATTTCGTATGAGAGAAAGAATTATCCACACACATATCCAGAACAAATCATGATGGATCTGAAGAAAATGACGGTTGCTGGTTCACGATCACGTCACTGGCATCTCCATCAATCCAGGCGTCCTGCTGTTCTGTTCTCATAATGTTTACGAGCTCTGCTATTAAGCGGAAATCAAAGTCAATCTTGGAGCTCATTGTGTTTTCTCAGTGACTCGAGCTCACTCATATCGGCAAACACAGCTTATACGTCACCACTTACGCATGGCAAACCTCTGCATCCCTAGGGTTCAGACGCAGTTGAACTTTAACTCACTCAACCAGCAATGACTGCATCCTGTGCCCAAGTTGCGAGGGCTCCACAATGGGTTACTCTGGCATCGTGAGCGCTGAGTCACAGGGCAGTTTATGAGGCGTAACAGAGCGCTGAGAGGCCAGGAACCCTCTGGTGCATTAACTCCGACGAGAGGAACGCAAGGGTAGGGTCATTTCCTGGATACTCAAGGTCTGGAGGTCGAAAGGTCAGTGCACAGGTGATGACAACCATTTGTAATAAAGCTCTGATTGCGGTTGGATATGTGAGGCACATATGAATCATTGTGAAATGGAGATAACCAGGAACGGTTGGCGTGATGTTGGATCGGGTAGCGATTGCTTATGAAATTCATCCTGGAGTTGTAATGCTTTATGGCGTCTACAGCCTACATGAAAACGTATGATTCATTCAGCATTTTGAGAAAACAGTTTCACAATTGAATGAAATAAAAAAGGAAACTATGATTCAACAAGTCGGGTTTTCCTACAGGATTTCTTGTATTTTACTCCTCTTTCCGCTGAAATTTTGATTGCACATAAAGAAAATAGTCTTCACTTTACAGAAACAGACTTTGCACAAATTTGCAAATGCAGATGCACATGTTTGGCCAGTGCATTGAAAGTGCAGTGTACTGCTTTACTGTACATATTGTAGTTGTTCAGATCTTTAACTTTCTCAGCAAGATTCTCTTCAAGCATTTGGTGACATTTGTGACCCTGGAGCACAAAAGCAGTCATAAGCAGCACAGGTATATTTGTAGCAATAGCCAACAATTCATTGTATGGGTCAAAATTATCGATTTTTCTTTTATGCCAAAAATCATTAGGATATTAAGTAAAGATCATGTCCCATGAAGATATTTTCGAAATTTCCTACCACAAATATATCAAAACTTCATTTTTGATTAGTAATATGCATTGCTAAGAACTTCATTTGGACAACTTTAAAGGTGATTTTCTCAATATTTAAATTTTTTTGCACCCTCAGATTCCAGATTTTCAAATAATTGCATCTCAGCCAAATATTGTCCGATCCTAACAAACCACACATCAATGGAAAGAATATTTATTCAGCTTTCAGATGATCTATAAATCTCAATTTCACAAAAATGACCCTTATGTTTTGTGGTCCATGGTCACATTTCAGAAAAATAACAACAGGTGAATCCAAGCCTGAGTAGAATTGTCAGCACTCATGTATTAGTCTGAAGTATGTGACAGGCTTTCAAAGGTTTAATCATTAAATTAAGATGACATAATAGCGACACAGTGAGTGAACACATCCTAACTCCACTGTTCATTAACTACATAGTGGAATTAACATTACTAATGACCTTATGGTTCATCATTCAGTGTATACACTAACACTGCGCTTTCCAGGAACTTGAACACCCTTTCCAGAGCGAAGTCATTGCCTTACAATGACCTCATGTCCTGAGGTCAGTCAAAATGCACACACATTCAACCTCTACAGGTGTGTTTTGACAAGTACCCTTAACAGCAACATCACTGTCCCATTTGGTATATCTTCATTCATTGGTTGTCCTTTAGCTTGTGGTGAAGAGCAGCTTGGGCTTTGTTCACACAGGCTGCTCACTATGTCAGCATAAATCAATGAATTAATATAAAGAATTGAAATCAGTTCAGACTGAATTACATTTCCAAAAAAAAAAAAAAAAAAAATTAAAACAGATTTTAAACCATAAATGCATATAAAAATCAGATTCATGTGTGTTTTTGTTTGTGTGTGTGTGTGTGTGTGTATGTGTGTGTGTTTCTTCTTCTTTCTTTTTTTTCTGTTCAGACTAAAAGGACAAACAAGGACATCACACAAATGAACAGCACAAAATATACTGTAACAAAACAACTATATAGCAAAATGCTAAACCCCCCACTTCATATAGACCTTAACAACTGCATAGCAATGCCCTGGGAACCTCTAACAAATTTTTAGCAACAGTAATGTAAAACAAAAACAGGTCCCACTTTATATTAGGTGGCCTTAACTACTATGTACTTACATTTAAATTAATAATTTGGTACAATGCAGTTATTGTGTACATATAGGTATTTTTAAAAATATAAGTACAATGTAAAAACATGTATGTAATTACATCTGTAATTAATTTCTGTAATTACATTTACAATTACTCTGTTGACCCATCCCTCACACCTTAACCCACCCATAAACTTACCCATACCACCAAACCTGTCCCTAACCTTACCTGTATCCCCCTCAATAGCAGCAAGAGTGTTTTGCAATACAGTATGAACACAATAAGTACATTGTACTTATTTTTTGATGTAAGTACATAGTAGTTAAGGCCACCTAATATAAAGTGTGACCCAAAAACAAAACAAAAAAATAAAAAAAAATAAAATAAAAGCAGAAGAAGAAGGAAAAAAAAAACTTGGCAAGACGTTATCAACTAATAGCAATGTGCAAAAAAACCCCACCTTATAGCAATTACATAGCAAAAAACATCTTAAGAATTCCCATAAAGAAAAGCTCTTACTATTCCACATTACACTACTGTATATTTGATGGTTGACTGCAGTAAATGCTTCTGTATGAAGAATAAGGTACAATATTACGAAAAAAAAAAATTCATCATCAGAAATCTAAGAAAACATGCACAGTTCAGTATATGCATGTGCACTATACTCTCGTCTCTGTGTATTTTCTTTTAGCACAGACATAAATGTGATAACTAGCTACACGTGGAGGCTGTAAAAGCCCTGATTCAAATAAATGGAGGGGGAAAAAAAACACCCCCACTGATACTCATTCAACTACAGCCATTTATGTGTAATCCAAATATGGTTCCATTATGCCTAAAAGAAAAGTGTAATTAAGACCAGAGCACCAGTCCAGAATTTTGGCAGCACTTAGAAAAACACACCGTTGTCACGTTGCACGTGAAGCCTGTGTTTCTGACCCCTCATGTGAGTTTCTGACCTACAAACAGAACCTGGTCTTGTGCAATATGGACAGACAAGGTGTCTGAAGCCCATGCAATGCTCACTGGCACAATGTTAGGCTGTAGGGTTCTGCTATGTGTTCATACGTTGCTTTTAGTATTTTTTTAGCTTGTTGCTATGTAGTTGCTAGGGTGTTCTGGGTGATGCACAACAGATAACACCCTGACAACAACTCTGAAAACCCTAACAACTGCACAAACAAAACCCACCTTAGCAACTGCAAAGCAAATCCCTGGCAACCACCTAAAATACTCTAAGAACCAAAGTGCTAATAATAATTTTTAAAAAAACCTCAGCAAACTTAGCAACATTTTAGAAAACCAGAGCAATGTGAAAAAATAAAAAAATAAAAAATAAAATCTTAGAACACCTTAGCAACTTCATAGCAACAACCTGGCAACCACTTAAACTCTTTAGCAGCCGCAATGCAAAAAAAAAAAAAAAAAAAAAACATAGAAAAGGAAAACAAAAATACACAGCAACATAAAAAAAAGAAAAAAAAAAGGATACGAATTAACCTGCATATTAACCTCCTGGAAACCATATAAACACTTTAGGAACCACATAGCAATGTGCCAACAGCTTAGTAACTGCATAGCAACACCATGGCAACCACCTATAACACTTTAGAAAACATAGCAGTGTGCCAACAGCTTAGCAACTGCATAGCAACACACCAACATAAAAAAAAGAAAAAGAAAAAAAAGAATAAGAAATACTGGAAAACCTTGGTAACCAACTAAAACACATTAGGAACCACAGTGCTAAAAAAAAATCACCAACTGCATAGCAACACCCTGGCAAACACCTAAAACCTTTAGTAACCACATAGCAATGTGCCAAATAAAAAGAAAACTCTCAGAACACCTTAGCAACTGCATAGTAACCTGGAAACCATATAAACACTTTAGCATCCACATAGCAATATAAAAACAGTTTGGTAACTGCATAGGAACACCACAGCAACACCCTAAACCCTAGGCTACCCCCTAAAAAAAATAGCAATAGCATACCAAAACAGCAACATCAAAAAAAAGAAAAAAAAGAAATCTTGGAACACCTTAGCAACTTCATAGCAACTAGCTGGAAACCACCTAAAACACTTTTGCAACCACATAGCAATGTGCCAACAGCTTAGTAACTGCATAGCAACACCATGGTTACCCACTAAAACACTTTAGGAACCACAGCGCTAAATAAGAATCAGCAACTGCATAACAACACCCTGGCAACGCTCTAAAACACTTTAGAAAAAACATATCAATGTCAACAGCCAAATAAAAAGTGCCAAATAAAAAGTAAATGATCAGAACATCTAAGCAACTGCATAGCAACACCCTGGAAACCATGTAAACACTTTAGTAACCACATAGCAATGTGCCAACCGCTTAGTAACTGCATAGCAACACCCTGGCAACCACCTAAAACACTTTAGAAAACACATAGCAATGGGCCAACACCTTAGTAACTGCATAGCAACACCCTGGCAACTACCTAAAACACTTTAGAAAACACATAGCAATGGGCCAACAGCATAGTAACTGCATAGCAACACCCTGGCAACCACCTAAAACACTTTAGAAAACACATAGCAATGGGCCAACAGCTTAGTAACTGCATAGTAACACCCTGGCAACCACTTAAAACACTTTAGAAAACATATAGCAATGGGCCAAATAAAAAGAAAACTCTCAGAACATCTCAGCAACTGCATAGTAACTCACTGGAAACCACCAAAAATCTTTAGGAACCACATAGCAATGTGCTAAGAAAAACTCATCTGTATAGAAACACCCTGTTTTCGAGAGAATTTGCTAGGTCAAAATCATACATGTAGAATTGCTTGGTATAAAGTACAGCACACTTCTAAAAATAAAAAAATAAAATAATAAAAAACCATCAAAAAAAAAAAAAACACTGGGACAAGTGCCATGGGACGAGTTGTGTAAAAGTTCAATACTTATGATTATGGGTTTTGAATAATAATAATAACAGAGATTTTGGCCTAATATAAATAAATAAATGAATGAATAAATAAAAAAAGTAGGTTCAATGCAGAAAACGAATCCATTGTTTTGGTGGATGGTGTAATAAAATGTAAAACAAAAATGTCAAGGTATATTTCAAGGTACAGAATAATAGAAAGGTCTTTATTTTTACAGTATGAAAGGTCCATTTGTGAAGTGCTGTTTCAGAAGTACATGAATATACCTTTGTTAAGAGTCTGTATTATGGGATTGTTTTAATTCAGTCGTTTGGCCTTGTGAAGAGCGAGTAAAGAGCCGATCCAGATGAGACGGGAATGTCGAGCCATGTTTCTCCATCCGATCCAAATTAATCAAGACAATACACAAAGCCGTTTCCTACCTGAGCCGAGCGCCGGTTTACAGGAATGTGAAGCGTTAGCAAAGAGAGGAACGCATTCACACTTCATCACATTCACCAGAGACGCTAAACTCACTAAAGTGAATGTGACGAGTGTTTTCAGAAACACCGGGAAAGCAGCTGGAGCAGATCACATCTTGTTTTAAAAGCCCGTGTAGATCAGCTAGCACAGTATTATTAAATCCATCCTGTGCCAGAATATAGCTGCATGTTTCAAAGTCAACATGAAATCTATATCTTAATACGCATTCCTGCTCTTATTGTGTGCGATTCATCAATGCACGTTATTCTGAAGAGTTCAATAACGTTTACGGCCAGATGTTGTACTTTGTCGTTGCGAGTACAACATTTCATTTACTTTTGTAGCTTTAAGTTTAATACTTAGGATTATGGGTTTTGAATTAAGTAATAGATAGTAGTAATAGACATTTTTGCATTAAAAAGAAAAACTTAAAACAGCATCAATTGTAGAAAATGAATGCATTCTTTTAGTTGGTGGTTTCCTTTATGTTTCAAGCTACAAAATAATAGAAAAGTGGCACCACAAGAATAACTCCATCTACATGAATTGGGGAAAATCTAAATCTAAATCTACAAATGCATCTCTAAATATAAATTATCAAAATAATGATAGCACTATTTAACTTTAATCTTTAAACCTATATTTTTCAGGCTGGTCTAGCAAATGAACATGCACATTCTACAGCAGGTTACGGCTGTGTTCACAATGCTCTACTAAATGTAGTGCAGTATACTGCTGACAATTATTTAAAATGTTAAGAAAAACATTTTTCCATTTTAAGCCGTTTTATGCTATTTGTACATGCATGTCACACATTGCATGCGAGTGGTGTCTAGTTATAACCTTGGAAGTAAAACGGGTGTTTTGCATTTTTTTTGTGAGGGGAAAAACATTTACTTTTGGCATTGTGAATGAATAAAATGGTCTTCAAGGGAAATGCAAAGTCAGTCGCTTTGGATAAAAGTGTCTCCCAATGCATCAAATGTAATGTAAAATGCATTGCATTTTGGGTATATGCTACAGAAAATGTGCATACTCTTATACGCACTGTATGCTGCAGAAGCAAGAGTATCATGTTATTGTGAACACAGCCAATGGCAATGAAGCGATTGGTTCTTTTCTGCATCCTGGCAATGCAGCCTAACCTGGTAAAGTCATGCCATCTCTCTCTCTCTGAACATCAGAAGGATGAGGAAGGTGATGTAGGAAACAGAAGAGCAACAATAACATGCATGTGATCGACTGGAGTCCTGCAGAGAGAGCAAACAACTTCAAGGAACCAGAGTTCACATGACAGAGGCTTTAACATGGACCACACACACACACACACACACACACACACACACACACACACACACACACACACACACACACACACACACACACACACACACAACGGCCGCTCAGCACAGCATCAACTCTCTCACCACACACACACACACACACACACACACACACTGCAGCTGTCAGTGGGAATCCTTGCAAGCTCAAATTGAGCAAAACAACACAGGACATTCTGTGCTATTAGCAACAAAATTGATTCAACTTTTGAAAAATATACACATTTTCAGTATCCTTAAAGAATCTTACCTTGAATTATGGAAAGGAATAGTGGATCCAACATGAGGGTCGAAGACTCAACGGATACAGAATCAGATGAATTAGACTCTTTAACCAACTTACATTTGATATATAAACTTAAATGTACCCATGTTTGGGGAGTATAACTAATTAAAAGTAGCGCCACGATCAGCTACAATTTTCAAGCTTTTCAACAAGTGTCAGTGTAGTGTGACAAAAATTAAGCTTTCAAATTTCTTATTTGAATTATTTTGGTAACACTTTACATAAAGCCTTTTTATGTAATGCAATATAAAATGCTTTAATTATGCCTCGTAATGCATTTCAAGCAAATTAAATATTATTATTATTAACTCACAAAATAGTTATGTTTTCTCATTAGATTAGGATGCAATTTTTTACTATGACTTAAGATTATACTTTAACTATAAAAATTGTTGTAAAACTTTACTTAAAGTCTTTATGTATATTGCATTCATAATGTGCATTGTAATGCATTATATCTTTTCATAAATACTTACAATAAATATGCATTGTAATATATAAGGATGCATTTAAATGCATTATACTCTTTAAAGGTTTAACAATTAATAAATAAGTATTATAATGTATTATAACTGTGGTTATAGTTATTTAAGAGACCATGTTATGCATTATGAGGTGCATACCAAGGCATAATGAATGCATTAAAGCTACTTTTAAAATGCATTATATGTAAAGGCTACATTTTTATATATTGCAGCACCGTTCTGGTTTTCAAGGTCACTTTACAAATGCATAATACATAAAATAAATGCATAAACCAAACAGAGACAAATTAGAAGTGGGAAACACAACAGAGTTAAGAAACATTAGAAAAACAAGTTAATATAAGTGAAGCAGAAAAAACAAGGAAAAACTGTTTTAAATAAGTGAAATAAGTGAAAAATTGATTTTTGCTGCCGATTCTGAATGAAATGTAAGAATTTCCACCACTAAATCAAACCCTCATTGGTGCATAAGCAGATCGTACAAAAATACACAGATTATATCAGAGTGTTGTTTATCACAAATGTGAATATGTGCCACTTTCCTAGAGAGCCTTTCATGTTTGAACACTTTTTGCAAGAATGCTTGAGAAGGTCTTTACAATTAACACATCATTTTTGCTTGACATGGGCATTTCACCAGCATACATCATTGTCAGTGATGCTGAAGCAAACACTTATGCAGTTATTCATTGACAAATATATGGTAAGTGTTCATATATGTCATAAGATTTCTTTCAGATCTCAACTTTTCCTCGCATATTAACTATGAAGCTTTCTTGAGCTACTGTATGAAAGAGCAACTTCTGAGCGGAGCAATGAAATGTTCCTCTAGGACGTTGTCACCACACATCCAAACTTATTGGATTTGATGAGTTCAATGTAGAATTACATGAAATTACAGCACACGACATTAAGGAGAATTTGCATTTGCTAGCACGCAAAATTCAACCCATATTTGAATAAACAAACGCACTTTCACCAGAAAAGTCTCGGAGGGGAAAAAGTAAAATGCATGTCTTTGTCATGTGGTCACATACTAGATTCACAGTGGAAATATACAGCATTGACTCATTATCCATAATATAAAACATCATCTGCTGAATAAGTAAAGAAAATAGGTGAAAATGTTGAAGCAATTACAGGTAGGTATAGTTTAAAAAAAAAATTAGATATTCTGTGTGTTCAAATGCATTTTTATGTTTTAAATATTTTTATGCAGAAATGCGTGAACTTCCGTGGCTTTACTTTCTAATTAATGCTAAATAAAGATTAATTTATGAAAAGACCCCAAGAAATCTTACTGCAAACAAGGATAAATCATACATATGATTACAATTAGGCTAAGTGCAATATGATGAACAAAAAACAAAAGCTTTCGCTTTGGAAAAAGTTGCTTGTTGTTGGAAAAAGTTGCTGCATTGTTTTGAAAGCAGCTCAACTGCTGTCACACTGCAAACATAGTAGTGTTGCTCCATTTAATTAGTTACCCTGTATAATGCTAAAAGACTTGATGAATGCATTCAATGAAAAACAGATGGATGACAAAAGAGAGAAGCAGAGAGAGACAGAGGACGAGATCTTGGGCCTATTGTAGAGAATATTATAGAGATTGATCAAAAATGACAGCGCAGGAAAACAAACTAACAGGAGAGAGAGAGAGAGCGAAAGAGAGCAAGAGGACGTGTGATTGATCCGTGCCGAATGGACTGGATGGAGGACGAGGGGAAAAAGAGGAGGGGAAGGTGGAGGAACGTGCCGGGACTGCAGGAGGGAATGGAGGACTCAGATGTGACTCTGAACACCTGCATGAAGAAACACCTCCTCAATCAGCAGATTCCACCACTACGGGACAGAAAAACACTTTAACATATCATATTTTTAAACGGAGAGCAATTCAGGATTTTTGCTCAAATTTCCCAAGTAAAAAACCTATGCCATAATTGAATTCAAATACATTTATGCCATACGAAGTATGCTTCAAATTCATTAATATATTTATTGACATATCACTTAAACTTTATTTGGAGTATTTCAATGCGCATTTTGTCATTTTATTAGTTTATTTCTTTTTAAATTATTATTATGTCTGTGTATGTTTTTCATTAAGTTTTAGTTTTATTTAATTTGAGTTATTTTAGTACTTCAACAAACTACATGGAAATGAAAGAATATTGAATTTTTAAATGTATCTATATATCTATATATATCTATATATATCTATATATATATATATATATATATATGCATGTGTATGGTTGTGCATACACATATATGTAGTTGTTTTTTTAGTGTTTGGCTTAGTGTTATGTTAGAATCATTATTATACTCTTAACGTTATACCTTTTGTTCTTTAATATATTGTTTTTAGCTTTATTTTTTGTTTTCATTTAAATGTTAAGTTTTGAAATTTTGTTGTATGCATTTGTCATTTTTATTTAATTTCTTTATTTTTTAAAATGTGTATCGTATTTATAAAGTACTAGCTTTTAGTTTTGGATCTGTTTTAGTTGTTTTAATACTGCAATTGATTGCTTCTGTTGTCCTCATTTGTAAGTCTGCTAAATGACTAAATGACTAAATAAAATAAATATATATATATATATATATATATATATATATATATATATATATATATATTATATATATATATATATGTGAGTGATATTATACAGCAATATCAAAACATTATATATAAAAGACTTGATGAATGGATTCAATCTGGATTTTGGACAATGTTTTAATTCGAGACATTATTTATTTTTCTATTTTGCTACTCATAATAATAAAAATAATTTCAATAAATAGGGTAAAGGATCACCGAGAGCCAAAAGCAGGTAAGTGTGCAGTTATATGGACATAAATGTGAATGCTCTGTCAGGTGAGACTGAGGCAAGTCAAGGGTCACATGGGTCCACACACAGCCTGTGGAAACTAGTAACATTTCTCCAGAATTCCACAGAAGAAACTCACAGTAACGTGATGGTGCACCGCTGGCCTATGAGACACGCCAAAGACTCTGAATCAAACACTAGTGCTCCTGTAGCCAAACTGGCAAAGCATGATGCCAGCAACACCAGGGTCACGGGTTCAGTCACACTGGATAAGTGTTTGTTGATACCATATATATATATATATTCAATGAAATGGACTGCTTAAAAAAAAGAAATTTATTCTTACAAATCTTACTGAACCCAAACATTTGAATGCGATTGTGTGTTGCAGACGTAAAAACAAGACTTATTTTTTTTCCATGCAAAATCCACTGCGATGATGCTAGAATGTTGTGGTGTTTTCTACGAAGGGTTATTATCAATAACCCTAGAAATCTTCAAGCAACTACATAGCAACACCCTGGAGACCAACCAAAATGCCTCAGAAAGCACCTAGCAATGCACAAACACTGAAAACACGGTAGAAACCACCCAAAACACTGTATAAATCTCATAGAAACTCCCTGGCAACACCTTAGAACACTGTAGAAATCTCCTAGAAACTCCCTGACAACACCTTAGAGACCACCCAAAACACTGTAGAAATCTCCTAGAAACTCCCTGGCAACACCTTAGAACACTGTAGAAATCTCCTAGAAACTCCCTGGCAACACCTTAGAGACCACCCAAAACACTGTAGAAATTTCATAGAAACTCCCTGGCAACACCTTAGAGACCACCCAAAACACTGTAGAAATCTCCTAGAAACTCCCTGACAACACCTTAGAGACCACCCAAAACACTGTAGAAATCTCCTAGAAACTCTCTGGCAACACCTTAGAAACCACCCAAAACACTGTAGAAATCTCCTAGAAACTCCCTGGCAACACCTTAGAGACCAAAATAAAATAAACAGAGTCTTTAATAAATCCATAAAGGAACATACAACCACTTAAAACGACGATAGACAGGACAAAACTGAGGGCTTATAAAGAGGCAAACCAAAGGAGCAAACAAGATAATTAATTAACGCAGGTGAACAGACTGAAGTTGATTAACTAATAATATGAACAGGAACTAAACCAAATATGGACAAACAGGAACTCAAACACATGACACTGCCAAAGAAACATTTCTCATTTTCATTTATTTAAATATTAACCCTAAAATCACTAAAATAAGCTAAAACTAATAAATAAAAATGAACAAAAACTACACAGACAAATAACTACACAAATAAATAAACAAATAAAAAAACAGAAAATATAAAAATAGGTAGGAAAGAATTCACTATTTTTAAGATAGCATAAGATGAAATGAAATGATGTGATATTATGCAGTGAGGAGGTGAACTGGTTTTCAGCAGTGACAGAACGACAGATGATGAGCCGCTCTGAAAGCCAGCTGGCTCCTGCTGCTCGACTGTGGAAGATGATTTGTCCAGGAAGAATTCCTGAAGAAGTTTGACAGACGTGCATTATTCCCATTCCCGGTCCAAATCCGAGGCAGAGAATGCAAGTGGGAATGTAGCTGCTATTGCACTGAATTAAACAACAAAACAGACAAACTACAACACTAGAGAACACTATTGACCAACAGGCTAAAGATTTTCTTTCCTCCGTCTGTGAAGGAGCTTTATCCTCGTGCACTTGAGATGGTGACATGTAGGCCTGAACACGTGGTGGTAATTATTCCAACCACTGTTGTTTTTAACAGGCTGGAATGTGGGTGGAATGTAGGCAGAAAGACACAAAGATGTTGACTTGGCTGAATTCTCTTTAGTGGTTAATGTCTGTCTCGTTTTCCTTCGGCTTGAGTCTTTGTGTATCGTGGTTTTAGGATCTGAAAAGATGCTGTTTCATTACATTTTTGAGCCGTATTACAATTGAATTTATTGCAAAAATGTACAACTCTACATGCACTATAAGCCAACGATTTGGACACAGCTACTCATTCTTTAATATGACTGTTTTCCATATTTTAAATTAGTGAACTTAACAAAAAAATAAAAAATAAAAAGTGAAATAACAAATAAAAGTACAGAAACTTTAAAAGGTGCAACTTGGGATGCTTTATTGTAGAAGGAACAAATGTGATGAGCATGTCATGATGCTTTTACTCCGGAATAAAAATATGAATATTAGTTTATTTTAATATTAATATATTTAAAGTACTTAATGTTTTAGTTTTCATTTTAGTTTTATAAATAAATCAAAACACACAGTTTGTATTTGCACTTAATGATGCTTTTACTTCAGTATCCACCACAAAATAAAATGGAATATTTATTTGTTTGAATATTAACATATTTAATATATAGTTTTATTATAAATCACACAATTCGTATTTGTCTACAAAACCAGTTTCAGTTGATTAAGTAGAAACCTTTAGATTAAAAAATTTGATCAAAGATAAAAAAAACTATAGAAAGTCATAATATACTATTAAAAAGTATTTCAAATCTTACTGAACCCAAACTTTAGAATGTTATTACATGTTTAATGAACACTATAGAGAATATGCAGACACTTTGTGGTGAAGCGTCACTTCTGTGCCACTAGCAGAACCGAAAGGCATTGCAAAATCTTTGCAAACACTCCTCCCGTCATTCATAGTTTGTTCAGATAGTCCTGCCACACATTTACACCACTGCTAAAGTAAACAAAAGTACAGATGAAAGAAGGAACACACTCACACCCTTCAGTCACTGATGGCAGAACGTTTGCCCTGTCAGCAAGTTTTCTATCATCAAAACTATTATTTGGAGGGAATTGCCAAAACGTTTGCATATGTGAGGAGAACAGCATGATTTAGACAAGTCGGAAATGTTCCTGATTCAACATCCATAATGGACCTGGATCAAAACCAATCCGATTTTACAGTTACGGGCTTGAACAATCAACTGATCTTACCAAGGTATCGTATCGCTCTTTAGAGGGGATTTGGACTAAGACTGTGTAACAAAAAAGTAATTACAAGAACAACAAACAATTTCTGCAACAAAAGCAACCCATATCTGATAGAGACTGTTCTGTACATTGAATTAAAGGACCTTTGGTGATCAGCAGAGACCATCTTTGGCACTATTAGCAGCTTTTAAAATGCAGAATTGAGTGAAAAAAAGGCCTGACGTGTGTCTCTGAACATGCACACCTTCCCATTCACTCACAATAATCACTACAATATGTGGCTTCATTACAGACACTACAGGACCCCATAGATGGGATGGAAAACCTCTCCTCAGCCAAGTTCATAAGACAGGGCAACAATCGCGTCTAGACGCCTGAGAGCTTATATAGAGATTTGTTTTGAAGTTGGAAGGTGATTTACACTTCGGTTCTAGATACTCACACCAACAGTGATTTTGGGGATGAAGTAGCTAGAAGGTAACTAGGACTGCACAAAACCACTGGATATTGAGAAAAGTCCTGTCCAGTTCACAAGAGTTCTCAAATTAGGGAAGGTGGAAAGACAGACCGATGCCAATCCACAAACACCATGCATTTACAAATTACATTATTTTCCCACATGTCTTATACAGGTCAAATGCATGGCATAAAATACCTCTGCATGGATGGCCGCTCACCCCAGGTGCTGGAACATGCCAGTTTTGGCTCTTAATTGAAGGGCAACACTACTTTATACCTCACATTAGAGGTGCAGCCAAATAAACAGTGCTGCAAGATGCACAGCAGACGTTTGGCTCCAAATCTGGGTGCCCCAGAAAAATAATGAAGGATGGAGCCAGTCACTTTTTCCATGTGCACGAGATCGATTAATTTTTATGATCGTTTGTTAGTCTCTCCACCCCCCCACCCCCCGTTCAGAGGGACAGATGGATTACATTCATTTATCACCTCCATTTGTGCTGGGCTACAGGCCTTTGGCACCATCCCTCGTGTTCTCATTTCAGATGTGTGAGATTCTGGCACTCTGGGAAACACTCCTTGAGTTTGGCTCCTTGAGGCCTCGGGTTTGCTCTCATCAGACGGACATTTATCATCTTCCCATATCAAATAAAAACATATACCAAGTCATTTTTGGTTTCAAATCCTAGTGAGCTGCCTGAGCACACTGAAGGGAAAATTGGTGGACTAATTCAAAAGGTAAGGTAGTATAACATACTACTCAGATATGGCAATCCCATAATGCACTGCAATGAAATCGAAGAAAAAAGATGGCGAGCAGAAGCGAGAAATGTTGATAAAAATATGCTTTTATTTAATTAAATCCTCAATTACTGAAAAGTATACATAAAATCTAAATCTAATTAAAATTAAGTATTTCACCTTATATATATATGTAGGATATTGAATACAAGCCATTGCTAGCTTGCAAATTAAATCAAGTAACCCCTTTTCCACTGGCAGAACGTTGGTGCTGGAGGCAGTTCACAGGTTTGGCTCCATGTCCATGGCTCCATGTAATTCATTTCTCAATTACTGAAAAGTATACATTAAAAAATCTAATTAAAAATAAGTATTTCACCTCATTTATGTAGAGTTTTTTATATAAGCCATTGTTAGCTTGCAAATACCAAACTAAAATCATGTAACCCCTTTTCCACTGACAGAACGTTGGTGCTAGAGGCACTTCCCGATTTGGCTCCGTATCCAACATTTCAACCAAAGAAAAGGGTTTTGGGTTGGAAAATTGGCGATGTTTGTAAGTAATTTATGTTGTAACATTTGACTTTCATGTCTGTGTGTGAATGTGGACCAGCTCTGAGAAAGTGATGCTTGGCACCAGCGTCATTTTGGTTAAAAAGGAGTATTTAAGCATTTCACCAACTTCATCTAAGATGATGACAAGCCTGGTTTCTAAGACAAATGTTAATTCCATTGAGGAGGTGGTTTTGGTGTGCTGTAGATCTTTACAGAATGGCTGGAGTGCTGAACCCATGAACAAAGATAATGGGAGTTAATTGAGAACACACCGTTCCCAGATGGTCTCCACAAAAAAGAGCTGAGCAAGACTACAAGAGGTGGAAACCCCATACAATTAAACCAGATAGCTGCCATATGCATGGAACAAAACCCCACTAACTTGCACTTTACCACACTATTCATAATGCCCTGACAACTGCATGTGATGCATGTGATGAAGGTCACCTCTGAAAGGAAGTAATTGTGAATTAGGGAGAGCCGTGGAAGTGTGGGAGGGAAATGAAGGAGACTGCAAGCATGAGGAGCCAAGATAAATGGCAATATGCAGTTTCAAGACTCGTTGGAGGGAATTGGAACACAGGAAGATGGACCACTCTGCATTCATCAGGGAAATTGGATATAAAACATACCTAAACATATACAGTAATTTTGTTATCGTTAATGTCCCAGTCAGCAGCAACCATGACAATGGGCAGCAACACATTTTGTCAGTCCTTTGGTTTCTATTTTTATTGTGTTGTGCTGAGCAACTAGAGATTTTTGGCAAGAGGCGGTAAAATGGAAAACTTCCCCCAACCTCAAAAAAAGGAAGTAGTAACTTCCTATAATCAAAAGAGATTTACTAAAGTCAATAGCAAATCTTAAAGACAAATACAATTTAATCAGTCTTATAAAGTACAAACCCGATTCCAAAAAAGTTGGGACACTGTACAAATTGTGAATAAAAAAGGAATGCAATAATTTACAAATCTCATAAACTTATATTTTATTCACAATATAGAGTATAGATAACATATCAAATGTTGAAAGTGAGACATTTTGAAATGTCATGCCAAATATTGTCTCATTTTGGATTTCATGAGAGCTACACATTCCAAAAAAGTTGGGACAGGTAGCAATAAGAGGCCGGAAAAGTTAAATGTACATATAAGGAACAGCTGGAGGACAAATTTGCAACTTATTAGGTCAATTGGCAACATGATTGGGTATAAAAAGAGTCTCTCAGAGTGGCAGTGTCTCTCAGAAGTCAAGATGGGGAGAGGATCACCAATTCCCCCAATGCTGCGGCGAAAAATAGTGGAGCAATATCAGAAAGGAGTCTCTTAGAGAAAAATTGCAGAGTTTGAAGTTATCATCATCTACAGTGCATAATATCATCCAAAGATTCAGAGAATATGGAACAATCTCTGTGCGTAAGGGTCAAGGCCGGAAAACCATACTGGATGCCCGTGATCTTCAGGCCCTTAGACGGCACTGCATCACATATAGGAATGCTACTGTAATGGAAATCACAACATGGGCTCAGGAATACTTCCAGAAAACATTGTCGGTGAACACAATCCACCGTGCCATTCGCCGTTGCCAGCTAAAACTCTATAGGTCAAAAAAGAAGCCATATCTAAACATGATCCAGAAGCGCAGGCGTTTTCTCTGGGCCAAGGCTCATTTAAAATGGACTGAGGCAAAGTGGAAAACTGTTCTGTGGTCAGACGAATCAAAATTTGAAGTTCTTTTTGGAAAACTGGGACGCCATGTCATTCGGACTAAAGAGGACAAGGACAACCCAAGTTGTTATCAGCACTCAGTTCAGAAGCCTGCATCTCTGATGGTATGGGGTTGAATGAGTGCGTGTGGCATGGGCAGCTTACACATCTGGAAAAGCACCATCAATGCTGAAAGGTATATCCAAGTTCTAGAACAACATATGCTCCCATCCAGACGTCGTCTCTTTCAGGGAAGACCTTGCATTTTCCAACATGACAATGCCAGACCACATACTGCATCAATTACAACATCATGGCTGTGTAGAAGAAGGATCCGGGTACTGAAATGGCCAGCCTGCAGTCCAGATCTTTCACCCATAGAAAACGCATCATAAAGAGGAAGATGTGACAAAGAAGACCTAAGACAGTTGAGCAACTAGAAGCCTGTATTAGACAAGAATGGGACAACATTCCTATTCCTAAACTTGAGCAACTTGTCTCCTCAGTCCCCAGACGTTTGCAGACTGTTATAAAAAGAAGAGGGGATGCCACACAGTGGTAAACATGGCCTTGTCCCAACTTTTTTGAGATGTGTTGATGCCATGAAATTTAAAATCAACTTATTTTTCCCTTAAAATGATACATTTTCTCAGTTTAAACATTTGATGTCATCTATGTTGTATTCTGAATAAAATATTGAAGTTTGAAACTTCCACATCATTGCATTCTGTTTTTATTCACAATTTGTACAGTGTCCCAACTTTTTTGGAATCGGGTTTGTAAGTTGATCAAACCTCTAGCACTAAGTATTAAAAGCTCAGTGTGTGCGTCATCCTGTAGGACTTGTGCTCCACACATGAATGATTCCTCCATCATGCAAATTGCTGAAGAGTGGTGTGGTTTACTAAGTGATCAGACGCACCATTTTCACCTGCAGGACAATAAAATAGGTGAAAATCCCACAGATGCAGATTGAACGAGCAACTCGATTCATATCTAGAGACCAGAAGAGCACAGAGACACCAAAGCAGGAAGAAATCCCCTAGCAGAAACCTCACAATTGCACAGCAAAACCCAAGTAACTGCATAGCAATGCCCTACAAAAAATGCGGGGTTGTTTCAACCCAACTTTGGGTTAAATATGGACTAACCTAATTTTTGGGTTAAAAATCTAATTAAAAAATGTAACCCATCAACTCCATATTTGGCACAATGTTGGGTTGAAACAACCCAGCATTTTTTACAGTGCAGCAAACCCCCAGAGTACCCTCGGATAATGTTCCGTCGCAGCCGCGCACATGCAAAAATGAGTTGGGAAAGCCATTTGATTAAATTCTACTCAATGCAGAATAACTGCAATGCTCTGACACACCGCTACAGAGTTGGTGCCGCTATAGAGTTAGAACCAGCGAACGCGGTTTACAGGTATCATAGAAAGAGAATAATGTGCGCCAATAAATGAGTGGCTGTAGAAATCGAATACTTTAATGGTTGCGGATGAAACGCAAACACAATGACATGAAATAAAACGCTGTCATGTTTTAAAGAAGAGTGGCTTGACTAAGTGCTGGAAACAGCAGATGATGGGCACAGAATAATAACAAAACTCAGAGAAAGTTACAGTAAAGTAGAGCGCAAACTACTACATGGAAATGTTTTAGATAACTGTAAAATAATTCACGTTCAAGTTTTTTTTTTTATATTTAGCTTACATATCTCAGTTTAAATGCTTCAGCTTGTTTTCTATTCTATTCTATTCTATTCTATTCTATTCTATTCTATTCTATTCTCTGTTTAGATGCCTCAGTTTTTTTATATTATATTATATTATATTTATTATATTATATTATATTATAAAGAATTGAGCTGTTCTGCGTGAGATTTTTTAAATTTATTTATTTATTTATATTTTATAGAATGTCTTTCAGCACTGTTAAAAATAAAAAAAGTTTTCTCTGGTAACCTAAAATGTGCATTGTCTAGTTACATCAGTGGTCAAATCAAATATAAATAGCACATTAAAATTAAAAGTTACACACTTTTTTTGTGTGTGTGTGTGCGCTGTACAGGTCTGATATTAAGACTGTTTTTGCTTAAATATTTAATTTGGCTGAAATGTCTGCTCAATAAAGAGAAGCTTTGCTCAGCAAGAAAAAAAAAAAAATAAATAAAAATTAGAGGGAACATTGCCCTAAAAACCAGACAGCAAAACCCCAGCATCAAACTATAATACCATAGAAACCACCTAGTAACACCCTAGCAACATGCTAAAACCTACTCAGAACACTTTAGCAAACACATGTTAAAAGAATAATTCTATATTTTTACTGTTACTGTTTTAAAAGTAACAGTGTTTTAAAATTTCGAACAACATATTTTTATTTTTTATTTTTATTTTTTAACACGTTATCATTGACAGCAATGAAACACAAATGCATTTTCAGGGAGAGTAGGGAAAAATATTTCTGGCCCAACTTGTCAAGATCATTGACCTAGTTTGAAGGAGGTCATGTCGTTGTTTTCTGTGGGCTATGCATATGTCTTACAGTACCTAGATATGTGACATTGCCGACATTTTCCAAGCCTCCTAGATGCAGGTAATGCTTAAAGACAGCTGGCTTACAGCAGACAGTCAAACAGTATTGAAGCAAGGGCAGGTTTAATTAGCAGGATTTCCTAAGCTAAGCATCACTGTTGCTATACATACTAAGGGTTAAAGGAACACTCCACTTTTTTTGGAAATAGGCTCATTCTCCAACTCCCCCAGAGTTAATAAGTTGAGTTTTACCGTTTTTGAATCCATTCAGCCGATCTCCAGGTCTGGTGATATGATTAGGAACTACTCTCATTCCAGCGTAATAATCAAGGAACTTTGCTGCCGTAACATGGCCGCAGCAGGCGCAGTGATATTACGCAGCGCCTGAAAGTAGTTCCCAGCTACTGGAGATCGGCTGAATGGATTCAAAAACGGTAAAACTCAACTTATTAACTCTGGGGGAGTTGGAGAATGAGCCTATTTCCAAAAAAAGTGGAGTGTTCCTTTAAGGATTTCAGCCATCAAAAGTCTACATTTTTTTCTGGGTGAGGTCAAAAATGT
This sequence comes from Acrossocheilus fasciatus, assembly GCA_036784905.1. Lineage (NCBI taxonomy): Eukaryota > Metazoa > Chordata > Actinopteri > Cypriniformes > Cyprinidae > Acrossocheilus > Acrossocheilus fasciatus. Next base: position 1,313,721 of record CM071938.1, on the reverse strand, counting down.
GGTCAATTCTGCCCGTGAGACTCAGTTATTATTTGTTCCAAACTGCTCTGACGTTCACTCTACTGTGCGTACTTAGAGTTTACCGTGGCTCTGGGATTGTTTAGTTGAATCTCTTGAGCATGCATACTGATGCATTCTTCCATTTGCACAGGTGCAGAAGCTATGGGAAGCTCAACAGTAGATGTCTTCATCTGTAATTTATGTCGAAAATGTTCCACCTGGTACAGGCAGAGACGTAGTAGGTATATGTTATGTGGTCTTGCACAAGATCTGTTCCTGACTGTGTTGCAGATCTTTGCCAAAAGCAGTAGGACATATTCTTCCATATTCATCCTTCACCAGCCTACAACAAGACCAAAATACTCAGCAAGCGGTAATGAATCTGACTTGGCTACTCTGCAGGCCCAAAGGGACCATGCAATGAAAAGAAAAGTACTTACCAAATACAGAAAACAAACCACAGGCAGTCAAGCTGGCAGGGTTGAAACTAGGTCAGGATCAGTCCATCTCACTCTCCTCTCCATCCATCCAACCTATGATAATGACCATAAATGGAGGATAGGGCAAAATATGTTTACTATCCAAAGTGCTCATAAGATCTGGGCCCGTATGTATAAAACTTCTCAGAAATGCTCTCATTCTTATAATAAGAATAGTTTTAAGCTTTGACTTAAGTGTCAAAAAATTCTTAGTAAAAAGTAGGACTTTTCTAAGAGTATTAGACTTTTATAAAGAAGCTAAAAGCAACTTTCAGTAAAGTCTAAGACTGATTCTTAAGTGTTGACTGAGGTGACACATAAGAGTAGTGAACTAATCAGCCAATAGTAAGCCTGCTCATGTAAAGTCACAGCAGCACAACACCAATCATTTAATGAAACTACAATAAAATCATTTAATTAAGACACTGAAATATTTTAATAATTAAATGTATTTTTTTAAATGCTTTGCATCGTGCAAAATTATCACAAATTATTACTGATGCTTCGTTTTCTATTGGTATGTCTCCTAGTTTACAGTTGGAGCAATGATGTGAACATGAGTTCCATCAATGCTCCAACAACCCCAGGACAGCCCACAATCCTCATAAAAGTGGCTTGTTTTTGCAAAATGGTTTGGCGTTCACTTGGAAAGTCAATTAACTGCCATATAATAGTGGCCAAAAGTGATGTCCGGCCTAGGAAATTTGACATCTTCACCCTTAACTTAAAAAAAAAGTGCAAGATTTTGTAAGCATATTGCATAGTTTATTTGAGTCAATTGCTTTATTTGTGATAATAATGCAATGAAACATGCCAAATTGTGCAGTCATCATTTTTGGCCATCGTGTCATACAAAGAAATTATGAACATATGCAAAAACAAGAGGACCAATTACATATTAATAACTTATGTTGTAGTCGATGTGCCAATATTTTGTCACTAGATTTAGTGACTTCCTCACCCCTTTAGAGCCTTTTTTTTTTTTTCAAAAGCGTAGCAACAAAATCAATTTCTTGGACAAACCTTATCTACGTTCTGAGACTCTCCCATGACGTCATAAAGGCGAGTTCACTGATCCATATAAATATAAAAATACATCAGTGAACTCACCTTTATGAAGTGACCAGTTTTAGCTACCTTCAATTGGAACCAGTTGGCAGCACTGGTCAGTGTTTTTTTTTGTTGTTGTTGTTGTTTTAAATATATATCCACACATCACTTTTGGCCACTGTTGTGTTTGGTGGGGTTAGTCCCACAATATGTCAGACCCTGCTCACGGTGTCATCACCGGTGCATTGCTGCATTTTTCCATTTTTACAGCCAAAAAAAACTGCAATTACTACTTTCTTTTCTGCAGTTAGATTATTACATTTCTTACTTTGTCAGTTACAAAAAAAAAAAAAAAAACTCTTCAGCTGAGACCTAGTCTTTATGAATCACTTTATGAAACATTTATGAATCACTCTTATTCTTAAGTCTAGGAATAAGAGTAAAATTACATCATTCTTAGAATTTTGACACACTTAGGACTAAAATTTTACTCTGAGCGGCTTTATACATATGGCCCCTGATGTGTATTGTTGATTATGATAAGAATAGCTTTAGTTTAAGGAAGCACATGTAGAGCACATTCGATGTTTACATCATTAAATAGTTTTAGACTGTTTATACTGGCATTATATTATCAGCATTCTCTCTAGATCTCAGCACTTGCTACTGAAAAAAAAAAAACATATTTGTTGGTCACTAGTCAAAAAAAAAGTATTTTATTGTATTGCCAATGATAAGCTCCAAACCCTCATGTTGACTTACCTCAGAATCTCGTGCCTAAGCTCCTGAGAAAAAACCCCACTGGTTTCTCTTGAAACACCGTACAGGCATTCAGAAAGAAATCGAGAGCACAAGACAAAGAGAAAGCTGCAGGCCAAATCTTGTGTTAAACCTCGCTGTTTTCTTGTGGCTTTATGATTGACACAGTAAATAGAGTGATGGTTACAAACTGCATCGTTTAAATATTGGATATTGTGAACAGACCATGTTAAGAGGCAGTGTGGAGCCTCAAAGGAATATGCTTGAGTATAGATCACACAATAGAGAGCAGATCCAGACACACTACCCACTGAGCGGGGCCTGGAAACCATGGTGAAAACGACAATAGATCAAAGGCCTGCTCTCAGCTGACTCAGGGAAACACGTATGGTTTTTAGCATGTTTATGACGAGAGCAGGGGAGAGGGTGAGAGCGGGTCATATATGAGGGAGGCCAATGCAGAAGGAATGGGATAGAAAGAAGAGGATGTTGTTGTATATGTAGCCGCTCGTTTGTTTACTTGCATGTCCTCCTTGTTTACAAGACTACGTTCTTGATTAGAGACAGTTCTGTATCCTCTCAGACGACACATTCGGGTCCTCCCCAAGAGCTCAGATCTTTCCTTAATTTCTCAACGAGGCCCCTCGAGAGATGGAACTGCACGTTGACCTCAAAGCCTTGGACTGGCACACAGCAGAGGGATAGTATGGACCCAAAGCCCTGCGGCCTTCCAGCCAGTCCTGGCAGGTGATGAAAGCCACCGGTCCGAAGGGGGGTGCCTGTTTGGAGATAAAGACCAAGGGGTGAAGGGGGGATGGCAGCTGCCATTAGAGGGGGCTACACTGCGGGCACACTGAGGCCCCGTTAAGCGGCTTCTTCACAGAGCGCTCCTGTCAGAGCTGCCATTATCTTCTTCTGGCAGGACTTCAATGGAGGTCTTATCATCCTAATGGACACAAGAGGAGGTGCTGACAACAGCGCAAGCCCCAACCCCCATCCCTCATCCAACCCTTGCAACCATCATTACCCTCCTCTCGATTGCACCGTGCACAAGGGAAAGACACTCTGACCCCTATAGCTATAGAGATTTTGGATACCCTTAGGCTCTTTGATCTTTACCTGGGACCTTAAGATCCATGTCCGTAATCTCCACTGTCGATCAGCATTTGCAGTATTCCCAAGCTTCCATTCTTTATACAAGTAGGGATAAGGATTAGTAGCTTATGTGATTTAAAGGGAAAGTGAGTCTGTGCATCATGTCTGTTATGACCCTGGAGACCTGTAATTAGTCCGCAGAGAACACTTCCTTCCTGTGGACACCAGTAGATTCAGAGCTTGCAGCGATTCTCTATCCTGGATCTATTTACTTGGGTGGTCCAAGAGGTTGCAGGCCGTTTTCTTAGCACTGGAATATAGCAGAAATTGTGTCTCAGGTCAAAGACAAATTGGTGTTATAGAAGAAACCAGAGTGGGCTGAGAAATACGGGGAACGGAAATGCACAACTTGTTTATGCGTACAACAGACAAATCCACTTAATTCACAGCTCGGTGGTCAGAGAGACTGAAAGCGGGACGAAATGTTACTGCGGGTTTCCTTTGCCACATCACTGCTTAACAAGGTCTTAAGGCAAGCTGCCAGAATGCTGGAAGCCTCGAACAGGGACTGCTTCTTGAGCCGTACATGATGGAAGATTCTGCGTCTTTCACAGCAGGGTCACTTCTCTTGGTCAAATGAGAGCTTTGCAGCTGGAGCTGCGCTCCGCACTTTCAGACTCAACAAGTGTGGAACCCTACGGTGTACAAAACAGAAGGGTATGCCAAGGAATACAGCAATATTGGGGCAAGGTCTAAGCCAAAACACACTCGATTCTTCTTAGCCAACGGCACCCTAGGGTTCTGGCAAACGACATCAGGTGTGGTTGTGATTTGTTGAAGCATTTTTCGCAGTACTGCGGCTGGGTCTGAGGAGAGCAGCTCACCGATGAATGAAGCGTGGTCCCCATCCCTCATGAAGCCTGCAGGGACAGAAGTATCTGGCAGGACTAGAGTCCCCGTCATTTACGTCAGAGCAGTTGACAAGAACACCAATGTGACGACCGGCAAGTCTTGCACAACAATGAGTCATACTAACGCACCAATAACTGCTGGCTTACGAAAGTGCAATCAAGTGCTCCCTGATCCTATCACTCAATCAACGCTTTGGCAGAATCTCCAGCTCTCGCCATCCTGGCTTTGGTGAGAACTTGGAGCGCGCTCAAGTTTCCAGCCATGCTATCAAAGGGGCTCAGATTTGATGTGTGCAGTCTGTCGTTTTCACTCAAGGGAGAACAGCTCTGCGTGATGTTATTGAGACACGCTCTGATGGAAATCCATTAACTAGTTTCATACAATCCAGAGACAGTATGTTGTTAGCATATGTTGTGTGGTGTGACAGAAAAGTACTGCGACTATCCAGTTAAAAATGACAAATGCTTCCTGTTTTTTAGAAGGAATGGATGCTTTTGCTTTAAAAGAATAGTTCACCCTAAAACGAACATTGTGTCATTATTTACTCATCCTTGTGTTGTTCCAAACCTGTATGATGTTTTCTTTGAATGAAGTCCAATTGGCACCAACAAGCAAATTTGCAAGCAATGCTATAGAAATATCAAGGTGGCCACCATTGCTTTCAAGGTTAAATGCTCTAGTGAGATCCAGACTACAGCTTAAAAGAAAGTACTCTATCGCTTTTCTCTATAAGTAATTTGTAAGTGTCACTTGAGTGTCCAAATAGTTTCTGGAGCCACTGGTTGTGTATTTGTAAACATGTGGCCACATAACCAGGGTCATAATGTGGTGTGGTCCTTTACCAAACCCACAAACAGGCGCTTTTATTCTACCAGCAGTGTGTGTGGTGGGTCAGTCTCAGCCCTAGCGTGGCTCTGGAGCAGCTCATATTTAGGTTATCTCTGTTTCTCTCAGTAATCTCTGAGCTGTTATCTCTTCATTGTGCCACTAGTCTCTGTAGGTTTTCCCTCTCATTCTTTTTTTCTCTCTCTAGAGATGAATTGGGCTGATTGCATCTCTTTCTCTTTCATCATCACAGGGCTCAAAGATACGAGATGTGCATCCTTCCGCGCCCCACCGCAGTTCCTTCTGTTGTTGTCTGCCCAGAGTGTGTTTGACTTTGACATGAACTTGAAAGTTTGTTTTAAACCCAAGTCTTGGCTAACCTGTAAGACACCAATGAGTTGTTAATATATATATATATATATATCAAGTGTTTCTCCTAGAGAACAAAGACATTAAATGCCGAAACATACACCTGTGAATCTCACGTGTCTCCTGTAGACTTTCAGAAGGTTCAGATCTAAACTTCCAAATACAAACTGTCCAAAATGTACTTTTCTTCAAAGAATCGTCCAGCTGTGCATCTCTGACTTCACATGAAACTGAACAGCTGCTGGCGTGTCTCAACTTGCACCTGTAAAAAGAGAGCTGTGAGCCCCCTAGTGGAGATGAGGTGAAATCTTGTGGTAAACCCATGCATGCTTGGTGGAATGCAACTAAGCATTTCACAGCACCTTTAGTAAGATCTGATCTTATTTTTCTGAAACTTAAACCTAAAATGACAAACAACACTTTTACACGAGCTTCAAATTCATGACTTCGAAATACAATTCTGTCATCTTGTCAACCAATCCTAATTCCTCTGGTCCACCTTAAGAGCCTGCAGGCTTGCAGCACATTACCATGGTCTGTAGATGGCAGTGTGATACCGTCCAAAAGGACATTTTCATGGGACTTGTGGAGCTGAGGGGCGGGTCTTCATTTAAGGTGGACTGGAGAAATTTCTGTGACCTGGTAAAGAGATGAACTTCTCAGAAACCTGACAAGTGAATTTTGAAGAGCAAGTAATGTACTAAATACACTGAATTGAGGTCAGTGTCTCTGGTGGTCACTGTCCTCCTATTATTCACAGCATCCTTCAGTGAATCAGACACTGATGGTAACTGTGACCTAAACAACAAAGTTACTGACACTTTGAGGCTAGTAGTGTATACTTAACTATACTTGTTTACTTTGCTATACTTTAGAGTAAATCGGAAACAAATACCCCTTGAAAACAAATTTAATGGCAAAAAAATTTTAAAAAAAAGATCAGATAAAGAAAACATATAAATGCACACTCATCATACCTTGACAAATGCTACTTTGTTTTGCCAAAACGTTGGTAACTTATAAACGATGCTTGTTATATTTTTTTTTTATTTAGTTAGTTTGTCCCTTTAACTTGCACCTCTAAAAAGTGTGCATTTGTTTTATTACTTTGGTAATTAAAAAATAAATAAAAATTATTAGACCAATTCTCCGAAAAATTGTAGCACATGCTTGTTGGATGTAACAGTGATGTGTCCCAGTTCTGTTACTTTTGACTTTTTTTGTGAGTAATGTGTATTTGTTTATGTTTACATGAATAATAACAGGAAATGTGCTTTTGTTTTGGTCTACATTAATATTGTAAATCTGTGTACATGTGTTTGCGGTCGGAGTCAGGCTGTGTCCCGGCCCGACTCGTGCAGGCTGATACAGTAAAGTAGATTAGCGTCTCTCTCTTTGCGCCGCTCTCTCTGGGAGCGCCGACTTCCACCGCCAACAGATTAATGCTACATTAGCATTACACCACCAGAGCCACTTACTGAAACACTCAAGTACATGAATACAGAAGCTTCTAGATATGTGAGATTGATTTCTCAGTGTTGCCACAGGGGGCGCTATAGAGTCCATTAGCGTAAACTGTCTTCAAGTCATTTTTTTCTTCTTTCTGCTCAACTTCTGTCATGATTGAACAACAGACTGAAGACATATTATTTGGTAGAAGACTTAATTGCCTTGAGTACTAAGGTTTGTAATGGCCACAATAACGCAAAAATGCACCTTAAATACATTTTTTACGACTGTACCTTTTGCACTGCATTGCCTGAGCGTTCCGTTTGCGCTTGCATACTTGCGTAGAGTATGTTTCTGCGTATGAGAGGTGAGTTTAATGTGTCCTACAATGAGTTTATAAGGATCCAAGTGACGCATTTGGCCGAGGAACTGCAGTGTTGTCGTACATCCTGTTTAACAGCTCGCAGAATAAATGGTTTGTTATTGCTACAAGATCATTTCTGCAGGCAATAAAAAATGCAAATATGATCTCTTTAATGTCTCAGTTGTTTCTCCTAAATAGCAAAGAGATTAAACGGAGAGAAAATGGAGATGAAGTGTTCGTGATGGTCCTCCTGAGAGAAAAAAGTAAGCTCGCATGGGTCTCAACAACGTCTCAGACGGTGCTCAAATTTGTCATGATGCCAAAGTCATAAATTGTATAACTTTATGATCTTATTGTAAAACAATTAGTGACTCATCTGGGTGTGTTTATCATATTAGGAGAGACATCTGAGACAAAGCTTATCCTCAATTGAAACATCACTGACAAATATTTTAGTGTCCTATGAGCCAATTGTCTCAGCTAATAGATGTATACAGTAGTTATAATTAAATATATGCTGACAAATTCATTATATATATATATATTAAGACTGGGTCAAAATTATTGATTTTTCTTTTATGCCAAAAATCATTAGGATATTAAGTAAAGATCATGTTCCATGAAGATATTTTGTAAATTCCCTACCATAAATATATCAAAACTTATTTTTTTTTATTAGTAATATGCATAGCTAAGAACTTAATTTGGACAACTTTAAAGGCGATTTTCTCAATATTTAGATTTTTTTGCACCCTCAGATTACAGATTTTCAAATAGTTGTGTCTCAGCCAAATATTGTCCGATCCTAACAAACCATACATCAATGGAAAGATTATTTATTCAGCTTTCATATGATGTATACGTCTCAATTTTGAAAAATGTACCCTTATGACTGGTTTTATGGTCCAGGGTCACATATATGGGTGATTATTATTGAGTCTGCTTCGTATGTTTGACAGGATTTTGATTACAAATGTACTGTGAGGTGTTTTGCTGACAATAACATGTGTGCTTCTGTGTGTCTGTCTGTGCTTGTTTGCGTTCTCATTTAGAGAGTGTGTTGGTCCATGTGTGTTTGTGTGACATTTACCCTGTGACCCCTGCTGAGTGAGAGGTCATGTCCGTGGAAACCACGCTGTGTGTCTGGAGCCGGTCGTCAGGTACCATCCTGTGTGATTATAGAGGGTAACGCGGCAACAGTAACTAGGAAGAAAAACAGCGAGACTGGGCTGATTCACTCCAATTCACAGGGTCACACAATCCATGACTAAACACACACACACACACACACACACACACACGCACACACACACACACACACACACACACATCTTCACCAGCCTCTCTAACTATAACTATGACTATGAGTTTTCTGTGCAGATGCATTCAACCAATTGAAAGATAAATTTACTGTTTCAAAAGTGTTGTGTTAACTGCTGCGTAACTGTGATTGATAATTAATGATCATGTTTAGCCAATTTTAGAATATGCATTAAAAAAGTTTGGCAAGACTGCAATAATTTGATCAAAAGTGACAGAATAATCTTTTGTAACATTATTAATGTTTTTACTATTTCAAATAAATCATGCTCTTTTGAACTTTCTATTCATATGTAAATCCTGAAAATAAAATGTACCAGTTTCGACAAAAATATTGTGCAGCACAACATTGATAATAATCAGAAATGTTTCTTTGAGCAGCAAATCTGTTACATGTCTGTCTGTCCTAGTCCTCACTTTCCTTCTTTGGTTTAGTTCCTGTCCTCATTAGTTCATTATCATTTGATTGTCTCCACCTGAGTTTGATTATGTTGTTTGCTCTTTTGTTCCTGTTCCTTTATAAGTCCTGAGTTCACCCCCTATGTTTGTCCGTGATTGAGTTAAGTTAAGTTGAGTTCAGTTTGCCACAAGTGTTTTGCTGGATATCTTCTGTGAATTATTCGGCGTACTCGCCGAGAGAGAGAGCGGCCAACCCGCCGAGAAAGAGAACGGCGTACCCGCCGCCGTGAGAGAGAGCGGTGTACCCGCCGCCGTGAAAGAGAGCGGCCAACCCGCCGCCGAGAGAGAGAGAGCGGCCAACCCGCCGCCGAGAGAGAGAGCGGCCAACCCGCCGACAGTGAATACGGCAAGCCTGCTGGTTCCGTCCAGCCCACCTTCGTCTCCGCTGGTTCCGTCCAGCCCACCTTCGTCTCTGCTGGTTCCGTCCAGCCCACCTTCATCTCCGCTGGTTCCGTCCAGCCCACCTTCATCTCCGCTGGTTCCGTCCAGCCCACCTTCGTCTCCGCTGGTCCCGTCCAGCCCACCTTCGCCTCCGCTGGTTCCGTCCAGCTCAGCGCCTCCCGAGCGCCCCCTAGTGATAATGCTTCCAGAGAGTCCTCCAGTGCCTGCGCCAAGAAGGCGCCTCCCTGTCTCCGTGCTGCAAGAGCGCACCCCAGTGCCTGCGCCAAGAAGGCGCCCCCCTGTCTCCGCGTTGCAAGAGCGCCCCCTAGAATCCGCGCTGCAAGAGCGCCCCCTGGAATTCGCGCTGCAAGAGCACCGCCCAGAGCCCGCGCTGCAAGCGTGCACCCCAGTGTCTGCGCCACGAAGGTGCCCCCTAGAATCCGCGCTGCAAGAGCGCCCCCTAGAATCCGCGCTGCAAGAGCGCCCCCTAGAATCCACGCTGCAAGAGCGCCCCAAAGAGTCCGCGCTGCAAGAGCGTCCCCTAGAATCCGCGCTGCAAGAGCGCCCCCTGGAATCCGCGCTGCAAGAGCACTGCCCAGAGCCTGTGCTGCAAGCGTGTACCCCAGTGTCTGCGCCACGAAGGCGCCCCCAAGAGTCCGCGCTGCAAGAGCGCCCCCAAGAGTCCGCGCTGTCCGAGCGGCCCCAAGAATCCAAACCAAGACTAATGTCCCCTAACTTCCTCAAGAAAATTTGGGGGGGGGGGGCTATATACCCTTCATTCTGTTGGCCATAGTGGCCATGTTCCGGGCGTTAGCCAGGGCCACTATGGTTACTCCGCCGAGGCCGCCGGAGTCCCCTGACCCGCCACAAGTCGATCGGAGTCCCCTGAGCCGCCAGGGGACTCCGATCGACCCTCGTCATGGCCGCCGGAGCTCCCTGATCCGCCCTGGATGCCTCCTCTGTGTCTTGGTCCCCATCCTGCTCCGGCATCCAGGGCGCCCACCCCCCCCTCCCCATTGGTATTGTTACGGCGCGGGACGCGCCTACCGGGAGGGGGAGATACTGTTACATGTCTGTCTGTCCTAGTCCTCACTTTCCTTATTTGGTTTAGTTCCTGTCCTCATTAGTTCATTATCATTTGATTGTCTCCACCTGAGTTTGATTATGTTGTTTGCTCTTTTGTTCCTGTTCCTTTATAAGTCCTGAGTTCACCCCCTATGTTTGTCCGTGATTGAGTTAAGTTGAGTTCAGTTTGCCACAAGTGTTTTGCTGGATATCTTCTGTGAATTATTATTAAAGACTTTATTTGTTCAACTCCTCGTCGTGCACCTTCCATAGCAGACACGTTACATAACAAAATCAGCATGTTAGAATAATTTCTGAAGATCATGTGACACTGAAGACTGGAGTAATGATGCTGAAAATAGAGCTGCGCATCACAGAAATAAATTATATTTTAGAAAACAGCAATTTGAAATTAAAATAATAATTCATGATTTGTACTGTCTGTATTAAAATGCATTCTTTTAAAACATTAAAAATCCTACTAAACTAATCCCAAACTTTTGAACTGTACAGTGGATTATTTCTATTCATTTGGACTAAAGAGCAGCAGAAAACGTGTGAAGAAATTTAAGAGATAAAAATAAACCCCAGCAGGAAGTTTGACACTCGGATCCTTTCACATGAGGTCGTGCGGTAGATCGACCCTCCCAGGTTAATATTATCATCTTATTTATTACCATCAGGATATGAGGTATTTCCTCATCATCTTCCGTCTTTTTACAATGCATCTGCACCCATATCAATGCAAGAAGAGGAAACGGATGGGACAGTTCAGTGACTCAAATGTGCGCTGTAAGAATCACACTGAATTTGAAGCTGAACTCGTGTTTCCTGTGAAAGCAGATCTTGCAGTAATCCGGGAACCACCTTTGTTTTTACTAAACAACAAAATTACAGCATTAAATATTTGCTAAGACATTCGCATGATGCCAATGTCCATATGAAGCTGATGTAATAAAAATATTACAAAATACTCATCATCTGAAAGTCATCAGGGGTGTTTGTCAGATTTCTTATGGCTGTATTTTGAGGGACTTCCCCTTTGTTTTCTTTGTGCCCCTATTTACATTTACAATCTTAATTCATCTTTGAAGATTAAACCTAATTTTAAATGTAGAATACTCATGAATATTCATATAATGTGATGTGACGCTCACCCGATTGTCCTGGTTTATTGAAAGGCAGCCGTTAGTAAGCAGACACCAGACATACTCGCTCTTTGCCAATAAAATGATTTGGCAGAGGCTTCTGCTTGTTTTTACTGTTCTTTGCTCTGCTGCCAAGCCAAATAAAACTCTTAGAATATAATGATTTTTTTTTTTTCAAAAGTGTTTGCTCGATGTTTTACTCCTGTTTATTTTTTGTCACACTCTGCACTCAGATATGGATATCTAGATAAAACTCTTCGCCATGACGTTACGATGTTGTATATGCTTTGGTATGTGTTTATCTGAGTAGCTTTTGGCATATTGCTGTGCAGTTGCTAGTGTAGAGCCTTTTGGGGGAGGTTTCAAGGGTTTTCTGAGTGGTTGCTACTGTGCGGTTGCTAGGGAGTTGCTGGGTGGTTTCTAAGGTGTTGCCAGGGAGTTGCTAAGAGATTTCTACAGTGTTTTGGGTGGTTTCTAAGGTGTTGCCAGGGCATATCAGTGTTTGTGCATTGCTAGGTGCTTTCTGAGGAATTTTGGGTGGTCTTTATGGTGTTGCTATATAGTTGCTTGAAGATTTCTAGGGTGTTTTGGGTGGTTTCTAGGGTTTTGCTATGCAGTTGCTGGGATGTTTTGAGAAGTTCCCCATTGCTAGGTAGTTTTTTTTATTTTATTTTGGGTGGTCTTCAGGATGTTGCTATGCAGTTGCTAGAAGGTTTCAAGGGTGTTGCTATGGGTGGATTCTATGGCGTTTTTTGGGGTAGTTTCTAGGGTTTTCTGAGTGGTCACTGAGGCATTACTATGTAGTTGCTAGGGCATTGCTAGGTGGTTCCAATGGTGTTCTGGGTAGTTTCTAGGGTGTTGCTAGGGTGGTTTGTGTGGTGTTACCATGCAGTTGCTATGAAATTTCAGTAACAATTTATTTTAGGGTCTCTTAACTAGTTGCTAATTAGCATGCATATTAATAGAATATTAGCCATTTATTAGTAGTAATTAAGCACATATTAATGACTTATTCTACATGACCTTATTCTACATCCCTAATCCTACCCAATACCTGAACTTAACAACTACCTTACTAACTATTAATAAGCAGCAAATTAGGAGTTTATTGAGGGAAAAGTCATAGTTAATAGTTAATAAGTGTTCCCTATTCTAAAGTGTTACCGAAATTTCAATGGTTTTCTGAGTGGTTGTTCAGGCATTACTATGTGGTTGTTAGGGGACTGCTAGGTTTTTTTCTAAGGTGTGACAGTTGCTAGAAAGTTTCTAGGATGTTGCTATGGGTTTTTTTGGGTAGTTTCTAGGGTTTCTGAGCGGTTGCTCAGGCATTATTATGCCATTGCTATGCTGTTTAGTTAGATGCTTTCTAAGGTGTTGTTAAGGAGTTGCTAGGGTGGTTTGTGGTGGTTTCTAGGATTTTCTGAGTGGTTACTCAGGCATTACTGTGCAATTGCTAGGTGGTTCCAAGTGTGTTTTGGGTGGTTTCTAGGGTGTTTGCTAGGGTGTTTTGGGTGGTGTTACTATGCAGTTGCTATCAAGTCTCTAGGGTTTTCTGAGTGGTTGCTCAGCCATTACTATATGCTAGTAATATGCTATTGCTAGGGTGTTTCAAGTGGTTTCTAGGGTTTTATTATGCAGTTGCTAGGAGGTTTTTAGAAGTTCCCCATTGCTAAGACGTTTTTGTATTTTTGGTGGTCTCTATGGTGTTGCCATGCAGTTGCTAGGGAGTTGCTTGAAGATTTCTAGGGTGTTTTGGGTGATCTCTAGGGTTTCAGAGTAGCATTACTATGTACTTGCTATAGGGCCTTGCTATGTATTTTCTAAGGCTGCAATGCAGTTGCTAGAGAGTTGCAAGGAGGTTTTTAATGTGTTGCTATGGGTGGATTCTATGGCATTTTTGGGTAGTTGCTAGGGTTTTCTGAGTGTTTGCTCATGCATTACTATGTAGTTTTTAGGGCATTGCTAGTGTGTTCTGTGTGGTTTCTAAGGTGTTGCTCTACAGTTGCTAGGATATTTCTAGGGTTTTAGTTGTTAGGTTGTTTCTGGGTGGTTTCTACCATGTTTTCAGTGGTTGTGCATTGCTAGGTGCTTTAGGTTGTTTTTAGGGCGTTGCTAAGCAGTTTCTAGGGTATCCTGGGCTTTTTCTACCTGTCTAACATATGAAAAGTGTCCACCCTCACATCTGGTCTGTAGATGTGGTTTGCATTCCTCCTTCAATATGCATTGGTGGGATTTCTTCACCTGTTTTCTGGTACAAAAAAAAAATAAAAATTGTGCATCCGATCACTTTGCAAAGTAGCAGCACATTCTGATCAACAACACACATGATTTGAGGAATCATTTATGTGTGGAGCAACATATCAAGTAGGACTAATAACTACTAACGAATGTGTTTTGTAGGATATCCCACCCATCTCTAACAGTACTTTTTCTCTTGTCTACCAATCAACAGACCACACAGGCCTGACAATATCACTGATCTAACCGTCTCTCCTTCCATTCAGCAGTCGGGATCATCCTTTCATCCGTCCGGTTGTCTTCAGCACCAGCAACACCTCACACAACACACTATTGTCCTCCACCCCTATTGTCAGACAGAGATAGAGACATGGGATGCTAGAGAACTCAAACTCAAGTACTCCATTGTCTTCACGTACACGTTCCTCTCGCCATGATGTGCTGAAGGGTATTTCAGTCAGTCAAGCGTTTCCTTTCTGTAAGCCAAGAGATGACAGCCTGTCATAGTGCCGCAGATAATAATGGATGGTTTGCCGTCGTGGGTCGATCTGACGCCAGCGGCCCTCTGCAGGCACTGTAAACTCTGTGTGGTCCTGTCTCGCAGCTCGCTCTCAATAAGGCCTTTGTCTTGGCTGGGAAAGACAGTATGAGGAACTTGTCAAAGGCCTATGGGCATGTTTGAGAGTCTATGAGCAAATCTATTGAGATGATTGTTATATTCATGCTTGGGGATGATAAAAAAGGAATGGTAAATGTTCCATAGTGTGATCTTTTTTATGACATGGGTGTGGATTAAGACGGTAGGCACCAGACCAAAGTAAAGAGACTACTGAATAATCGTGATCGTAGATCGTAAACTGCTCTCATTCAGGGTTATTATAGTTTACTAAAACCATTTAAAACATTTTTTTACTGGAATTACATAAACTTTAAATAAAATTTGAGAGAGAGAAAGAGAACGAGAGAAAGAAAGAGAGAGAGAGAGAGAGAGAGAGAGAGAGAGTTGCTAAGCAAAATTTCCAATTTTCAGTTAGTTTAACATGATGCAGCAAAAAAAAGAAAGAAAGAAAACTTAAAAAATAATAATAAAACTATATTGACATATTTAACATTTTAACTAACATAAAAAGAAAATACAAAATAAAAACTCATTCAAAATATTAAATAAAAACTATAATAGTATCTCAAAGACACCAAAATAACACCTACATATGTCTTATAGTGGTTTATGAAGAAAAATTAAATATTTAAATTATTTAATAATAATAATAAAAAAATATATTTACCGTCACAAGAATGGGGTCCTTGTTGCACTTATTCACTAAAACAATAAGCAGTAATTTGGTGAAAATGAATTTTACGTTTGCTTTACGCAGGTCAAATATTAACTGTTCAGTAATAGTTCATCATTTGTTAGTAGACAGAATGGCATAAAAATATATATATATAAACAGATTTACACAGACTCGTTCCAAACAAGAACTGATGAACTGTGCAAATGTATATATATATAGTTTTGCTGCTTTGAAGTGTCACAACAAAAGTTAAAACCAAACCTACACCTTTAGTTGAGGATTAAAATGAATATCATATTCATATTCTTGGTCTTCAGGCTCATATGAAATAGTGACGCTTTGTGAGTGCAGACAGACGGGATGATACATGCTCTAAGGAGCTTTCGTCTCTCAGAGAAGCAAACAGCATATTAGCTGGAAATGTTAGAAGAGGAAAGAGAGGGAAGATAAGGAATTCTTATGGATGTAAAGACACTGAGACCTTAAAAGCACAGGGAGGGCAGCTTACGTCCATTTATCCATCATCTCAGACCTTTAAGTGCATGATAATAACTGATCCTCTAACTTCCCCAACCATACGGCTGTCATATGTCAGGCATGCAATATCATTAGCTTAGAGTTTATTTACAGTGGGTTTGATGCAGGTTACAGTGTAAGTATACACATAACGCTGATTGAGTAATGGTGCAAGATACTGCATGACTCACAACACTATAAATGATTCAATCAATCATGTTAAAGGAGTAACACAACACCTGACATGCTTGTCTGAATTTGAAACTCATCTAGCCTGGAAATGTATCAGTATTTTGCCTAAATGATGGATCTGTCAAGGAGGAATGCTTCCAGGAAATGGAAAACCCTGACATTAATTTCTAGGAATTTTATCCAGGTTCAGATTTTCCTTGAACTTCTCGATACAATTCCAATTCAGTTAAATTACAGATCATATTTTATCCTTTTTTAGTAGTCAGATTAATAAACTACTGTATAAATTCAATAAATTCAAGGCTAATACATTTTAGAAAATAGAAGGTGGTTTCTAGAGTGTTTTGGGTGGTTTATAGGGACTTGCTAGGGTGTTCTGAGTGCTTCTGCGTTGCTAGGTGTGTTTTGGGTGGTTTATAGGGACTTGCTAGGGTGTTCTGAGTGTTTCTGCATTTGTAGGTGTGTTTTGGGTGGTTTATAGGGACTTGCTAAGGTGTTCTGAGTGTTTCTGCATTGCTAGGTGAGTTTTGGGTGGTTTATAGGGACTTGCTAAGGTGTTTTGAGTGTGTCTGCATTGCTAGGTGTGTTTTGGGTGGTTTATAGGGAGTTGCTAGGGTGTTCTGAGTGTTTCTGCATTGCTAGGTGTGTTTTGGGTGGTTTCTAGAGTGTTTTGGGTGGTTTATAGGGACTTGCTAGGGTGTTCTGAGTGCTTCTGCGTTGCTAGGTGTGTTTTGGGTGGTTTATAGGGACTTGCTAGGGTGTTCTGAGTGCTTCTGCGTTGCTAGGTGTGTTTTGGGTGGTTTATAGGGAGTTGCTAGGGTGTTCTGAGTGTTTCTGCATTTCTAGGTGTGTTTTGGGTGGTTTATAGGGACTTGCTAGGGTGTTCTGAGTGTTTCTGCATTTCTAGGTGTGTTTTGGGTGGTTTATAGGGACTTGCTAGGGTGTTCTGAGTGCTTCTGCGTTGCTAGGTGTGTTTTGGGTGGTTTATAGGGAGTTGCTAAGGTGTTCTGAGTGTTTCTGCATTTGTAGGTGTGTTTTGGGTGGTTTATAGGGAGTTGCTAGGGTGTTCTGAGTGTTTCTGCATTGCTAGGTGTGTTTTGGGTGGTTTCTAGAGTGTTTTGGGTGGTTTATAGGGACTTGCTAAGCTGTTCTGAGTGTTTCTGCATTTGTAGGTGTGTTTTGGGTGGTTTATAGGGAGTTGCTAGGGTGTTCTGAGTGTTTCTGCATTGCTAGGTGTGTTTTGGGTGGTTTATAGGGAGTTGCTAAGGTGTTCTGAGTGTTTCTGCATTTGTAGGTGTGTTTTGGGTGGTTTATAGGGAGTTGCTAAGCTGTTCTGAGTGTTTCTGCATTTCTAGGTGTGTTTTGGGTGGTTTATAGGGACTTGCTAGGGTGTTCTGAGTGCTTCTGTTTTGCTAGGTGTGTTTTGGGTGGTTTATAGGGAGTTGCTAAGGTGTTCTGAGTGTTTCTGCATTTGTAGGTGTGTTTTGGGTGGTTTATAGGGAGTTGCTAAGGTGTTCTGAGTGTTTCTGCATTGTTAGGTGTGTTTTGGGTGGTTTATAGGGAGTTGCTAGGGTGTTCTGAGTGTTTCTGCATTGCTAGGTGTGTTTTGGGTGGTTTCTAGAATGTTTTGGGTGGTTTATAGGGACTTGCTAAGCTGTTCTGAGTGTTTCTGCATTTGTAGGTGTGTTTTGGGTGGTTTATAGGGACTTGCTAAGCTGTTCTGAGTGTTTCTGCATTTCTAGGTGTGTTTTGGGTGGTTTATAGGGAGTTGCTAAGGTGTTCTGAGTGTTTCTGCATTTGTAGGTGTGTTTTGGGTGGTTTCTAGGGAGTTGCTAGGGTGTTCTGAGTGTTTCTGCATTGCTAGGTGTGTTTTGGGTGGTTTATAGGGAGTTGCTAAGGTGTTCTGAGTGTTTCTGCATTTGTAGGTGTGTTTTGGGTGGTTTATAGGGAGTTGCTAGGGTGTTCTGAGTGTTTCTGCATTGCTAGGTGTGTTTTGGGTGGTTTCTAGAGTGTTTTGGGTGGTTTATAGGGACTTGCTAAGCTGTTCTGAGTGTTTCTGCTTTTCTAGGTGTGTTTTGGGTGGTTTATAGGGAGTTGCTAAGGTGTTCTGAGTGTTTCTGCATTTGTAGGTGTGTTTTGGGTGGTTTCTAGGGAGTTGCTAGGGTGTTCTGAGTGTTTCTGCATTGCTAGGTGTGTTTTGGGTGGTTTATAGGGAGTTGCTAAGGTGTTCTGAGTGTTTCTGCATTTGTAGGTGTGTTTTGGGTGGTTTATAGGGAGTTGCTAGGGTGTTCTGAGTGTTTCTGCATTGCTAGGTGTGTTTTGGGTGGTTTCTAGAGTGTTTTGGGTGGTTTATAGGGACTTGCTAAGCTGTTCTGAGTGTTTCTGCATTTCTAGGTGTGTTTTGGGTGGTTTATAGGGACTTGCTAGGGTGTTCTGAGTGCTTCTGTGTTGCTAGGTGTGTTTTGGGTGGTTTATAGGGAGTTGCTAAGGTGTTCTGAGTGTTTCTGCATTTGTAGGTGTGTTTTGGGTGGTTTATAGGGACTTGCTAAGGTGTTTTGAGTGTTTCTGCATTGCTAGATGGTTTCTAGAGTGTTTTGGGTGGTTTCTAGGGAGTTACTAGGGTGTTCTGAGTGTTTCTGCATTTGTAGGTGTGTTTTGGGTGGTTTATAGGGACTTGCTAGGGTGTTCTGAGTGCTTCTGTGTTGCTAGGTGTTTTTTGTGTGGTTTATAGGGAGTTGCTAAGGTGTTCTGAGTGTTTCTGCATTGCTAGGTGTGTTTTGGGTGGTTTATAGGGAGTTGCTAAGGTGTTCTGAGTGTTTCTGCATTGTTAGGTGTGTTTTTGGGTGGTTTATAGGGAGTTGCTAAGGTGTTTTGAGTGTTTCTGCATTGCTAGGTGGTTTCTAGAGTGTTTTGGGTGGTTTCTAGGGAGTTGCTAGGGTGTTCTGAGTGTTTCTGCATTGTTAGGTGTGTTTTGGGTGGTTTATAGGGAGTTTCTATGGTGTTCTGAGTGTTTCTGCATTGCTAGGTGGTTTCTAGAGTGTTTTGGGTGGTTTCTAGGGAGTTGCTAGGGTGTTCTGAGTGTTTCTGCATTGCTAGGAGTTTTCTAGGGTTTTGGATGGTTTGTGGGGGGTTACATATTGTGTTTACAATTGTCTTTTAAAGTAACACATCTCTGAGGACCAAGGGCTAAAACTAACTTTTGATTTCACTAATACAGCGAGCAGATACTCTGAAACATGCTTGATTCTTCGAGATGAGCGTTTTGACATGGCATCCTCTGACAAACATTACATCTACCGAGGGTCAGAGTTCAGGACTGACTTGTTTTGAAATATGGTGTCTTGTTATGGAGTGCAGGGGCCCTAAACACACTCTCATACCTTTACCGCCGTATCTTACCATCAGGAACAACCTCTAAACAGCCCTCATAAAAAACAAAGCAGGCCCCTTCACCCCGGACATGTTCTGGAGAGCTTTTACGGCTTGATGAATGGCACTAAACCTGCTCCATCCCTCCATCAATCACCTCTCTTCCTTCGCCTCTCGGCCATTTTTGGGACAGTCTTTACGTCAGGGGACTAATCTCCCCATCGGGGTCCGACTCACCCGACCGGTCCATCTGCTTCTGGAGCTCTTCTGTCGTCACAAGATCGCTTATCTGGCCGCTGACGTGCTCTTCCGCACGCTGTCGACTGGGACGTTGATTGAAAGGCTTCAAAACCAACCCTTCACCAATTCCCTCAAAGCCCATTCTGGACTCCTGACAGGAGAGACGTGCTCAGAAGCGGCGTGTTCTCCATCAGCGTTTAACACGCCTGTCTAGACGCAACACAGACATGCAGAACCACAACAGCTGCAAACATACACGTTCATACGTGTCCAGCGCAAACAGAACATGAACACCCACAATTACAGAGGGGTGATGAAACACCGTTGATTGAGCTTTAGAAAGGAGAACATTGATATCAAATCTAAACACATTTTGTTACATGCAATCTAATCTAAAATGTAATGGATTTCTGTGATGCGCAGCTGTATTTTCAGCATCATTACGCCAGTCTTCAGTGTTACATGATCTTCAGAAATCATTCTAATATGCCGATTTGCTTCTCAAGAAACATTTCAGATTATTATCAGTGTTGAATCATATTTTTGTGGAAACTGTAATAATCAAAGGTTTGGCATAAGACTGCTTACAGCGTCACAGTCAAAGCTCTCCAGGTGTTTAACACCTGATATGAGAAGGACTCATTGAGTGTCATGCATCGTCTCCTAAAATCAATAAAACCGTTTGTTCTTTAATACCCAGATAAGGTGAATAAGACAGACGTGGGAATTCCTCACAACCGCAAAATAGCGTTATCATATGAAGGAGTCAGTAAATTTCACCAAAATCCCACGATTCTAATGTACACATATAGAAAAAAAAAAGTCAGCAAGGTTTTGTTTGAAAGAAATTATCAAGGATTCATTAAATTGCTCAAAAAAGTCACAGTAAAGACATTTCTAATGTTACAAAAGAGTTCAAATAAATGCTGTTCTTTTGAACTTTCTATTCATCCGTGAATCCTGAAAAATTAAATGTATCACGGTTTCCACAAAAATATTGTGCAACACAAGTGTTTTCAACATTGATAATAATCAGAAATGTTTCTTGAGCAGCAAATCAGTATATTAGAATGATTTCTGAAGATCATGTGACACTGAAGACTGGAGTAATGATGCTGAAAAAGTTATTTTAAATTGTAATAATATTTTACAATTTTTACTGTATTTTGATGAAATAAATGCAGCATTGGTGAGCAGAAGAGACTGCTTTCAAAAACATAAAAAAATATGTTACTGACCGTAAACTCTAGTGTATCTTTGCATTTTATTTCTTTAAGGTGGAAATGGGCCTCAGCATCATGAGAACATAAACTAATAGACAAATATACAGTATATCCAACAGCTTTCTGTGAGGATTACGTGAATCTAAACTAAGCATCTCTTTCTAACACTTTTAGCCTTTTCAATCAAGACAGCGGTTCGTTTTCATCCCTTTCGGGTGAAATTCTTTTTTGATTAGACCTTTCGAATCTAGACGAGACTGATCCAAGAACAACACCGCATTGTGTTCTCCATCGGGACAGACGGAGGTGTAAAACGCACCACTCCACCTCCTGCTCCGACCTCCTGAACAAGAGCACAATGGAGGAATTATCTGCACTTCACTTCAGGCTAAACGTCTCTGAAAACATCCACCTGTCCGATACGACAGCAGTCTGTCAGCACAGAGAGCGGATGACTAACTGCAGTATCAGGCCCATCTACAGCCGCTCGGTTCAACATTCTGTCAAGATCATTTGTTTCATGATATCACTAGAGTGATTGTGACAGCTGTTTACATTTACATTCAGCATTTACTGCGTTTAGCAGAAAGCATCCCAATTCTAACGACTTTCAGACCCAAATGTTCATTATATGTTAAAATGTTTCATGTTTTCTGTATATAATACAATGAGAAAAACACATAGTGCTACATTTAAACTACTCTTAAAAATTGGTTACTGTTTTTGAACAATATTCTTTTTAGATTGTCATATTATTTTAAGCATAAGATTAGCTTTAAGGCAATAACATACAGAGTTCAAAAGGTTGTGGTGGGTAAGATTTTTTATTTTTTTTAATGTCTTTAAAGGCTTTAAAGCAAAATTTAAATAAATAAATAAACAAACATTCTAGAATTTAAGCCTAGCTTAAAGCAATAATATACTAACTAAAATAAACAAACATACAAACAAATAGGTACACTAGAGTGCAAAAAAAAGGTCATGGTGGGTAAAATTTTGTAAAAAAAAAAAAAAAAAAAGCTTTTTTGAAAGCTTTAAAGCAAAATTATAATAAATAAATAAATAAACAAACATTCTAGAATTTTTTATGTTAAGCCTAGCTTAAAACAATAATATACTAACTAAAATAAATCAAACAAACAAATAGGTAAACTAAAGTGCAAAAAGATTGTGGTGGGTAATTTTAATTTATTTATTTTTTTTTTTTTATGATTTTGAAAGCTTTAAAGCAAATAAAAATTAAAAATTCAAATATAACTTATAAAACTAAATGTTATATTATATTATATATTCTATTTATATTCTAAATATTGTGTGAGCAATACAATGTGACATAAAAAAGCATTTGCCAACGCTGTGTTGCTTCTAACATAAATGATTATGGAAAACAATGGTTAAAAACAGGACATTTTATAAACATTTCTAGTGTTTTCCAGGCCTGACAAAGCCATAAAAATGAATAGAATATTAAAAAAATCTACCAAAAATCTCTATTGTGCACTGTTTTCGTGTGTCGTTTTAAGCGACAGTTCACCGCAGCTCTCAGGCTTCAGTCAACATAAGCAGCTAAACGGCCGGCGTGCTGAAGTGTTAACATGCTGCATGGTGTTCACACATCTGTAGATGGACTGCATCATTATCTGACTCATTCTCTCCAGCAACTCTCGTGATCTCTGCCGCTCGCACATCTGGAGGTCATAAGAGTCAGCTAACAACAACAACAACAAATACTGCATTTACAGAGCCATTACTGCACAACAGTTACACTTATATCAGGATTATTCAGACTCTCATGACTAATTATAATATATGGTGAGTTTATATGCAGATGCAAAGGGCTTTTTCTTTCTCTTTGATTTTCACACTTCCTTCGATATATATACAATTTGTTGTTGTTACATTTGTTTATTTTGCTGCAAGCGTACATAATTGGATTCAGTGTGTAAGAAAACGGTTTGATTTAATTTTGATGTCTTTGATTTATTGTCTTTTCCCCTTTTTATCTCTTTTGTTTAAAAAGAATCCATTAAAGTAGAGTAGAACTAAATATGTTTTTCTAAATGATAAAAATATGCATATTTTAGCATGCATGTTAATGAATATCATGCAACACACCTTTAAAAGTGGCACTTCACCTAAAAATAAAACCTGCACACTGTTTTAAAGATTAGTGAAGTGTTTTACAAGAAAATACTTGAAAAAGGTCATGCTTAATTCACTGTAACTTGCCATCTCTTTGTAATTAACTATTAAAATCGTTAGCAATTTCAGAGTGAAGACACCTTTTTTTTTCTAGTTTATAAATCAATTTCGTTTCATAACATAAAAGGATTTTGAATTGCAATATTTCATGTTTAATGTCAATCTAAAGATTTTAAAGACACTAAAAATTTTCAGGTAATAAATGTGTCTGTTTCGCATTCAAATCATTATAAGACTTCAGAAGAATATAGTGCATGAGTTATATTGAAAACAGCCATGTATAAATCCTGCTACGCATCTTATTTTGTGTTCCACTGAAGAGAGAAAGAAAGTCATATGGGTTCGAGGAAGAGCAAATGTTGATGTCCTTTAATATTAGATCTGGTCTCAGATTACCTGTAAATAACAGCTGGTGTTATCACTGCTTTTCTACACTCTTCATCATGCTAATGCTTAACATAAGGAGCCAAAGTAAGTAAAAACGGCGTACAAAACATTGCCGTCATGTTGTTCTTCATTAAAGCCACTGTTTCTCAAAACGACTCCTTTTGCAACAAACCCTGCAGCTCTTTATCAGGATCTGTGTGTGCACATGCTGGAGAGGAGAAACATATGCATCTGATGACGGCTTCATTACAACATTTGGTCTTCATTGTGATAGCAATAATCGCGCTGATAGCCTGACCTGTGCGTGCGTGTGTGTGTGTGTGTGTGTGTGTGTGTGTGTGTGTGTGTGTGTGTGTGTGTGTGTGTGTGTGTGTGTGTTTTATGAATACAGGAACATTTCTCATTAATAAACAGTACAGACAGACCACCCAGTCAGACAGGAACCTGAAATACCTCATGTGTTTCACACACATATTATATATTAAATAACCTTAAATTACGAGTATTATATGGACGACTGCCGGCGGTTTAAACAAAATATATCATCGCAGAGTAATTATATATCACAGTAAGTTGCGTGTATTTGTGTTATGTGTCAAGTTCCTTGCATATTTCATGTGAGAAGCACTATTTGTGTGATTGTAGAGAGAAACGAGGCAAAACAAACATGACAAAGTCTCTTATGTGCCATCTTAATGTGATTTCATAACACTGACTGAGGCCTAACTTATATTACAGCCTTTTTGCAGTATGATGATGACATTATATTTACATCATAGCGTAATATACAGTATGCATAAACGTTTTACACTACTGTTCAAAGTTTGGGGTCAGTAAGATTAATTTTTTGATAGAAATGAATACTTTTATTCATCAAGGATGCATTATTGAAGCCAGTAAGAACATTTACTTATAATGTTACAAAAGATTTCTATTTGAAATAAATGCTTTTCTTTTGAACTTTCTGTTGAAAAAATAAAATAAAATAAAATAAAATAAAATAAAATAAAATATTGTGCAGCACGACTATTTTCAACATTGATAATAATCAGAAATGTTTCTCGAGCAGTAAATCAGTATATTATTATGATTTCTGAAGATCATGTGACGCTGAAGACTGGAGTAATGATGCTGAAAATACAGCTGCGCATCACAGAAATACATTACATTTAAATCATAATATTTCGCTTTTTTACCGTATTTTTGAGTGTTTTATCATTTAAACCTTCAGCATTAATATGCTGTATAGCTCACTGGATTTATACTTACAAAATGACAGAAATCTAGAAAAATGAACAACAATATTTCAGCTAAACTTACAGCAGTATGTAAGTGGCCTAATGGACATGTGCTCTGCTGGTTTAATATAAGTGTGTTCACAGAGATAGTTTGAGCAGAACGAGAGCGGCCCGGCAGGTGTTTGAATCTGTCCTGTGTTTACTAGTGCAGGATCAGGGACCATCTGAGGACATTATTTCTGAGCCCTCCGAGAGACACGTGTGTGTGTGTGTGTGTGTGTGTGTGTGTGTGTGTGTGTGTGTGTGTGTGTGTGTGTGTGTGTGTGTGTGTGTGTGTGTGTGTGTGTGTGAGTCGTCCCAGCGTTACCCCACTGAACCTTTGTACTGGGTCAAACTCAGTCCACAAACCCTCCTGAGCTAAACTCTCTGAACCCTGAATGCCTCCGAATGAAAACAGACGAGAAGAAGCCCGAGGAAAACACTGAAATCTGCATTAAAAGTCAACGGGAAACATGTCTGCAGCTCATTTTATCTCCATAAAGTGACATGTGGTGTGCTCCAAAAGTCTGAACAAGATTTTGGATTTTTTTTAAACCCTGTAAAGCATTACATATGAAATAATAGTCTTTTTTTTTTTTTTTTTAGAAATAATATATATATATATATATATACATATATACACAAACAAAATAAAAAGTTTGCATTTGTTTTTTGTTGAGTATTTGTTCCATCAGGCTTTTAGAACTCATATAGTCTGAAATATGAATGAAAAAAACTGCTCAATTTTATTCAGAGACTCATACTGAGCAAACAATATGGTGCAGATGTTAATATTTCTATGATGCGATTCTGAAGCTTGTAATGCAAACCAATGAGATCTTTATAACAGTACAGCAGATACTGACATAAAATGATATAAATATCATGTTGTCACACTATATCTTCAATAGTATGTCTTAGTAAGATGAGATTGAAGCAGTGAAAGTAAAGCTTCTGGAAACAAACGCTCCTCAAAAGATCCTGATGATCAGATTTGAGACGCACTGATTTTTCTAAAAAAAGACTGATGGAGAATCAAGTAAAGCTGAGTTGCTTCAGTCCAGTAAGTGTTCATCTGGAGATATGACTGCAGTTATTCTGACGCTTACTTGATCAAAATCAGTCAAGATTTGACACGAGAAGCAGCAGCTGGAGCTGGACGTCTGTACAATTACACTAAAAGAGCTTTTACTGGAGAAAACACTCTAAACTATCAATCAGAGACAGAAGACATGGAGGAGATTGTGTGTGACAGCAAAGATTTGATAAAGTTGATCATTCAGAGACATAATAGCAGCATGGGTCATTTATTTTCCTCTCCTGACACTTTCTGATGAACATCTCACAGTTTGTTACTGCGTTTATGAACAGAAGCACTTTTAAGTGTAACTGACCCTTTCTAAGCATTATTTCAGAGTGATGAATAAATATTGCATTGCTTTCTCGGGTCATAAACCGATCATGATCATGATGGATGTAGAACAATCCAAAGCACAACTGAACAAACATACTTCATCTGACGTGGGAAACATTCATCTCATCCAAATATAACTCCTATAGACTATATAACTCATCCAAATATAACTCCTTTAGACTATATAACTCATCCAAATATAACTCTTATAGACTATATAACTCATCCACATTTAACTCCTATAGACTATATAACTCATCCAAATATAACTCCTATAGACTATATAACTCATCCAAATATAACTCCTATAGACTATATAACTCATCCAAATATAACTCCTATACACTATATAACTCATCCAAATATAAATCCTATAGACTATATAACTCATCCAAATATAACTCCTATAGACTATATAACTCATCCAAATATAACTCCTATAGAGTATATAACTCATCCAAATATAACTCTTATAGACTATATAACTCATCCACATTTAACTCCTATAGACTATATAACTCATCCAAATATAACTCTTATAGACTATATAACTCATCCAAATATAACTCCTATAGACTATATAACTCATCCAAATATAACTCCTATAGAGTATATAACTCATCCAAATATAACTCTTATAGACTATATAACTCATCCACATTTAACTCCTATAGACTATATAACTCATCCAAATATAACTCTTATAGACTATATAACTCATCCAAATATAACTCCTATAGACTATATAACTCATCCAAATATAACTCCTATAGACTATATAACTCATCCAAATATAACTCCAATAGACTATATAACTCATCCAAATATAACTCCTATAGACTATATAACTCATCCAAATATAACTCCTATAGACTATATAACTCATCCAAATATAACTCCAGTAGACTATATAACTCATCCAAATATAACTCCTATAGACTATATAACTCATCCAAATATAACTCCTATAGACTATATAACTCATCCAAATATAACTCCAGTAGACTATATAACTCATCCAAATATAACTCCAGTAGACTATATAACTCATCCAAATATAACTCCAGTAGACTATATAACTCATCCAAATATAACTCCTATAGACTATATAACTCATCCAAATATAACTCCAGTAGACTATATAACTCATCCAAATATAACTCCTATAGACTATATAACTCATCCAAATATAACTCCAATAGACTATATAACTCATCCAAATATAACTCCAATAGACTATATAACTCA
Source organism: Acrossocheilus fasciatus (assembly GCA_036784905.1). Lineage (NCBI taxonomy): Eukaryota > Metazoa > Chordata > Actinopteri > Cypriniformes > Cyprinidae > Acrossocheilus > Acrossocheilus fasciatus. Next base: position 1,286,445 of record CM071938.1, on the reverse strand, counting down.
TCCAAATATAACTCCTATAGACTATATAACTCATCCAAATATAACTCCTATAGACTATATAACTCATCCAAATATAACTCCTATACACTATATAACTCATCCAAATATAAATCCTATAGACTATATAACTCATCCAAATATAATTCCTATAGACTATATAACTCATCCACATTTAACTCATATAGACTACATAACTCATCCACATTTAACTCCTATAGACTATATAACTCATCCACATTTAACTCCTATAGACTGTATAACTCATCCAAATATAATTCCTATACACTATATAACTCATCCACATTTAACTCCTATAGACTGTATAACTCATCCACTTATAAATACTATAGACTGTATAACTCATCCACATATAACTCCTATAGACTGTATAACTCATCCACATTTAACTCCTATAGACTAGATAACTCATCCACATTTAAGTCCTATAGACTACATAACTCATCCACATATAACTCCTATAGACTATATAACTCATCCACATTTAACTCCTATAGACTACATAACTCATCCACATTTAACTCCTATAGACTACATAACTCATCCACATTTAACTCCTATAGACTACATAACTCATCCACATATAACTCCTATAGACTATATAACTCATCCAAATATAACTCCTATAGACTACATAACTCATCCACATATAACTCCTATAGACTACATAACTCATCCACATATAACTCCTATAGACTACATAACTCATCCACATATAACTCCTATAGACTACATAACTCATCCACATATAACTCCTATAGACTACATAACTCATCCACTCATCCATCCTATAGACCTAAAACACATTGTCATAGAAATATCACTTTACTTTTGTTAAACTTGCTCAATAAACACTTGCCACCAAATCAGCACAACCAGATAACATTCTCAGAATGTTCTGGCAAGGTTCTCTCAGCATTTTGAACAAACATTCTTCTAGTAACATTAACAGAAATTTTCATTCAACGTTATCTGGTCTTTAATAATGTTCTCAAAATGTTGGCCAAGGTTCTGGGTTGAACAATCGAACTGGATTAACTCATCAGTTTCAACATTGGGCTCTACTACCAGCTTTCACGCTCTAACCTACATTTTAGAGCTCTGAATGTAAATCAGTTTTATGGTTTGATATGTTTAATGGAGGAGGATTCCATTTATAATTATGTCAGGAGAATAAGCTAGATTTATTTTACACAGAACCACAAGAAAGCGAGGAAAAAGTGGAATTAATATTCGAATAACTGTATCTGGAGACATGTGTGTACTTGTATGTCAAACATCACCTTCCATTAGAATAAATTCACATCATCAGGCTGCAGAACATAATTTTCCTTCTATAAACTTATAATATGATTAATATAGAGGCAGTTTTGCTACCAGCAGCTCTGTGTGTACATGGAAAAATAAGCTTTTTTTGCATGATTTTAATGTCTGTTCATCTAAATGACTGCAAATATAGAGGAAATGCATGTTTTATTACCTGAAAAATTGAGAGTTACAGATTGTACCTATTTTAAACTATTTTGCAAAGAGGATGCAATCATGCTTACCCATGCAAAACTTGCTGCTTATGATAATTTATGGTTAAGAGTTTGTTCAGATGGCCTGATCTCTGCTTGACGTGTGTCACGTGGATTTCGATCAGGAGGAAGTGGAATATTTCATATCTCTAAGTCGGTCAGGAAGGGTTCAAATGGTTCTTTCCTGGTACCAGGTTTTAACATCTGCACCCTTTGACTCTCTCTCATTCTGTCATTATTGGGCCAGATCTCTCAGATTTTATGGCACTTTTGATAGTGCTATAATTGGTCTCATGGATTCTCCATCCTGCAGCATGTGTTGAATCCATTGGAGATGCTTTCTAGGCAGATTCCTCACAACCGGCGAGTTGTCTTGTCATGCCAAGAGGATGGACACAAGTAAACATCAAATCAAAATTCACTCTATTTAGTGTCTGAAGAAAACATTAAAATGGTATCACAATATACCAGATTCTATTTATTTGAATACATGTTCCTGGTCTCATTATGAATGATACTTTAGTGCACATTAAAATAGTTTGTGCTCATATATTTCATAAGATGTCAAATTGTTACTCCAATAAAATGTTGTATTAAATAATACAAAATATCAAATAGAAGCATCTCAGACCGTATATGGTCATTGTGACTCTGGTTGCATGAGTTGGCAGTGGACAGACATGTGGTCAGTGCAATCAGATGCAGTCAGCTGTTTCGACTCCAGGAGGCACATCAACATGACGGCCCTCTCTTTATACACTCTCGCTTTATATTTCTCTCTCCTGTCCTCCTCACAGAAACACACTCTAGCAAGCTGCCAGATGAAGTCGACGCTTCAGAACGACATATTACGGCTGGTAACTGATATGTGCATTCGTTGCATGGATTGGTTCAGCAAAAGCTCTGCTTTTTGTGCCTGTCGAGGCCTGAGCCAAACACACGAGCTCCTGTGCCAAAGCCACGGCTGACCTGGATTTACTGACAGATTCGCAGCTGAAGCAGCAGCACAGAGACTCCAGCAGCAGGACGTCAACAGCAACATCACAGGTCATCGGGTTTCATCTGAGGCCTACAATAAGAATAGTGTTTCAATATCATTATTAAGCTCTCAGCATAGACATTAACAGAGATTTGCACTTTCTAAACATTAGTCAACATTAGTCTCAATTTGACAATGGGGTAAGAAAGATTTATTGCCTGCAATCTTTAGAAAACTTGTTGTTTTAAGGATGTTTAGATAGTATAATATAAACTTTTTTAAATGACTTTATTTTTTTACCTTCACTGATATCAAAATGGGAATTTATTTATTTATTTATTTATTTATACCATATATTATATGAACATGTAAATGCAGCATTTACATAAATATTAAAAAAATCAACTAAATTTATTAACAAATTTATTTATACACCAATAGTGTATGAACAGTTTGAACAATTCAATTCAATGAATATTAAATTATAATATAGCAAATATAAAAGAATAAATTTTAACAATTTTAACAGTAAATAATGCTGACTGCTGGCATCTAGCAGTAGTTTTAGGCACTCAAACAAAAAAAAGTGAAAAGTGCATTATATGTACAATAAATTACAATAAAACAGTTGTTTACAATACATGATTATTAGCCTACATACAATAATATCAGATTAAACAATTTGCAACAGATTTTTTTTTTATTATTATTATTGTAAAGTACATCCGAGTGTAATGGATTTTTTTTTTTTTTTTTTAAATGCAAGGTGGGGCTAAATTCTATGATTTAGTTGTTGATTGGATGTTAAGATGTGGGCGGGGCTCTCAAAAGTGTATGCAGATGAGTGTGAGTTTGCAGGGGCAGAGTTTAAGAGACTAAATAAAAATTGTTTTTTTAAAAATGCATACGTCACAAGAGAGAAGATCAAGTTATGATATTGAACATTACAAGGTCAGTACATTGGAAAAGAAAAAGTTTGGGGGGGGGGGGGGGTGTTTACAATAAGATCTATAACATGCATTTAAAAAACAGGGGAATTTTAATTGCATGCCGACTTTCAATAATCAAAATGCCTTGCTGGATCACATGCCACCAAAAACAACACATGCTGCTGTTTTCGGTTGAAGACCAAACAGGAGTCATTGCTTAAGAACACAACCACTGGAATCAGAGCGATAAGCGAGTTTGGCCGTTTGGTGGCCCGTGCACATCTAACAAGGATTCAGACAATTAGCAAAGTCACGACAAAAGATTCTGGACGATAGGTGGGCATCAAAGAGACCTCAGATGACACTATATATAGATAATCGCTAACACAGGCATCAGGCTAAGCGCTTTCAGCTCTGCTTCAGATCACTACTGCTGCCCGAGCGTTTGAACCTTCAGTCTCAGTCGTGATAAGAGCCTGAAGACTCTCGTCTCTGCCACGGGAACGTGACATTCCCCTGAAGGATTGAGGAAAGTACAGTGAATCTGAGAGCCAGAGATGAGCTCAACAATAAAGGCTTGGCTCTCGTAGTAGATGTTTGCTTATCCTGTGCAGCCCTGCGCGACGCTATCGGCACGTTCATCGCCGCTCCTCCAAAGCTCTTTGTGCTCTCGCACTGGCCTTTACTCAAGCAGTGTAAACGTTGAGGCATTTCATGCGTCGTTTGCATCTCATTGGTGTTAAATGGGCGTCATCTGTCAGTGAAGCTTGATGCTTGAGAAAGCCCAGCTAACAAAGACTACACTCTAAGAACATCTCGATTACATTCCCATTAAGTTACAAAAATGTTATTTCTGAATTTTCCCAGTTTTTATTCTCTTGATTATGCAAACGTTATGGGAACATTCTATTTTATCATTTTGCAAACATTATGAGAATGTTACTTTGAATGTTCACTGAACATCCTGAAAAAAGGTAGTAACATTTAAAAAAATGTTAGACTACTTAGAAACATGCAATTTTTTTTTTCCTTTTTTTTTTGTAACATTTTGTGGACATTTGAAATGAAACATTAACTTTGAAACTAAAAATTCTATTAATGTAACTGAACGAATGTTTCTTTAAAACAGAGAATCCCAGCTAACAAAAGTATGTTCTAAGAACATTTGTTAAACATTACTTTAGAACATTCCCAGTTTTTCAAATGGTTATTCTGACATCAAAGAAACATTTCATTTTATCATTTTATAAACATTATGGAAATGTTACATTTGAATGTTCTCTGAGGTAGCAAGAAGTAACAAGTAACATTTAAAAAACAATAGACAAATGTCCAACTTAAACGTTTTAGAAGAAAACACTCCATGAAAAATGTAGCAACAATATTTTTGCATGTTGGCGTTGTGAAAACATTATTAATGACCAGGGGCCTGTTCCATAAAAAACGCTAAGAAAAGCGGGGATTAAAGTCCAAAACCTGACTTGAAATAGCCTAACAAATCAATCGGGACTAAAGCGGTTTCATAAACGAAAATTTAATTTCACGCAATCTCACTAATGCGATCCAGGTTCAGTGAGTCAGGATAATTTGATGTGCACACTTATTCTTAAACAGCGCTTAATGTCGATCATGGATCAAATCGATCCACCATGGCAAACAGCGAATATTTGTGTTGTTTAATGCATTTGAGACGTTGTGTTTTCCTCAGTGCATAACTGACACGTCACATGTATATTTCCTCATATGTAAATGTTAGAAAGTCATGCAAATATATCCATTTTGCTGTCAGGAGTGGGCGAGGCTTAGCGAGCGCTGCTGAGCGCATGCGCGTTACACAGACGGAGCAGAACAGAATAATAGCGCAAGAATTCTGAATAAAATATACATTCTGCTCAAATATTTGTTGTTGGACATTAAAGTGACACGTAAAATTTTAATCCTACATATAAGTGTATTTTTATGATAGCAGTAACTGTAAATCAAATGTAAGCTGGCTAATACAGCCATACTAACTCAAATGAGTTAAATGTGTGTTCCTCTTATCAGTTAAAATGTAGTCTGATGTATATTATTTATTATAATTTTTAATTCATTGATTTTAACTTTTGATTTAGTGTTTTTAATGGTTTAAAGAGCCATTTTAGATTGCAATGTTTTAATGTTGTAATAACCATAAAAGGTGCAGCTGTCATAAATTCAGAGAGAAAGGTTGCATGGCTAGAAACTGCTGATCAACTAAACGCACAAGTAGCAACTATGTTCAAATGTCATTAGCGTATTTTGGGCACAATACATTAAATACAGTTGGTTGCAGCCTATTTTTTTTTTTTTTCATTATTTGATTATTTAAGGTGTATTTTCTGTATAGGCTACTTTTATTTTTGGACTAATACTAAAGTCAACTAATTGTATGTGCATTCCTACTGGTCAGTGTTAGAGGAGCTCAGCTTAGTCTGACAGTTAGCCTGCTGCTGACCAGGTTAGTTTCCCAGCATTAGTTGCCACAGTGACTGAGCTTGAGCTATGGTAAGTTTGCTTTCAGAAACTAAATCAAGTGAAAATAAGTCAGAATTACTGAAATAAGCCTGGCTTATTTGGTAAACTTGTTTTATGGAACAGGCCCCAGGATTTTAATGATTATCACTTTTACTGAAACAACGTTTGTATATAACATTGATAGAACCCCAGCTAACATAATAAATATATATGCTTTAAAAATGTTTTGCTATAGCCTTCCTATTAAGTTATGAAATTTTTGTCTGAATGTTCTTCTGACAGATCAAATTTATTTATTTTTTTTTCTTTAAGAGAACATTCTATTTTATAATTTCGCAAACATTTTGGGAATGTTACTTTTGAATGTTTTCTGAATGTTCTAAAACATCAGTTGCTACAAAAAAAAAGAAAAAAGAAAGAAAAAAAATGTTAGATGAACATCCAACTAAATGTTTCAGAATAAAAACATTCCATGAATGATGCATAAATAATGTTTTGTGCTAACGTTTTGAGAACATACTCTTTAACGTTCTATTAGCGTTACTGTAAGAACATTGAGATAACCTTTCCAGAACATTGGCCAAAGTTCTGAGAAGGTTCGACATGCATTTATTTGATAATGGTTAACAGTGGTTGAAAGAGTCCTGAGAGTAAACTAAATGATGATGAGGTCATGCTCCGCAACGGTTGCAACTAATAAAATGTAAGATTGGCAAATCCAGCATGGGTGGGCACGAGAAAAAAGCCGTGCTGAGACACTGGAGCCCATCGCAGCCATCTCGACACACATTTATTAGATATGATCTGTTTGTCTCAGTAAATCAGAAGCGTAGCATGCTTTATCTCCACTGGCACCTGTGAGAAAGACTGTGCCAAAGATCACAATAAAAATCACACACAGTAGCGCGGATTTGGCCACATCGTGCGTCCGTGAGCGGAGGGAGAATGTGGAGTAGCGCTGCAGTCGAGGTGAAAGGTAAGCAAGGCCATAAATCACGGCCTGTTCTCGTGTATTTCTCTCCGTCAGCCCAGAAGGAGCACATTTAAAAGCCATTAGTGATGGTGCAGCCAGCTGCACATCAGCACAAGTCGTAAATTGTTTTATTGGATGAAGTTTCTGCAAAGCGATGAGCTCAGCAATACCGATTTCCCGGCAAACGTGTGCTTTTATATCGTGCATTCACGTTTTAACAAAGTGCAATTCAAGAATAAAAGTACTCAAGTAATTAATATTAAAATAACAACAGCATAAACGCATATGAATCCATTCTAGCCCTAGAGAGTTAGCTATGTGGAAAAATGCATTGCTTTCAAACAGCTCAGCAACTAAAATTCCTCAGGAAGAATAAAAAGAGACAGAAATGAATCAGTACTTGGTATTTAGTCAAATTGCAAGAGTTTGCGATTCATAGTTTGCAGACTTCACACACGAGCACATCAGATAGATCCGCATACACACGTATAAATATGAGCAGAGTCGCTCTCATGATATATTTGTGTGCGTGTATAATGGCCTGTTGACATTAGGCCTACATTTGTCTTCTCCTGGAGTCACACAGCTGTGTTCAGTGCAAACATAAGTCGCCCACCAACCTCGAACCCGTCCATGGCAACTGGATGGTCTACATTCAGAGCCGTTACTTCTAAATTAAATGCATCAAATCTACACATTTACAATACCATTCACAGTCAGGCTAATGAACTAGAAGTGAAAGTCATTTCCATCACATCTCAGATAATGTTTTGGGAATGTTATTAAAGACCAAATTACTTTGAATTAACATTAACTTTTCTGGAAAAATGTTTGTCCATAACTTTGCTAGAACGTTCTGAGAATGTGACAGAAATTACAATTTTATTAGCATTTTTGACATTAAAATGAAAGACACCTGTCTGGCCAATGCTAATAAGTATTTTAGGATTCTTAATAAATATAAAATATTATTTAATAGGATACATTTATCATTTTACAAATACAATAACCAATATTTTGGTAACACTTTACATTAAGGATCTTTTTCTTAGTTAATTCATTAGTTAACATGAACTATAAAAGAAAAATTATTCTAAAGCTTTTAGTAAGCTTATTTAACGTTAATTTCAATGTACTAATACATTATTAAAATAAAAAGGTATCGTTTAAAATGATTTAATGCACATATTATTTAATGCACAGCTAATATGAACTGACATAGATGTATTTTCATTAACCAACTTAAAAATAAATAAATAAATAAATACAATGTATTGCTCATTGCTAATGAAGTACTATTCGGGCCTTATTGTAGAGTGTTACCAGTATTTTTATGATGGATTGTCATAGGCCTGGAAGGATTAAAAGAATAACACATTCTACACATTAAAAATACATTTGAAATCCAGCAAAAATAAATGAAGGCACTGATTACACACACACAGCTGAATCCAGTCAGACACGCTTTATAAGCTTTGGACTTCCTCTTTCAGATCGCTGAGTATTGTCTAGCGTTTATCGCTCTCCCAGTGATAGCTATTTTACGGAGCTCTACTGTGTTTTCTGAGTCTAAGTCTAGTTTATCCAGTTTATTGCCTGAGTCATTCGTATCTAGATCCTTGCCTGTGTGTTTTGGATTGCTCTATCGCCTTGCCGTTTGGACTCTGTTTGCCCCTGTCTGGACTATTGTTTGTGTTTACGGATTACCCCTTTGTCAAGCCCTCTGGATTCTGTTTGCCGATCGAAGACCCCCGCTTGCCCTAGGATTACTCTTTGTCTTGCCTGTATTGTACCTGTTTACCATTATCTGAACCTCGCCTGTTTCATGACCACGTCTCTAATAAAAGCCTAGCAAATGGATCCACACGTCTCGCGTCTCGTTCGCCCCATGACATATACATATATACAAACCCAAATTGACAAATTGTGAATAAAAAAGGAATGCAATAATTTACAAATCTCATAAACTTATATTTTATCCACAATAGAATATAGATAACATATCAAATGTTGAAAGTGAGACATTTTGAAATGTCATGCCAAATATTGGCTCAATTTGGATTTCATGAGAGCTATACATTCCAAATAAGTTGGGACAGGTAGCAATAAGAGGCCGGAAAAGTTAAATGTACATATAAGGAACAGCTGGAGGACCAATTTGCAACTTATTAGGTCTATTGGCAACATGATTGGGTATAAAAAGAGCCTCTCAGAGTGGCAGTGTCTCTCAGAAGCCAAGATGGGAAGAGGATCACCAATTCCCCCAATGCTGCGGCGAAAAATAATGGAGCAATATCAGAAAGGAGTTTCTCAGAGAAAAATTGCAAAGAGTTTGAAGTTATCATCATCTACAGTGCATAATATCATCCAAAGATTCAGAGAATCTGGAACAATCTCTGTGCGTAAGGGTCAAGGCCGGAAAACCATACTGGCTGCCCATGATCTTCGGGCCCTTAGACGGCACTGCATCACACACAGGAATGCTACTGTAATGGAAATCACAACATGGGCTCAGGAATACTTCCAGAAAACATTGTCGATAAACACAATCCACCGTGCCATTCGCCGTTGCCGGCTAAAACTCTATAGGTCAAAAAAGAAGCCATATCTAAACATGATCCAGAAGCGCAGGCGTTTTCTCTGGGCCAAGGCTCATTTAAAATGGACTGTGGCAAAGTGGAAAACTGTTCTGTGGTCAGACGAATCAAAATTTGAAGTTCTTTTTGGAAAACTGGGACGCCATGTCATTCGGACTAAAGAGGACAAGGACAACCCAAGTTGTTATCAGCACTCAGTTCAGAAGCCTGCATCTCTGATGGTATGGGGTTGCATGAGTGCGTGTGGCATGGGCAGCTTACACATCTGGAAAGGCACCATCAATGCTGAAACGTATATCCAAGTTCTAGAACAACATATGCTCCCATCCAGACGTCGTCTCTTTCAGGGAAGACCTTGCATTTTCCAACATGACAATGCCAGACCACATACTGCATCAATTACAACATCATGGCTATGTAGAAGGATCCGGGTACTGAAATGGCCAGCCTGAAGTCCAAATCTTTCACCCATAGAAAACATTTGGCGCATCATAAAAAGGGAGATGCGACAAAGACCTAAGACAGTTGAGCAACTAGAAGCCTGTATTAGACAAGAATGGGACAACATTCCTATTCCTAAACTTGAGCAACTTGTCTCCTCAGTCCCCAGACGTTTGCAGACTGTTATAAAAAGAAGAGGGGATGCCACACAGTGGTAAACATGGCCTTGTCCCAACTTTTTTGATATGTGTTAATGCCATGAAATTTAAAATCAACTTATTTTTCCCTTAAAATTGCATTCTGTTTTTATTCACAATTTGTACAGTGTCCCAACTTTTTTGGAATCGGGTTTGTGTGTGTATATATATATATATATATATATATATATATATATACACACACATACACACACACACACACACACACACACACACACACACAAATAAATTGCTAATAGTTTAATTGTATTTATTAAATTTAATTAAAATGAATCTAAATTTAATAAATTCATTTAATTTTGTATAAAAATATTATGTATTTATTTATGTGTGTATATATATATATATATATATATATATATATAACCTAATTAATTTTGTATAATTGAATTGCATTACATTAAATGATGAAATAATACTAAAATAAATACATTTATTTTATTTATTTATTTATTTATTTATACACCATATACTACTGTATATGAACAATTTAATATTTATATAACTGTTGATATATAAACTAAATATGATCCTGCAGCACAAAAACAGTCATAAGCAGCACAGGTATATTTGTAGCAATAGCCAACAATACATTGTATGAGTCAAAATTATCATTTTTTTCTTTTAAATCCAAAAATCATTAGGATATTAAGTAAAGATCACGTTCCATGAAGATATTTTTAAAATGTCCTACCGTAAATATATCAAAACTACATTTTTGATTAGTAATATGCATTGCTAAGAACTTCATTTGAACAACTTTAAAGGTGATTTTCTCAATATTTAGATTTTTTTGCACCCTCAGATTACAGATTTTCCAATAGTTGTATCTCAGCCAAATATTGTCCAACAGACCATACATCAATGGAAAGATTATTTATTCAGCTTGATGTATCCTTATGACTGGTTTTGTGGTCCAAAAAAATCTATATAACGTTTACTGTATGAACAGTTAAATATTGGTTGGGTGACCCACTGATTTTACTACGGTAAAGGGTGGTAGGTGCTTCATGACCCCTTAACCACAGTAAAACCACTGTAGCACACCGTCTCAGCTGGATTGTTGCTTTATTTTGAGTAGTTCTGTGTGAATGTCAGAAATGTAAGGATTGTGTCAGCGTTGCCTGGAGACAAACATCCCAGCGATCCAGGAAACCATACGCTAGATTCCGGAGGGGTGGTCAGCGGGTGCTGCGAGAGGGCAGGAATGTGGTCTGGAGGACAGGTGCGCTCCACCTGCGGCCCGCTAGAGACCCCCGACAGCCACAGATAAACATTTGTCCCTGTAGAGCAAAGTCTAGCCTGATGGCACCTGCACAGACACAACACACGTTATAAGTCCCGCCGCAGGCCTCCTCTCATATTAAACAACACATATATCACCCTGCAGCACAAAACCAGTCTTAAGAGTACATTTTTGAAATAGAGATTTATACATCATCTGAAAGCTGAATAAATAAGGATTGCTTAGGATCGGACAATATTTGTCTGAGATACAACAATTTGAAAGTCTGGAATCTGAGGGTGCAAAAAAATCTAAATATTGAGAAAATCACCTTTAAAGTTGTTCAAATGAAGTTCTTAGCAATGCATATTACTAATCAAAAATGAAGTTTTGGTATATTTATGGTAGGAAATTTACAAAATATCTTCATGGAACATGATCTTTACTTAATATCCTAATGATTTTTGGTATAAAAAAAAATGGATAATTTTGACCCATACAGTGTATTTTTGGCTATTGCTACAAATACACCTGTGCTGCTTATGACTGCTGCTGTGCTCCAGGGTCACATTTAATAAATGTTTAAACAGTTGCCCCAACTAATACAGTTCATTAGCCTAATGTATGATGTATGTCAAACAATAATTAATATAAAGATGAAATGATGTACACTTATGCATTTGGCACACACTTCTATCCAAAGCAATTTAGATGTCATTCGGGGTACACATTTTTATCAGTTCTTATTTTCTCTGGGAATAAAATTTGTACAATAATTTGTATAATAAATGAACCTAAACCTTTAAGACTTAAATAAATAGTTCACCCCCCAAAAATTAAAATTAGCTGAAAATGTGCTCAAACTCAGGCCATCCAAGATGTAGATGAGTTTGTTTTTTCACCAGACATGCTCTGTAGTGAATGGGTGCCGTCAGAATTAGAGTCCAAACAGCTGATAAAAACATCACAATAATCCACAGCACTCCAGTCCATCAGTTAACATCTGGAGAAAACAAAAGCTCAAACACATCCAGCATTAAGACACTTTTAACTCAATTACCATAGAGTTCATAATCCATAATAATGCTTCCTCCAGTGAAAAAGTGTTCTGGTCTGAATCAGGAGAGAAATCTGCACAGATCAAGCACTGTTTACAAGCCAAAACAGTCCAAAACAGCTCTAAACAAATATGTGGCTGGATTTTGATGTGAGAGACAACAGGAGATGCACTTTTTCACTGGAGGAAGCGTTATTGTCTTCTCCAGATGTTAACTGATGGACTGGAGTGGTGTGGATTATTGTGATGTTTTTATCAGCTGTTTGGACTCTCATTCTGACGGCACCCATTCACTGCAGAGCATCCATTGCTGAGACACTGATGAAATGCTACATTTCTCCAAATCTGATGAAAAAACAAACTCATCTACATCTTGGATGGCCTGAGGGTGAGAACATTTCTAGGAAATTTTCATTTTTGGGTAAACTATTCCTTTAATGTTAATAACAGATCTCAGTTTGCTTGTAATGGCTACAAGACCATAGTTGACATCTTTGAAACTGGATGGAATCGAATCCAGGCTGTCATATCAAATCCCATTCAGCAACATAATCAGTGTATTTAAATATGCAGTACTTAAAGGTAATGCATGTCATTTTGAATGTTAAAAACTTTGACTCCATCAGTGGTGTAACTTTAGGCCAGTTTCTCTTTGGCTGACCAAAGACAGAGAGGAAAAAGTGTTCAGAAAAGCACTTTGTGGAGAAAAAAAAAAAATCATTATCTAAGCACGTGTTTCACAGAAATTACACACTTCGGCTTTAAATATCAATGACACCAATGGTAAAGAATTTTATGTTATCAGCTGAGGATCTTCAGGAATCTCCGGCATCAGCTGCTGTTCATCTTCATGAATCCACCTTAAGAAAAACCAAACAGGACAGAAAACACGCTGCTGTCCAAACACAACACCGCTGGTCATCTCTAGTGCGCCAAATATCACCTGATCTACTGGAAGAACACAGTGTGGACTAATAAGACTAAAATTTAATTTGTCTCCATTAATGAGGAACATTGCGTATTGTGCAAAAACAAAACACTTGGTTTTCAACTGTGACGTGACACGGGTTTAGGTGTCAGATGCTGAAAACGACATTGAGACATGATGTAACGGCCAAAGAAATCAATTTGTGTGTACGTATACAAAAATTTGCATTTAGGAAAAAAAAAAAAAAACATAACATTGAAGTTGTGGCTTTAAAAAAAAATATATATATTTTTTTTCTCGAGTTTTAGGTTTTAATGTGCATACTAATATAAATAAATAATGTACACCTTGAATGCAACTTATGTTATTAAAACACACACACACACACACACACACACACATACACACACACACACACACACACACACACACAGCTACTCAAATGAGGACACTGCATAGACTTCTATTGTTTTTATATACAGATAGTTATATATTCTATAACCCACATTTTATAACCCTAATACTAACAGAAAACTTTCTGCATTTTCACAATAAAAAATAAAACAAAACAATATAAAATAAAACTAAATAAAAGTAAACACAAGTTGTGGCTTTAAAAAAGATGAAATTAGAGTATTAGGTTTGAATGCAATGTATATCACTTTAGATAAAAGCATCTGCTAAATGCATACATGTAAATTAGATTTGCATGAAAAGCAATAATGAGTTCATATTTTATATTTACAAAAACTAGCTGTTTATGTTTAAAGGGGTCATACGATGCTATTTTAAAGATCATTATTTTGTGCATTTGGTGTAACAGAATATGTTGACATGCTTTAATGTTCAAAAAACACATTATTTTTCAAATGCTGTACATTATTGTAGTTCCTCTATGCCCCGAGTCTCTCAGACGCGTCGTTTTCTACAAACGCCCCTCCTTCCGACAAGTGCAGTCTGCTCTGATTGGCCAGCTGACAGTGCATTGTGATTGGCCGAACACCACAAGCACGCATCGGAAATGTAACGCCCCTTACCATAATCGCGAGCTTCAGGTTTCAAAGTAAATATAAAGACAGTTAATAATATCGTTAGTTTTACCATCATTTCAAGCCCGAGAGGGGAACAGAGTCGCGGGATGATGCTCGTATGTATTTGCACACAAGCCGCGGTTAAGAAAGCTGACTCCACTGTGATGTGACCCTGTCTCTTTCTCTCTCTCTCTCTCTCTCTCTCTCACACACACACACACACACACACACACACGTAGGCCTACGACACTTTACTCTACACTGCAAAAACTCCGCATTTGAACAGTCAATAGCAAATACTTACATTAATAACAAAGCATACTTACAGTCACTGATTCAGAAGCGCCAGATTGTCACCCTTTTTAATGTTTTTTTTTTTTAAGAAATAGCCTTCGTGCACAGCCAGCCTTGTACACTCCTAGGTTCACAAAACTGTCGTCCATAAAATGCGTTGCACAAATTCGAACATTTGAGTCGTGCTGTTCTGTTGTAAACAAATCTTAACAATGATTCCTAATTGCATCTACTTTGGGATGCCAAGTAAAGTGATTTTACTTTCGCATATCACACAGCGTCTCCCTGACGTGGCTGCATCAACACTACTGCGGTTTTCGAACAAATTAGTGTACCGGTCGAACCAGTTCACCAAATCGGACTGAATCGTCTGAAACAGTTCGCATCTCCAGCAAGCACTAACTGATTCTGAGAGCATGGGTAAACCGAGGACTTGAATGAGGGGCAATCTAGCGAAACGTAAGTTTATTTAATAACAAATAAATCGTAATAGTAATAGTATAGTAACTACTACTGCGGTTACTGAAACCACGCCTTCTTTCTTTGCGTGAACATTTGGGCGGCATTACGCAAATATTTCCACATCGTGGCGTAGACATGTGGGGGCGTGTTTTAATGAGGCGTTTTAGCCCGGTCTGGAACAGCCTTCTCTTTTAAATAGAATAAATCCTTTTTTGGGAGACTTTGAGCTTTGTAACTCTGCAGATCGTATACATGCACAAACAGCTACATAACACACTAAAGAAAAGGAAAACAAGAAATCGCATCACATGACACCTTTAAAAGAACCCTTAACAGCTATAAAATCGTGCATGATACTGATTTGCTTTATGATTTTTAAGCTGTTCTAATTGACGCTTCCAAACCATCACATGCCAAAATAGACAGCGTGACCTTAATGACTTTACCTCACAGCAAAGAAACTGAAAACATTAAGTCTGGCTTGATTTTGTATTTCGTGCCGATTTCAAACGAGCTGTAATTGTGTGTGATTAAGCAATTAGTTCATGCTTTAAAGCCAATATCTATTAACAAAGCTATTTGCCAAGAGAAATGAGACTGTTGACCTTCAACCCGATGTGTGCGACTGACTGACAGATACAGAAAGCACAGAGTGAAGTCAGAAAACTCTCATGCTGCATGAGGCAGAGATCCTGTAAATGACCGTCTGGTGTGATGCACGTCTGAAAACAAGATTGAGCAACGTTTCTCAGCCGTCCACCACCACACTGTACCTGCACCAGAATGACGACTGCGTGATGCAGAACACATCCACAGCATCCGCCTGTACTCTAACAGACGAGAGGGAAAGTTTTTATGAGGCAAATTAAGCCTGATGGGCCTTTGAGTGATTATTTTTTACGGTCAGGTTACAGGGCAAAGCAGAACCGCATTCGACTGTCATGAGCGCCGCACACATTCGAAACATCTGCAGCTCATAGAGTTGCATAATCTCACATAACAGAAACATTAAGCCGTATACGTCAATGGCCGAGACTGAGCGAGCGTTTGGATGCCGTGAGGAGACAGGAGGAGGAGAAACCCACAACAGCGTATTACACCAAACGCCATCACAGCTTCCTGAACAAACTGTGCTCATATTACAAAAAATATAAAACATCACACATCTGGCAGTGAGTAATGTTGCTTTTACCAGAACACATATACGTACGGCCCAGTCGAGATCATGAGAAAACAGAACAGTGCATGATGGGATATGTTACCCGGGAAAGTCCGTCGGAGTGCATGTGAACATAGCAGTGCATGATTTAAGCAATAAGACATGAGATGCCTCGTTGCAATGAAAAAGAGTCATATTAAAGTGTGTTTATTCGACAACACAAAGCAGAGTGACTATAATCACTATATAACAACTGTTTGACTTCCTTTATAAAATTATACATTATATATATATATATATATATATAAATTCAATATTTTATAGTATGGATAATATATTTAAGGTTTATTTAAAAAATTAATGTTAACACCGCAAATATATATAATATTATACAGAAAAATAAAGCATTTACAATATTAAGATATATATGCAAATATTGCATTTAATAATATATATACATTTTTAGAAAAAACAAAAGACAAATAAAAATACACAATTACGTATTTTATAACCCACATTTTATAACCCTAATACTAACAGAAATCTTTTTAATATAAATCAAATCATAACAGAACAAAATAAAATAAAATAAAATAAAATAAAATAAAATAAAATAAAATAAAATAAAATAAAATAAAATAAAATAAAATAAAATAAAATAAAATAAAATAAAATAAAATAAAATAAAATAAAATAAAATAAAATAAAATAAAATAAGACATTCTCAAAGTCAGGTTCTGGGACAAATTCAAATTTGCACGCATATCTTATGAAAAATTTCAAATTAATTAATATAAAAGTGAGCATGTAAAGTATTACGACATCAGTTCCTGCATGAATCATTGTAAGTGAACACACACTCGCAACACATGCATCCGGTCTGACTAAGATCCGTCAGGACGGCGGTAACATGCATGGTGGCTGTCGTACGTGTTTAACAGGATTTATAGTGCTCACAATCAATGGAGCGTTTAACCACTGCAGCAATCCTAGCTAAAACAGGAAGTCATCGCTGGGACGGCCTGTATGTGCCTGCGTGCAATTACAACCCATCGTCACTGCAAAACAAAAACACATGCAGTCACTGCAAATGAGAAATGATGCTAACAAATCTTTACTGTAACACTTCTTGCCTAATCAACACATAATTCTAATCAATATGTGACAGAAGTATTGGTTTTGCAGCCCAGCATATTCCTGGTTATGACTCTGAAATCAACATATTGCATTTTGAGGTGTCCAAATAATTAGAAAACAACCAAGTTATGTTGACAAAATATTTAAGTAATTATTGACTGTTTATAATGTGAAATCTGAAGTTCACATTGTATTATATATATATAATACGCATAAAATGGACATTATATATACTGTATATATGCAGAGCTAGTAACTGATTGGATTACGTAATCAGATTCCAAAAATTAAGTACTTGTAATCAGAGTAAGTTACATTTTTATGGTTTACATATTATTCACACAATAGCAATAAATTATTCATAAATCATTGATTCTCCCTAATTTCTCTTTTTCATCAGATTTTCCGTTCTAAAATAGCCAACCGATTATATACATATTATATATGTATATATATATAGTCCAGTTTTGTGGACATTCACACAAAGATCAGTCATTAGTCGGGTGGCGACAGCATTTGAACACTGGATTTACAAAAATCATTTCAGGTTTAAGAAGGGTTTCAAAATCGCATCAACTAGGCTACTGATGAACACATTCATTTTTATATGAAATATTACTCTGTAGGTTTTTTAACCATGTATTATTGATTATAACTAATTAAAATGCACATAATCACGTTATTTCTTAGTTACATGTAATGCAGGCATGCCAAAACGTTTTGTCATCTAAACCTTATTCACCAAATATATTTGCTTTAAGTACCCCTTAGATTTTAAAATAAATATTTCAATAATTAAATAACACATTTGCATGCTCACGGTTTCTTCGATGTTAATTAATGATCACATTGCATGCACGTAAATAAAAATATTTGGTAACACTTTAGAATAGGGAACACTTATTCACTATTAACTACAACTTTTCCATCAATAAATTCCTAATTTGCTGCTCATTAATAGTTAGTGCGGTAGTTGTTAAGTTTAGGTATTGGGTAGGATTAGGGATGTAGAATAAGTCATTAATATGTGCTTAATTACTACTAATAAATGGCTAATATTCTATTAATATGCATGCTAATAAGCAACTAGTTAAGAGACCCTAAAATAAAGTGTTACCAAATATTTAATCTTTTTTTAAGTAAGCGTTTTATTTCAAACAAAGACTATAGAAATGCAAAGACGGTTCTCTCCTATACTTATGAATGGGAGAAACTGCAACGTGCAATATGAAGGAATAATCCCACCTTCTAAATGAAAGAGACAAATTTCCCATAGAAACCTGACCAGACCAGCCATGACTCCGCACGTGCGCATTGGTTGGTCTAGCCTGAAAAATAAGCTTTTTAAACACTATGAGCATAAGAAACAACATTCATGGGGCAATTAATTTCAGATTTTTGTTGCTGATTTGCAAATATGGTCACAGAGTGAAGAGACTTTCCTCGAAAGGGAGTTCAAAGAAAAAAAGAAAAAAAGAAAA